>OY829513.1:15722768-15794852 GCA_963691665.1 Clepsis dumicolana
CGAAGGGCGAGCAGGGCGGCCCCTTGCATACGCCGCCACTGCCCGATTAGTTAGGTAGTTTAGGTCTGGGCTTTCAGGGCTAATGGTCTCGCGTGTGACAAGCTTTAATTATATTTAATTAAAATGAAACATCGCAAAAAAAATTGGACAGGAATTTTGCTAATTGTTTTGTGTGCAGACACGAAGCGCAAAAATGCGGGTAGACAGAGCCCGGTCTGCACAACATTAGTATCTACCCTCGTTTCGTCAGTTTACCCGTGATCATGATGCGTCTAACTGCCTCGAAATATCGGGAGCTCATCAAACCAATAAGGTAATAGCGGTAAATATCCCCTTTTCATTGTGTCTAATGCAATTAACCGCGAATCCTTTAAAACTGTTATGTTTTATTACACTAAACATACAATGACAATGCAAAGAAAAATTCGTTAAGCAGCTGGACTTGAACCAGCAACCTCGGTAATCCGTACCACGCTCCACCAATTAAGCTATACTTAACGTTGGTGTACCTAACGAATTTTTCAATGCCTTGTGTCATATTTTATTTGGAAGATCTCTCCTCAGCGCCATCTATGAGTAGCTTAATCAAGCAGCTCACCCACTACGGAACTTCTACAGTTACGCATTAGTGGCAAGAGATGGAGCTATTTTCTGAATCAATGAAAATAACCGATTTATTGATTATTTGAAAAATTCGTTAGGTACACCAACGTTAAGTATAGCTTAATTGGTGGAGCGTGGTACGGATTACCGAGGTTGCTGGTTCAAGTCCAGCTGCTTAACGAATTTTTCTTTGCATTGTCATTGTATGTTGAATTTCATTCTATGAATGTTTCATAAAAATAAAAACAAAAATAATCAATAAATCGGTTATTTTCATTTATTACACTAAGTTATCACTTATTACGAAATAAAAATAGTTAAAGATCATGAGAATATTTTTTCTTAAGTTCACTAAAAAGTATAATGATAACATATGATCAAGAAGCGTCGGTCTAGGCCGCAGCGCTCGGAATGAACGCACACCCGTAAACATCGTAGTGTGCGTTGTTAAACAACGCGATCGCGGCATTGACGAGTTGTCACAAAATGTTTGTACGCTCTTAAGCATTAGGTACTTACATCTAAAGATAATATCACTAAGATATAAGTTTTTCTTTATTTTGATATGATCATTTTATTCCAGTTTTACAAAATATAAGATTTATAAATAATTACATAATTATATACACTTCTAATAAGAAGAAGGAATAAAAAGTTAAAGTGTAAGTTATACCAAATGAAGCCATTTAACGTGATTTAAGTAATTATTACTTACCCACAAATATAAAATAAAATACATACAGTATCACGTAAAACTATTATAACCAGATCATAAACAACCAAACGCGCCTGCAGCGACGCCGGCCGTGACAGCCTGACTGAGTAGTCTGTTTAACGAATACTCTAATATCGTGACCTTGAGCCCGTCCGGAGCGGGAGTTCTATGTTATTATTTATTCTTATGCCTGAGGGTGTAACGGTTTCAAGCTTCATGTGAGCTAGAAATACAGAACACGAATATATTTCAGTTTAAATTACATACAGAGGACTGTAGAATCTCTTCCTTTTTGAAGTCGGTTACATTAAGAATTATTTTAGTTTAGAGTTTAATTCTATCGCCATCTAACGTAAGATTTTGATAGTTTTGAGGCTTCAACTCTACTAAATTTATGTTCTTGATACAGTTGTTAGCTAGCTATCTAGTTAGTACTATTTTCAGACTTCAGAGGGCGTAATAATGTTAGAGACGAATATATTTGATTTGGCGATGACGAAAGTTTTAATTGTAAGGAAAGTACTCAAAATGCAAGGAAATCTTTTATTGAATAAGAAGCTTTGGTTTCTTAGTTGGCTTATTGTCAAATTTCATGCAATATGGTTTAGTCTTTCGGTCGTATAAGCTTGAGAAAGTAGTAAGCGGGATTATTTAACTTGTAGCGTTGATACGTAGGAAATGCGCAAAATGCAAGGGAAATATTTACAGGATAATAAAGGCAAACAATAGAGGAATAGGGCGTTTTAGTTTCATTTAAATCTGGTTAGTTGTTTATGAGTAGTGGATGTTTTAGTATGTAGGGAAAGGCTGAAGTAGAGCTATAGAATGGAGACATATTTATTTGAAGAAAAGTTAAATGGGGAATTATAAAATTGTAGGGCAAAAGTTATTTAGGCTTTCTGGTTTTAATATTCACGTTGGTAGTGGAGAGAATATTTTAAAGGTTCTTTAGGTATTTATTTAAGTAAATAGTTGTTATGTTATAGTAATCGCCTGAGGCTATTGACGCCAGAGAAGCTATTGACGCCAGAGGAGCTATTGACGCTATTGACGCTGGAGTGACGGTAAAAGTCTATATAAGGAAGTGTTTTCGTTTGGGCGGGGGTTGTCAGTTTTGGGACGAGAAGGAGTCTACTTCGTTTACCTGGTTATGAGGGGTTGTCAGTTTTGGGACGAGAAGGAGTGTACTTCGTTTACCTGGTTTTGAGGGGTTGACAGTTTTGGAACGTGAAGGAGGCTACTTCGTTTACATGTTTATGAGGATTTTCTTTTAATAGGTTACTAATTGTTTTCCAGAGTGAGTACGAATGAAATATTTAGATAGCGTAGCTAAGCTGGGTATTGGTTTACTGCTTCCGGAAGTGGTGGATTAATTCTTTAGCTTTACTTTACATTTATAAGCAATGCTCATTATTTCATGTATTTTTCCCAATTTAACAAGCGGTCTGGAGCAGCTTGGATACTCGGAAATCTAACGATGTCAACGTAAGAGTAATTCAAGTACGCTTGTCTTCCAGGAATGGGTGGGCATTCCTGAAGCATTTCAATGATATTTGAGTTGAATTGAGATGTTTTACCACTCACTCGTGATACTGTTTGCCGTTGTAACGATTGTGTAACAGGCGTCTGTGTATGCCTTGAAAGGGGCGCATAACTCAGTGCTTCTGGAACTCAGTATTACGGTCCCTTATCTATATTGTTTATATATGAACACCTGTAGGTATCGTCGGTCCGTTGGCTTCCTCTTCTTAGAGACTATATTGTCAGGAAGCTAACAACATTTAGGTCTGCGTGGTAGGCAATAGGAACACACCTTCTTTGAACTAGGAAAGCTAGCTGAGACCCTTCTTACACCGGAAGACTCAACACTACACATCTAAATGTAAATGTGGAATTGAATTCCTAGTTTTGCCAACTACACAGAGAATAGGGGGCCTGTGCCAAGTTAAAGTACACATGTAGGGTTGATAGGTAAGTTTTCATAGGGATCCAAGCTAGAAGATACCTTCTTACACCGGAAAGTATCTACATTACACACACCATGTTTAAAATAATGAGGCGAAACCTCTATAGCTACACACAGAGCTAGGGACTTAGACTAAATTCATACACATCTGGGAATAGGATAGGTAGAATCTAGGCTTCAAGTATTGCTGGAACTCCAAGGAGTTGTAGGAAACAACTCTTCATATTTTAGCGTAATTTGTGATCAGAAGTCTAATTCATAAGAAATTATATAGATAATTTATCTTCTAGCCAAATCTTGAATCATACACAAAGTAAAAAATACTTTACCAATAACTAAAGAAGTTATTAACCTAACAAGGGTGACGACATGGAAAGCAGTCTGAGTATACGCTCTGTTAGTTGATTCTGCACCACACGGGGGAATCTCTAACTAGATTGAGTTCTATTGAATCATTTAAAAATCAGTTCATCAAATAGAATTGATATTGTTGGTTATCTAAATATCTACTTGCCAAATATTTACAAAAGGTAAAGCTTTAAGATAAATTGCAGTTATTCATAAAGTCGATAAATAGACGCTACATACACTGAAATATGAAGTTTGTTATATTGCTAACATTATGCTAGTTAAATTCCCTAAAAACTATGCCAAGCAGAGTTTACTTGGTAGGCTTAGAATGACCTCTTTTAATATTGGATGATGAATTTATTAGGACGGTAAAGAATAGAGTCCGACGTTGCTTACGGGAACTATAGATGCTTAAGGGAAAACACCTTTTGTTAATGATTGTATTTGTACTGGCTTTGAAAGCACCATTGTTAGTGCATAAACTATCTCTCACATCTTAACAGTTCGCATCTTACGATACGTATTGTTCCTGGCGTGGACTGGTTGAACTTCGTTGGGGAAGGCTTTTGGAGGAAGTTCCCGCTTCTCTATGAGAAGCGGTTTATCTAAAGTACATATACAATCTAAAGTTGAGGCCAGGTAGTGTCCAAGAAACCTTGAGGAAGTCTAAACGTAGCTCTCTAAACATGAAGTGTAGGTTAATCGCTAGGTAGTTTTCCTTAAAATCTGTTTGGTAATTAATTAGAGTTTCCGTTCTTATTTGCCACTTAAATTACTTAGAGTTACTGCTGCTACTTTCGTAGCGATCACAACGTAGGATCTTCACACATTAGACGAGTCACGAGGCCATGTTATGTGTTATAAGTTGTAGTAAGGTGAATAGAGGTATAGAATGTCTTACATTAGTAGGTAGGGTAGATTGGGTCCTTGGACTGTTACAATTTGGTGCCGTGACCAGGATTTAGGATAGGTAATAATTCATTAGGTTTTGTTTAGGGTTTATGTGGTAGGTCGAGGTTAGGATAGAAATTTGTTTAGATAGCTAAAATTCATGTTAGGCAAATTTAGACATTATGATTATTTTAGACTTTAGGTATGAGTGACTGTGGTTTTTATATATTCACAATTTGTTGTTCGTGAAGTGGAGGTGGAAATATGAATGGGAACTGTGGTAGGTTGTCTTGAAGAGGTTGTGGTTACTACTACTGGTTGGTACTAGTTAGGCAGCACACAATTTGTTGCGGATAAATCTAAGGATTGAGGGCTTTGGTTAGGTTTTAGTAATTTTTGAGATATGTTCAGGAGAGCGTGCTAGGGCCAGTTTTGTTACTTTGAATCTACTAAGCTTATCTGCTGGTGATTATAGTTTACAATTGTTTAACTTTGGAAAGCAAGGGTTTTAAAAGATAAGCAGGATTTGCTATAGGATAGTTTATTTTATACTCTTCGAGAGTTTTGCAGTTTAAGGAAATGGGGGAAGAGGATTAAAACTTTTACTAATTTAATTGGAGCAAATAAAGTATAGGTTTAGTTCAAGGAGAGGAGAGAGATGCTAGCACTTATTCTAGCATTTAAATAGGGCTGGTTTATTAAAGTTAGGGTTAGTAAAGGAATCCTTGAAGAGTAGGAAGAATTTCTGGTAAGGTAGTAAAATCAGTTAGGTATAATAGAGAATAAAATCATGTTAGCCATGCTATTCTAGGCTAAGTAGTTAAGATATTTTATTTTACTTTAATTTTGGAGATTTAAATCCATTAAAAATATTTGAAAAGTTTCATTGAGGTTGGTCGAACAGTATACTTTAGTAAATGAAAGACAGATAAGAATTTTATTGATACAAAGCAAATTCAGGTTATAGTTAGTTGCATAATCTTAGTTGAGTGTGAAGGATTAATCCTCACTCAAATAAAAGTACATGTTAAGTTGTAGTGAGCAGAGACTTTATAATTATAGGGCACGAAGGGTAAAATATGAAGGCAGTCGCATCATAGTTGTGTTGGGTACAGTTGTTTTCTTGTTGTGGTACACACTTGATACATTTTTATTTTTCCTCAGTATGTGGGTCGCAGTCAAATTGCTTGATCAGTTGACTAGCGCAGAAATAAATTATTTAGAGTAGAATTTTGAAGAACAGCTCAATTTGCAGAGTTGAGTAGTTTCCGTTTAGGTTCTGGAAGTAAAATAAAGAAATAAATAATTGATTTCATAAGACATTGTAGGTGTAGTAAGGAATTAGGACTAGGTAAAACTGAGATAGGAATAATCTAGATTCACATTTAAGTTAATTGAGGTGCATAAGTTTCATTAGTAGGGGTATGACATAAGTATTTAAGGTTATCATATCTAAGTACATTTTTAAGGGCAAACCTAGAGCGCTTTCAATAGTTTGGTTAGTATTGAGAAGATACAAATGGAAGATACCACGCTGTATAGGTATAAGAGGAGTTTAGGGATTAGGATAAATAAATAATCTTACCAGTTCAATGTGTAGGAAGTATGAAGTATGAGCTGTCAGCTTAGTTTGAGATCGGTTAATGGCATAAGTTGGAAGTAAATTCATAGATGAGTTGATTACTTTTATATGAATATTGATGCATTTAGGCTTGATACACGAACAAGCATGATACTAGTCTATTAGTCCGATGTTCGTGATAGTATATGACAGTCAATTCTCAAGCGACATCTGGAAAAATAAAATATGTTTATTCGAATTTTATGGCCTAAAATTTGAACATTCACGAGCATATTGTTAAGAAGCTAGGGTTTGGAAACATAAAGTAAATGTTTGAGTTTATAGTGTTAAAAAAAAAACCAATTGGATTGATAGTGAAATTATTTTACATACTTTGTTGTTTGAGAATGTTGCTTCGGAAGTTGACATTGTTGTAAGAAGTTTTACATTGCATATTAGCGGAAGTCGGATAATTAAGTTATTTCTGTTCTTAGTTTTAGCTAGATTTGTTCTTTTAATATTTCATTTGGAAGCTCGGGGAACATTGCCGGTAAAGTCGATGACGTTTAGTTTTATTTTAAATTTGACTTTTGCGATGACATTTAGTAAAGGTTAAGGATATGATAGCCATACAGCCGCATTAGAAGTAGTGATTTTATAGGAACGCTTTTATTTTAAATAAATAGGTTAATAAAATTCAGTAATTATTTTACAGAAAATATAAAAGGTTGCCATTAAAAAATCGAGGAATTTTAAAATAAAAGATGGAGAATAGAAGGGGGACTAGGAAGCGTAAAGCTACTAAGAAAGTGGTTGTACAGCAAGCGGAGCCAAATTCAGAAAGAGTCGCCTGAGCCAGAATTAGAAGTAGGAAGTGCATTAGAAGGAAATGAGTCTGCACCAGCGTCGTAGGGTACAAAAATTGGTTACGGAGAGTTGATAGGTAAAGTTTGGCATATTTAGTTGGGAGAGGATGTATTTGAATATATTATAAAAAAATTGCAAAATTTTAGTTGCAAGGGAAATAAATGTGATTTTCTTCTTCGGGGTCTTGACGACATTGTTTTGGTTCAGTGGTAGATTATTTGCAAAGGTGTTTTTTTTTATTATTTAATAATTAAGGTTTTATGGGTTCAAGGGACATTATTTTGCTTGGCAGGGTTTTAAAGGTATTTAGTAGATTAGGAAATTACTAGTTAATAGTATTATAGTTTTTGGAAAAAAAAAACAGATGAGTAGAGAACCTGTTAAAGATGTTAATAAACTAATTGTTTTAGTTAATAATAATTTATCGAATTTTGATAAAAGAAGTTTGTCTAATTTGGATAATTGATGCGCAGATTAGATACGAGAAAGGGAGCGATAGGTCTGGAAGATTTTGTTTAAAGGGAAAGTTCTGAAGGGTTTCAAGGGCGCATTGAAAGGTGAAGGAAGTTTTAAAAATGGTCTGAGGAGTTTAATTTGTACGTCAATTTTAAATTAAAGACAAATCATTTATTAATGTTTGCCCGAGATACATACACTACACAAATGAGCTGCTTGCTTGGAGGTGTTAGGTTAGGCCAATAGGCATAATTCAATGTTGATATTGCTAGCAAACAGTTCATACTCTACACGTACGAAAGACTAATCTTCACACTACACATGCTCCTAACTTGACTGTCGTAGAGACTGGGGGAAGGCTCAGGGCCAGATGATGATTTGATAAAGAATTAACGCTAGAGCTAAGGCAAATACGTAATCAAGGATTTTTCGTGTTTACGGGGAAGACGAGTTCGTTTTATCTTCTGTGAAATAGAGCAGTGGTAGATCGTTAAGCTGTAATGGCGTAACTCGTGTGTTCTTCTAACCCATTTGCCTCACAACCAAATGCTTCCGTTAAATGCGAAGATCTGGCAATGGTGGAAATTATTTTATTATTTGATTCATTGTAAGTTTTGAAGTTTTGTCTTTGGATCAATGATAGTCAAGTTTAGGTTTAAATACTCACCACACATGCTCATATTGAGGGAGAACATTGGTAAAATTATGGAAAAGAAGTAAAATATATTCGCGTTTTATTTGAGATTGGTTCTATTTACATCGGTTGCTAATTTTGTGTAATTAACTACCTTAATAAATAGTGGGGAAGGCTGTAACGGTTTCAAGCTTCATGTGAGCTAGAAATACAGAACACGAATATATTTCAGTTTAAATTACATACAGAGGACTGTAGAATCTCTTCCTTTTTGAAGTCGGTTACATTAAGAATTATTTTAGTTTAGAGTTTAATTCTATCGCCATCTAACGTAAGATTTTGATAGTTTTGAGGCTTCAACTCTACTAAATTTATGTTCTTGATACAGTTGTTAGCTAGCTATCTAGTTAGTACTATTTTCAGACTTCAGAGGGCGTAATAATGTTAGAGACGGATATATTTGATTTGGCGATGACGAAAGTTTTAATTGTAAGGAAAGTACTCAAAATGCAAGGAAATCTTTTATTGAATAAGAAGCTTTGGTTTCTTAGTTGTCTTATTGTCAAATTTCATGCAATATGGTTTAGTCTTTCGGTCGTATAAGCTTGAGAAAGTAGTAAGCGGGATTATTTAACTTGTAGCGTTGATACGTAGGAAATGCGCAAAATGCAAGGGAAATATTTACAGGATAATAAAGGCAAACAATAGAGGAATAGGGCGTTTTAGTTTCATTTAAATCTGGTTAGTTGTTTATGAGTAGTGGATGTTTTAGTATGTAGGGAAAGGCTGAAGTAGAGCTATAGAATGGAGACATATTTATTTGAAGAAAAGTTAAATGGGGAATTATAAAATTGTAGGGCAAAAGTTATTTAGGCTTTCTGGTTTTAATATTCACGTTGGTAGTGGAGAGAATATTTTAAAGGTTCTTTAGGTATTTATTTAAGTAAATAGTTGTTATGTTATAGTAATCGCCTGAGGCTATTGACGCCAGAGAAGCTATTGACGCCAGAGGAGCTATTGACGCTATTGACGCTGGAGTGACGGTAAAAGTCTATATAAGGAAGTGTTTTCGTTTGGGCGGGGGTTGTCAGTTTTGGGACGAGAAGGAGTCTACTTCGTTTACCTGGTTATGAGGGGTTGTCAGTTTTGGGACGAGAAGGAGTCTACTTCGTTTACCTGGTTTTGAGGGGTTGACAGTTTTGGAACGTGAAGGAGGCTACTTCGTTTACATGTTTATGAGGATTTTCTTTTAATAGGTTACTAATTGTTTTCCAGAGTGAGTACGAATGAAATATTTAGATAGCGTAGCTAAGCTGGGTATTGGTTTACTGCTTCCGGAAGTGGTGGATTAATTCTTTAGCTTTACTTTACATTTATAAGCAATGCTCATTATTTCATGTATTTTTCCCAATTTAACAAGCGGTCTGGAGCAGCTTGGATACTCGGAAATCTAACGATGTCAACGTAAGAGTAATTCAAGTACGCTTGTCTTCCAGGAATGGGTGGGCATTCCTGAAGCATTTCAATGATATTTGAGTTGAATTGAGATGTTTTACCACTCACTCGTGATACTGTTTGCCGTTGTAACGATTGTGTAACAGGCGTCTGTGTATGCCTTGAAAGGGGCGCATAACTCAGTGCTTCTGGAACTCAGTATTACGGTCCCTTATCTATATTGTTTATATATGAACACCTGTAGGTATCGTCGGTCCGTTGGCTTCCTCTTCTTAGAGACTATATTGTCAGGAAGCTAACAACATTTAGGTCTGCGTGGTAGGCAATAGGAACACACCTTCTTTGAACTAGGAAAGCTAGCTGAGACCCTTCTTACACCGGAAGACTCAACACTACACATCTAAATGTAAATGTGGAATTGAATTCCTAGTTTTGCCAACTACACAGAGAATAGGGGGCCTGTGCCAAGTTAAAGTACACATGTAGGGTTGATAGGTAAGTTTTCATAGGGATCCAAGCTAGAAGATACCTTCTTACACCGGAAAGTATCTACATTACACACACCATGTTTAAAATAATGAGGCGAAACCTCTATAGCTACACACAGAGCTAGGGACTTAGACTAAATTCATACACATCTGGGAATAGGATAGGTAGAATCTAGGCTTCAAGTATT
Source organism: Clepsis dumicolana (assembly GCA_963691665.1). Classification (NCBI taxonomy): domain Eukaryota; kingdom Metazoa; phylum Arthropoda; class Insecta; order Lepidoptera; family Tortricidae; genus Clepsis; species Clepsis dumicolana. The sequence continues at coordinate 15,732,944 of OY829513.1, forward strand.
GCTGGAACTCCAAGGAGTTGTAGGAAACAACTCTTCATATTTTAGCGTAATTTGTGATCAGAAGTCTAATTCATAAGAAATCATATAGATAATTTATCTTCTAGCCAAATCTTGAATCATACACAAAGTAAAAAATACTTTACCAATAACTAAAGAAGTTATTAACCTAACAAGGGTGACGACATGGAAAGCAGTCTGAGTATACGCTCTGTTAGTTGATTCTGCACCACACGGGGGAATCTCTAACTAGATTGAGTTCTATTGAATCATTTAAAAATCAGTTCATCAAATAGAATTGATATTGTTGGTTATCTAAATATCTACTTGCCAAATATTTACAAAAGGTAAAGCTTTAAGATAAATTGCTGTTATTCATAAAGTCGATAAATAGACGCTACATACACTGAAATATGAAGTTTGTTATATTGCTAACATTATGCTAGTTAAATTCCCTAAAAACTATGCCAAGCAGAGTTTACTTGGTAGGCTTAGAATGACCTCTTTTAATATTGGTTGATGAATTTATTAGGACGGTAAAGAATAGAGTCCGACGTTGCTTACGGGAACTATAGATGCTTAAGGGAAAACACCTTTTGTTAATGATTGTATTTGTACTGGCTTTGAAAGCACCATTGTTAGTGCATAAACTATCTCTCACATCTTAACAGTTCGCATCTTACGATACGTATTGTTCCTGGCGTGGACTGGTTGAACTTCGTTGGGGAAGGCTTTTGGAGGAAGTTCCCGCTTCTCTATGAGAAGCGGTTTATCTAAAGTACATATACAATCTAAAGTTGAGGCCAGGTAGTGTCCAAGAAACCTTGAGGAAGTCTAAACGTAGCTCTCTAAACATGAAGTGTAGGTTAATCGCTAGGTAGTTTTCCTTAAAATCTGTTTGGTAATTAATTAGAGTTTCCGTTCTTATTTGCCACTTAAATTACTTAGAGTTACTGCTGCTACTTTCGTAGCGATGACAACGTAGGATCTTCACACATTAGACGAGTCACGAGGCCATGTTATGTGTTATAAGTTGTAGTAAGGTGAATAGAGGTATAGAATGTCTTACATTAGTAGGTAGGGTAGATTGGGTCCTTGGACTGTTACAAGGGTCGAGCACGACTTTACGAATGCTCATCATCATCATCATCATGTCAGCCGATTGACGTTCACTGCTGGACATAGGCCTCCCCCGCGGCTCTCCACTCTGACCGGTCCTGTGCCTTCCGCATCCACCGCGGTCCCGCGATCTTTACTAGGTCGTCGCTTCATCTTGTTGGAGGCCTACCGACAGCTCGTCTCCCGGTCCGTGGACGCCCATTCGAGAACCTTCGAATACGAATGCTGCGTAACGTAAAATCGAATAGTAAACGTTGTCGAGTTTGTATGACGTTTGGAACAGCGCCCGCCCGTGAGCCTATTTGGAATTAAAGTTTAGTATGAGGTTTCGCGATCTCGATATGATAACGGTAACGTTACGCAGCATTCGTAAAGTCGTGCTCGACCCTCTGATGGTAAGCTAAGATGTAGTCTACGATGGAACACGCTTGCCTAGCAAATGCCCATTTACCCTAGACTTGAAAACGGCCAGATTATAGTGTTAAGGGAATACATACGCAGGTAGGGAAATCCTCTCCCATGTAAGCATGCACGTTCAGCATAAAAGCAAATGCAACTATGCTATAAATATAAATGAAACAGTGGGTGTTGTTATCTTTGGGACATTATTTAGAGGATGGCAAATAAAACATTGTTATCTTGCGAAAAAACTTCAGTGCTCCAAGCATATGTACTTACCGTGTGCACATACATTATATGGAGGCAGAAAAACCTCTACTGCAAATGTTTGGAGTAGATTTAAAATAGAAATTAAACAAAAAGTGTTGAATTGGCGATAACAAGCTACAAGATGCAATTCATCCTAAGCTATCTAGGTTGGTAACGCATCTGCAATCCCTGTGGTATTGCGAGTGTCTATGGGCAAAGGTGATCAGTTACCATTAGGTGATCCACTTGCTCGTTTGCCTTTGGTGTGTTCAAATAATTACTTATTGCGATTAGATTCGATTATTTATTCATTAAATGTAAAGTTCTATCATTAATTTGTACCACGTCGAGGATTTATGTTAAATAATGATTTGCGTTAATTAATTCATTCAGAATGCGATATTGACAGTAGTTACTAGGTAATCGCTATCAACTTCCCGTTCTAAATAATGTCTAATGTAGTTAGTCGTAATATCTGTAATTTACGTTATTTTTAAAATCGTCAAAAGTCTATTTATTATTTTACTCACTGTCGATTACTTTTGCAAGTGCCTAAAGGTAGGGCTAGTGACTTTTCATTTTCTACAATAACTTTCAGTATTGTAGATAAAATGTGGTTAATTATCTTAATCATAGGCATACATTTTCCAAGTAGAAGTTTTTGAAGTGTTGAGAAAGGCGCATCGATGAGAATTGATAGGACGAACGCGAAGACGAACGTGAACAAAATGTCAGACCCGAACCGGTACAGCTGTAAATAAAAATAAATGGGTAATCGAACATTAAGAACACGGCCAAAAATCTATTCTTAATCTTAAGCCAAAACAACAAAATCAAAACATTACTGAAGTAGTAGCAGTCCATGGGAAAAGTAGTAGCAGTCCATGGGAAAAGTAGTAGCAGTCCATGGGAAAAGTAGTAGCAGTCCATGGGAAAAGTAGTAGCAGTCCATGGGAAAAGTAGTAGCAGTCCATGGGAAAAGTAGTAGCAGTCCATGGGAAAAGTAGTAGCAGTCCATGGGAAAAGTAGTAGCAGTCCATGGGAAAAGTAGTAGCAGTCCATGGGAAAAGTAGTAGCAGTCCATGGGAAAAGTAGTAGCAGTCCATGGGAAAAGTAGTAGCAGTCCATGGGAAAAGTAGTAGCAGTCCATGGGAAAAGTAGTAGCAGTCCATGGGAAAAGTAGTAGCAGTCCATGGGAAAAGTAGTAGCAGTCCATGGGAAAAGTAGTAGCAGTCCATGGGAAAAGTAGTAGCAGTCCATGGGAAAAGCAACCAAAATGATTTAAAACTACTATGGTGTTAACTTAGCAACTTTTTAACAAACTTTCCCCCCTGGTGTTGCGTGGTGAGGTTTCAGACTAACTCATTCGCGGTACAAGGTATATAAAAAAATGGAATTGTGACTTTTTCAAAACCCCTTCCCCCCTTTTAAGCCTCACGTGATGAAAAGACAATATCTCTACTAACCTGTAACCCTTTCTTATACATGACTTTCTAAAATGTTTAGGTACAATATGAAATTTCTATGTAGAATAATTTTAAAGACTGAAATTTAGATGGCAAATCTAAAAGATGAGATGATGGATACTTCGTCAAACTTGTTTTAGTCAAATAAAAATATGAAGAATCAACTAATTAAAACCTAGACAAAGTTGATACTAACAGTCTCCCCGTTGGTGAAGAAGTGACTTTTGACCCAGCTTCCGTTGGCAACGCTGATGATGGAGAAGTGAAGCAAGTACATGGCGTAGGACATGCGCGCGGGCAGTTTCCACATGCTCAATGAGAGGAACCAGTTGATGGGGCCTGTGAAAGAAATGCCCAATTAGGTCATCATAAATGTAAATTGGTGGGACACGGCGGCATCAAAAGACCAAGATACAAAACGTGTATCCTTATGTTTTTCATTAATTAAGAATTGGCAAATAACCGTAGATTTAAAAAAATATATAAATAACAGATTTACTTAAAAATATTACTTAGAGATCCTTGGCAACATTTGTTATGTCAAAAAGCTCAAGCATGACTTCTTTTTGATGTTTTTCAACTAAGGTATCCATGGATCCAAAGGTTTTTCTTAACATCCGTAATCAATTATGAAGAACTTCTGTTATGAGTAAGTGTCTGATTGACTTTTATCAATGACACATTTACACATCACTGCATTTATTACTGTTATCTAAATAATCAACACGCGCAAAATGAGTGATTTATAATTATCTTTAGATTTATTCAACATGACCAAGCACCAAATAATTAAGTCAACTAAACACTACTAAACTATAGATTTTATTACAAACAACCAACGAATGGTCCTTGGGGAACAGAACATGAAAACCATAAGATCTATGTTCATTATCACCAGAACAATGAATAAAGCCGTGTTGGCCTAGTGATTTGAAATATTATGGCCTCTTAAGCAAAGGATCGTGGGTTCAAACCCAGGATCGTAACTCTGGGTTTCGGAATTTATGTGCGAAAATTACATTTGTAAATTTTCATGAGCTTTCCGATGAAGGAAAACATGGTGCAGAAATCAGCATGCAATTCAATGGTGAGTGTGGAGTTCCCAATCCGCACTGGGCCCGTGTGGGAACTATAGCTCATCAAGCCCTTTCATTCTGAGTGGAGGCCTAAGGCCAGTTGTGGGACGTAAATATGATGATGACGATGAAGAAACGATAACTTACCACCATAGCCTTTCACGCAAGCGAGTATGAGCCACCCAAGTCCAAGGGCCCAAATGGCTCTCATGTACGCATTCAACAGATTGTCGAACACCTGAGAATGGTGGTCCTGCTGCATCACAGGATAGATGGATAAGATGCAAAACGCCATTAAGATGAAAGTGATGACCCAGAGGACGGCTGCGTAAACCTGATGAGGAGAGAGGGTGGATGACATTTCGATAGGCAATTTATTAATTTAATAATAGATAGATTCGGACGTAACCTTGAGGAGGTCCATGTTACATATTACAATTAATATGGATACTAAAATTCGTTAACTCGTCCACGAAGTGGTGATGTAGTGAAATTAATTCAATATTCAGCGCAGACGCGGCAATATTGCATGATGAACTATTCACTGCTGAACGCAGGAGCTAACAAATCTTATCCATTGATTGTAGTTTTTAGGATGGTCTATAAATGTCGTCAAATATACGAGGGCTGTTTGATAAGTACCCGTTTTCAAATGTTATTCTTATCACTGGCTGAAAATATGTATACGAAGGTTTTAATACATCCTTTATGGGTCAGAAAAGATAAAAATATATGACAGCATTCTTTTGTTTTTTTTCGTTTAACGGCTGTTGAAGGTCAGAATTCGATTTCAATTTGCAAATATGGAGAAAGAACAGTTTCGTTTGTAATTCCTTTTCTGTTTTTGGAAGGAAAACCATGTGAAGAGATAAAAGTATAGATACAAGGTGTTTACAAGGATAATACACCTTTTATGACAATTATCAGATATTGGTATAACGAATTCAAACGGGGCAGAACATCCGTCTTTAACGAAGACCGTTCAGGCGGCCCTATTGAGTTGACTACGGAACAGATGGTCAAGAAAATTTTAAATATCGTATTAACCGAGCGCCGAATAAAGCTTAGAGAAATTGTTGACACTATTAATGTTTCAATCGAGTGGGTACAATATATTTTAGAAAACAAATTAGGGATGAAAAAGGTGTCTGCGGGATGGGTGCCGCGTTTGCTCACAGAGGAACAAAAGCTTATCCGAGTGACCACTTCGAAGCAACGTTTAGCAAAGTATGGAAGCAATTCTGATGAGTTTCTGCTTTATTTTGTGACTGTGGACGAAACGTTGATTCATAACCATACCCCAGAAAATAATAAACAGTCAGAGCAGAGGATCTTAAAATGCGAATCGGCTCCAAAGAAAGCAAAGACCGGAAAGGTCATGGCGACCGTTTTTTGGGACTCACGAGGAATCATACATAATGATTACTTACAAAAAGAAAAACGATAACAGGGCAATACTACGACAATTTCTTGAGCGAATTTTATTCTGTTTAAAGGAATGAACGACCCCAATTAACAAAGAAAAAAGTTCTTTTCCACCACGACAACGCACCAGCTCACTCGTCTACAATCGCAGGGGCAAAATTAGAAAAATTACGCTATGAATTGCTACCTTATTCACTCTATTCTCCAGACTTAGCCCCATACGGCTTTTTTTAATTCCCAAACCTAAAAAAATGGCTCAGCGGAAAGAGATTTGCGTCAAATGAAGAGGTCATTGCCGCCACAGAGGCCTATTTCGACGACTTTCCGAAATCTTATTTTTTGGGTGGCTTATTAAAGCTAGAATACCGCTGGAACGAGTTTATAGAGCTAAAAGGTGACTACGTAGAAAAATAAATATACATGTCAAAAAAATACATGTTTTTTTTTTCAAAACACGGGTACATATCAAACAGCCCTCGTATTCAGTTCTAGAGAAACCAAGCGATTAAGCTGCTGTTAAAGGTAAGCACAAGAAGAATTACTTCCTTCAACAGTAGGTTGAATTTTCTCATTACTGTTATTCATTTTAATATACTATATTGCTTTATTGTTGACTTACCCTAGGTATCCGAATCTCCTTGTCCTTCCACAGATACAACAGATAGCCATAAGCCATACCGACGAAGAAAGGCGGTGCTCGTGCTAGTGTGTTCATGTAATAGGTTTTCATATAGTCTCCTAATTCACCGAGACGACTGAAAAAAAAATTGCTTAATACAGCTTTGAGCTATTGGCCAGATAAGGATCCGCTTGCGCGACTTCTTGGTGCGTGACTTCTTCCTCGTTTTCACTGTCACAAAAGCTAAGATTAAACGTAAAAGTTAATTTATTTCATTAGTCTAAAAACACGTCGGGCTAAACTTGACTTATTCCGTGATCGATTAGTTTATTTCACTAACCGTCTGTTTTACCATCCTCTAATAAATACTTAAATATTATCTGACAGACATCTGTTACGCCTTCTCTTTTTGTTTTGTTCTAACACAGAAATTATCTGAGAACTTAGAGTAAGGCTGTAACATCAATTGTAATAATTGCTATTTAACCTCTCTTTTTGTAAACCTCACCTCACCTGAGTTAGTAATGCTGCTTTTAGCTGGCGATATCAAAATTACTTGATTAGACCTTGTTCATGACACTATTGTCAGTAATAATTGCTTTTAAAAAATAATAAAATTTAACTCATTACAATTTTTCATGTAAATTGGAGGTGGCAGAAATAAAAAACCAAATTGTAATTTTAAATAGGTATCAAAATAATATTAAGAAAGTCAAAATATAAGCGCACTTACTTCACATTAATAAGAGCAGCAGAGAAGTTAAACAAGAAGCTATACAGCGAAGAGGAGACCAGAGACAGTAGAGTGATGAAGACGACACTGGCCCAAGCGATGCGTCGGGACCCGAACATGCAGACAAGTATGAATGGGCAGATGATGTAGAGCTGGACGTCCACAGAGAGATACCAGGTTTGGCCGAGGCACTGGGGGAAAGAGAAATGGCTACAGTGAGACTTAATCATAGGAAGATCGTAGTGAAATAAACAGGATGCCTTTGTTTCGTCGAAAACGTTTAGTCATAATGTAACGTTTGTCATTCTGTAGAACTCTATAGGTTAGGTTAGGTGTACTTTATAATAATCCTAAACAACACTTTTAGATAATTTATTGAATCAGGCGTTACTTTGCGGAGGTCCATATTTATGAACTAAAAAACAATTACTTTGCTCACCCGCGACCACTAATGACAAATAGTTATATCTGTGCGGCGAATGTATGTTTCCATGCAACACCTCCGCCTCCACTGCTACACGAATCAACACATGCCACACAGACCCAACTATCACCACCACCACTATACTAAACGCTGACGCGTTTCGGCACTCTCCACGAGGCCACTTGCGAAGCACAACAACAACCGTTCAACATGCCACATGGCATGTTGAGCGGTTGTGTTGCATGGAAACATACATTTGCCGCACAGATATAACTATTTGTCATTAGTGGTCGCGGGTGAGCAAAGTAATTGTTTTTTAGTTCATAACACTTTTAGAGAAAAAAGAGTTATTACCAGTGATAAATTATGACAAACGTAGCATTATGACTTTCGACTGTATGGGAGAAAATATAGATAGGAAATAAACGGATCACTCATTTATATATATAGGTACCTAAGTAGAGTTTAGCCCAGCCTGCGTTTGGTGTCTGTTTTGATACCTTCAAAGCGTGTGCTCCCAGAGGAAGTAAAACGAATTAATCTCAAATACGTTGTGCTAAAACTCGTCTTGGTATAACAAATAATAATAGATTACGGGACAACTGACATCAACTGATCTAGTCCCAAGCTAGGCAAAGCCTGTACTATTGGGTGCTAGATAACGGATTCAGCGAACGAAGTGAGTGAAGCATTTCAGCTTCCAGGTTGGACAAAAATTCCTTCGTATGTCCAGATTTCCGAGGTTCGAGTACGATTTTAGAAACCTGCGTCACGTAAAATCGAATAGTATACGTTGTCTAGTTTGTATTACGTTTGGAACAGCGCCCGCCCGTCAGCGTATTTGGAACTATAGTATGAAGTTTCTCGATCTCGATACGATAACCGTAACGTTACGCAGCATTCGTAAAGTCGTGCTCGACCCTCTGTCCGGCTGTCCTCCTCTACAGGACGCATTTCTCAACTGGTTTTCGTGAAATTTTGTGAACAGGTTCGCTTATAATTATTATTGTACAGTCACCAAGAAAACAGTAGGTACTTAGGAACTATTAGCAGGTATGTGTACCGAGATTGTTAACCTAGGTAAAGACCTGCGTCTCGGGGTACTGAGTTTGAATCTCTCGGACCTCGGCGATCTACGGAGATCTTATTTAACTAAGAAGTTAAATAACAGTTGCTAATTATTATTAGTCGTCATATTGTAGCTCTTTGTGATGATGATGAGTTACACCATGAGATCATAAACATGCAAATTTATGGGCACGTTTGTTGGATAGCAGAAAGTTATAAAATAACTGGAAAAGTGTTAAAAAAACCGAGGAAATTGATAAGGAACTTACAAGTACGATTGAAAAAACGTTGTCAATTTGTAAAAAAGTTGTTAAGAATAGTGAGAACTAATTAATTACTTTTATCTGAACTTATCATATTATTTATGACTCAGATTTTACAAACGATTGAACGTGTTGTTTAATTATTAATTCCGGCGATAAGTCAATTGATAATGAAATAACTGCTTATCAATCAAAGTAATAGAAAGGCTGAGCTAATTAGTAAAGTAATCCAAATCAGTGTGAGAAAATTTTACACAAAGAATTTTTTTACACACTCTGTAGAATAAAGTATTGGTAAAACCAATAAAAATGTTAAATCGTTGAAAAGGTAGGCACCGCTTAGGCCATGTACTACAACGTATGGCAGCTGGGAATAATGTAAACCTCAGAGTACAGAATAAACCAGAACCCACGAACGCGACTAAAACTGAAGCCACTACTAACCAATACTATACTTTAGTACCCTATAATAATTATGTCATGAGACAAATCAAATGACACCTCATAATAAGTTGAAATCTGCGTCGAAGCTACCGAACAACGGTTAAATAATTACCGATAGTGTCTTCTTCAACCTCGACATTCGGAATCATCGATAGTATCGATGGAGCTATACTTCTTTAGAAATTGAATTGCATTGAAGTTGAAATCTCTTAGGCCACAGAGCGTGTCCAAGAATAAACCATTACCCTCCTGTGGCAGTCAGATAAAAATATTATTTTCGACTTACAATTTCTGACGGATTGACATAATTCTGAACATGAAGCAGGGCGGACCACCAGTATTTCCTGCAGTTCTGGACCGACCAGGCCACGTTGCGCCAGTAAGGACCGTCGGAGACATGGTTGAAGATGGAAGCCTGCAGCAGCACCACAGCAGCGAGGAGTGGGAACATACGGAGCAACCGGTTGATGTAGAAAAGATGGATGATCCGAGCGAAACGAGCTGAAAAAGAGAGGTGAGGTTAGGGTTTGGATACCATGTTGGTTATCATCATCATCATGTTGGTTATCATCATCATCATCATCATGTCAGCCAAAAGACGGCCACTGCTGGGCATATGCCTTCCCCAAGGCTCTCCACTCAGACCGGTCTTGTGCTTTCCGCATCCACCGCGGTCCCGTAATCTTTACTAGGTCGTCGCTCCCATTTTGTTGGAGGCCTACCGACATCTCGTCTCCCGTTCCGTGGACGCCATTCGAGAACCTTCTGAACCCATCGGCCATCATGTTGGTTATAGAACTAATAAGAAGGATGGTAGGCGATTCGCAGTTATGGTCGGACTGTGTGATATTTTGGCTTAAACCTGAGACCCGTGGAAGGTAAAACCGGATGCCTGATAGAACACCTTAAACGAAAAAACACACGAGAATGAAAAATAATGAGTATCGCATTCGCAAACATTAATAAATGCCAATCTTATGTTTAGCTAATTGTCGATAAATGACAAGGTTCTGTTATCAGATTGCTGTTATCAGCAGACGGTCAGGAATCTAACACTTAGAAATGGATGACGATATTGATGAAGTCTTGACCAAGCTCAAAAACATCCGGCTTAAAGTTTACCCCAAGTCCCCAACCATTTTAATACAACCCACAACGTGACCCTTTCGAAATAAACGCCTCAGTGAACTTCTTGATAATTACAGCTAAGGCTGACTGGGACAAAGTTGTACATTTACGTTTCCATTCTGATATTATTTTTTTTCTTAACTACTGGGATTTTAAATTAAGTCTGACCAAAGTTCGATTTGCCAGACGGCATTTTGTGATACTTATTTTTAGTCGAAGTCAAAATAATCACAACCACAGTCATACAGCTGGTTAGATGACGCAAAGGTAGGTACTTCGCGTCTCGTGACGTTCATAGTAAAAAAACAACAAACAACAACAAAAAAAAACAGTTCACGAAACGTCAGCTCGGCTATATATATATGTATATGCATATCATACCCATACTGTCACGAATTTGACTGTTTTTTTTTTAAATCATAGACAAACATACTGAGCTGACGTTTCGTGAACTGTTTTTTTTTTGTAAAAAAAAAATACATTATTAATTATACATGTCGGACTGAACTCGACTTATGTACGTGAGTGATCCGTTTTTATTTCACTATGATTGTAAATTACGCTGGTTATCAAATTCGATATCGAAGAGTCATTACGACATCGAATTTGATGTCGTAATGACTATTACTTTACTGGAGGTGGTGGTGGTGGTGCTGGGGCGCGCGCTGTCGGCGAGCAGTCGTCGTGCTGCAATGCTGGTCATTTTCTACGGTTTCTGAACGCATTATAGAGGACTTATGATATGTGTGTAGATAAAATATTTTACTATGAACGTCACGAGACGCGAAGTACCTACCTTTGCGTCATCTAACCAGCTGTATGACTGTGGTTGTGATTATTTTGACTTCGGCTTCTGAACCCATCTTAGAGTACTTTCTTTGCACTATTCCATTCATGATAAATGGGTATTTATTGACAACAACAATTACTAAAATTAACAAATAGGTAAATAACTTAGAGTACTTATAATAATGTGTGTAGATAAAGTAATGTATGCAACTCCACATAATTAGGCCTTAAAACACTCATTATGTAGCAGTTGCATAAACTACTATAGTTCGATCGTTTATTATTGGTCACACCAACGTCAGCCGAAGAAAAAAAATCCATAGTTTAAATACCCACTGCAACAAGAATATAAAGATAACCAGAAAAGTGTGAATCCTACCAAAGAATCCCGGGCATCGCACCCGGATCCTTAACATTCATGTTAGTTTAGTTAGTTTACTAAACTGACTGTTTTTACTTTTTCTCTTGTTTCAGGGAGTATTTAAAGTATAATAATAGATTTCAACAGGGAAACCGAAAAATGACCAAATCGAAGAAAAAATACAAAAACATAGTTACCTAATTTATTGAGATCACGACAATGTCGTATTGATAAACTAGTTTATGCCCCGTGGCTTTGCCCCCGTGAAATTTCAAAATGGGCTAGTTCCCTATCCCGTGGGAATTTGGAAGAATCCCTTCTTAGTTCACCTCTAGGATACTCAAGGTATATGTTTACCAAATTTCAGGTCTCTAGGTCCAGTGGTTTAGGCTCTGCGTTGTCTGTCAGTCAGTCAGTCACGGTACTGTTTTATAGGTATAGATATAGATAGATAACAAAATAACCAACCAACTTAGAAAACCCGAGACATTGTCATTTCAAAGCTGTGACCGGGTGAACCGATTTTGATAAAACTTAGCTAAGAACCATCTCGATTAAACTAGCTTTCGAATAAATAAAACCGCATTGAAATCGGTCTATCCGTTTGGGAGCTATGATGCCACAGACAGATACACCAATACACAGATACTCAGATATACAGATACACAGATATACAGATACACAGGTCAAACTTATAACATCTTTTTCGTCGGCGGTTAAAAATATTTCGTCACGTGACACTAGCGGTCATAACTGATTTTTGACTCGATTTATAACTCATTAGATGAAGGTATGTCTGTATTACGATGTACTTTTGAAGATCAATAAATTGCAAGCAGCGTTAAGTGTAATTTTACCAACAATCGTTTTCAGTAAAGTACTATCTCTCGATTTTTCTAATAGAAATTCCATTTTCTATAGATAAATTCTTGGAACGATATACTTGAACCCAAGAGCATTGCACTTCGCAAATACTTACAAAGACTGTGTGTTATCTTTCTTGACTACTTGTAAGCAGCTCAGAAATGAATTAGGTATCAAATAATAATGACTAAGCTACTTTTTCGTTTAATTACGCATAACAGTTTTAAAATGATTCGCGGTTAATTGCATTAGACACAATGAAAACGGGATATTGACTGCGATTACCTAACATACGTGCAAAGAAATCTAAAAAGACCTCATCTATTTGACTTCAAACATTTCACGATACTTTAGGAGATAATACTCGTTTGTAAAATAGCATAGGAAAGTAAATATTCCTTTACGAACGTAATTTCGCATATAAATTCCGAAAAACTCAGAGGTGCGAGGTTGGGCTTGAATCCACGACTCTCTGCTTGACAGGCCATATATCAAACCACTAGGCTACCAATGGCTTAACGATTCTTATAAATCTGATGACTTATATGCAAAAAAAAAGAAATTGGTAGGTATAACACTCACTTCTGTTAATCTTTCCGATGGTACTATAGACGCAAAGAATGCCACTGAGACAGAAGAATGTATCCACAGTGATCAGAGCAGAGTTCACCCAGACACTAGAGAATTGTTGGAGCCACTAAAACATTAAAAAAACATAAATAAACTAAATTCCCAGGAATAATCACGAGAAGAAAGTACTAGCAAGAGAATACGATAGAAAAGTAGTGGAAAGGATTGCATTTGCTTAACTGTTGACATTATTAACTTTTATCTTGAATTGGTTTATTACAACTTATCTTATCAATATGTTTAATGGATTAACTAAATAATGTTAATGTAATGTAATGGTTAATGGGTATTAACTAAAAGTCTAAACAGAACTGCAAAACCTGTGAAATATGAACTTATAAACTTTGGAACTAACAAAGTTTTTTTCTTAACATCTTTAGATGAAGTAAACAAGACTTCTTAAAAGTAAAGATGCCAGTATATTATAATATTACAACTAAAACTCTATCGATTTCAGCTGGAGATATAAACTTTACTGTTATAATATTAAATTTGGTATTGCAGAAAATAAACTGGATCATCTTTATGTATATAAAAAAAAACAAATAATCAAATACATAAAGATGCTCCAGTTTATTTTCTGCAATACCAAATTTAATATTATAACAGTAAAGTTTATATCTCCAGCTGAAATCGATAGAGTTTTAGTTGTAATATTATAATATACTGGCATCTTTACTTTTAAGAAGTCTTGTTTACTTCATCTAAAGATGTTAAGAAAAAAACTTTGTTAGTTCCAAAGTTTACAGTTAGTTAGTATAGTTTAAGTTTAAATAGCATATGACACGGAATGTCAAAGAATCCTGGTTCGTTATTATCTTTCTGGCTTTTTCTGTGTATTCATGTTGCAGTGAATACCTATATAATTATGTAAAAGTATTGTTAATTGAAAATACTAACCACAAAAACAGCCTCCAGGTTATGAACATAGCCCATAAGCGTGAAGACATAGGTATGTCCAACAATAACCCACATCATGGAGATGGCTCTGATGCCGTCGACGCACTCCAAGGCCCCAGGGTACGTGTTGAAGGTAAGGAACCGCTTGGTATTTGTGTAGACGGAGAAACTGCAGTAGAGAGGGCTGCCTTCTGCGATGGAGAAACGGGAGAAGATATTTGAAATTGTAGAAGAACTTCTGTGCAAAAGTACATAATTATTATACTAGAAATATTACAACAGTTAGAAATATAGGTCAGATAAACGCTTTAATTACCTGGGTAGATAGCCCGGCGAGTGAATAGGTACGTCTCCGAATAGATAAGATAGTTTTAAATGAGTTTTCAAGTACCAAATTTTTGTATCCTATTGAGGTCTCGTGAGGAAGAAAAAACATTGAACCGTTTTATGAAATGTACTCACTTTGTTGAAGGACCATTGTGTAATATAGATCGTATCCGGTGCTTACACCAACCAGAAGTAAAATAATTCCAATTATGACGCTGAAAGAGAAAATTAAGAAAATAAAAAGTCCGAGATGTTTGCTAAAGGTATCTTACGTCCGAAAAATATAGACTGGAGAGACTGACTTGTACACAAATACTATCACATTACACAGTTTACCAATAAACAGGTCGCATTTCTTTTTCACACTTCCGCACAAGCTGATACTGTTCTCGATAGAAGTATAATCTTGTAAGGTTTTTGTATAACACGCAATAAGTTCAAATAATGATGCTGATGATTTACTTACAAAGCAATGTAGTCAGCAGGCACAAAGGGTTTGTCATTCGGCAGCCGACAGTACACCTCACGGTAAGTGATATTCAGAAAGAACCGCTCTTGCACCAAGTCGATGGCTTGCTTGGCGCTGCAGGCTCTTGGGATGCAGATGGCGAAGGTTGGGCTCAGAGCACTGGTCATTGACATGGGCCCCATCCTGAAATAGAAAGGTTTTAGGAGCTAGGCTTAATAATTGGGTAGGTATTTGACACTTTAGTCAAACCAGCAGGCTTATTCTTATTGTATAACTCACTCGGAATAGCTATGCCGAGCGCCTCAAAAGATTTCTTGCGTATAACAAAAGGCTTCCGATGCCGTTGCACGGCAAAATCATTTCATCAATTGGCTTCAAAAATGCCTCGACATCGCTTTCGATTGTCATGACCTTACGCGGTACAGTTTGTTTAATTTTCTAAGTGAGCTCGGCTTGAAATTGTCAAAATGAACACGATTGCGATTCCGATCGAGTTAGACAATAAGCATTGCTGGCCCCTATTTCACCAACTTAACAAATGTTAGTTTTCAATGACAATTCGGTGTTAATAAGACCTTTTGTTTTAGCGCTCCTCATATTGGTTAAGTATGTATTATAGATCAAATTGTCAATTTAAACTAACATTTGTAACGTTGGTAATTAGTGTACCTACCTACCTATTTCATTCCTTTTAACATAAAACTATCGTGAGATTCAATCATAGTGAAATAACGCACTTACGTGTAACAATCAAGTATAGCCCGACATGTTTCTGGCTAATCAGTAGTCCTTCCTTTGGGAGCGAAAAACATACTTAAAACAGCAGACCCTGGATTAGTTCGAAACAATATTATTATCGGGGTATAGCCCGACTTCCATACATGAGCGATCCGTTTATTTCACTACTTTATTCCAAATTCCAATTCAACAATTTCAATTTCAAAATACAGTTTTCGTTGTTTGGAACTCTAAGCTTCGACTGCGTGGAGGACAAAATATTTAATTAAGCGAAATTGAGTCATAAAGTTGTAATTACATTTGAATCCCGTTCCGTTGGAATAATTGGTATCGATGGAGGATTCCAAGAAATTTGGGAATGTGGAGTGTAGACGGTAGAATTAAAAAGAAAGAAAATTTTGAAGGTTCCTTTTGAGGTGTGGACGGAGCTATAGGTAGTTAAATGGATCACTCAAGTAGGTACGTCACTTATCTCACGGAGTTTAATGCTAAATACGAAGCTCCAAAACAAAAGTTGTAATCTTTTAAGCAGTATTCTGAACTATTGATTATTTTTGTTTTTATTTGTATGAAACATTCATAGAATGAAATTCAACATACAATGACAATGCAAAGAAAAATCCGTTAACCACCGTCCGTGATTTAACGGATTTTTCTTTGCATTGTCATTGTATGTAGTATTCTGAACTGTTGAAAACATGCAATGTTTGCACACAATTTACTAAAATATTACTTTATATGATTGCTTTACAAAAACAAAAGCCTTGGTCGCCAAATGGTTTGTCAGAAGCAGAGGGTCGTGGCTTCAAACTCTAGCTTTAGCTTTTTCTGGTGAAGGAATTCCTGACGAGGAAACCTCATTGCTTTACAGGTGTGTGCAGACACCTGTAAAGCAGTGAGGTCTATTACTGCGAGTCAAAAATCCGCTAGGACTGCTAGGTGTTGAGTGAGATGTATCTGTCATTCCAATATTTTATCGATCCTAGCTGATTTTTGACTCGCAATAGTCCTCATTCGATGGGTTAAAACTGTTATTGGCTTGTGTAAAGTTCCCGATCCACACTGGGTTCGCGCGAGATCTATATAGTCCAAGCCCTCTCATTGTGATGAAGCCTGTGCCTGGTAGTGGGACGCAAATACACTGATGATGTTGATTGTTATAAAAATATCTACCTATTATTATTCGATGGCTCATTCAGCCCAGTAGCAAGGCGCGCGGCTTTCTGCAACCCCTCGTAAGACATCCACAGGTCCACCATTTCTCCAACTCCAGTCTCATTGTCAGTAAGCCACTCAGGCCAAGTGATATTAGGCAGCTCAGGGAGTTCTGGCAGCACTATCTCCTGAATAGGTACTGCTATCATGCAGTATTTGCCTTGGATTGCCATGTCATTGACATTCTGACTTATGGCGAGACACTGGTGGTAGTCCCCCAAGTCATTCAGGTTGCCAGTCATAAATCCGCTTGGGAGACGCGCGCTTGCGTCTAGAACTGAAAGGGAAATTGGTTTTAGGTTGGAGTCTTGCGTTTTTTTATTATTGAAAGAGGGAGGCAAATGACCAAGCGTATCACTTGATGGTAAGCGATCACCGCCACTCATGAGAACCAGCAAGAAACCCCAAGAGAGTCACTAGTTCGTTGCCGGGCTTAAGGAGGACAAGGGATAGAGGAAAGGGAGGGGGATCGGGCCTCCGGTACTCTCACTGACCGAACGAAACGCAACAGAGGTTTTAGAGGGAATTTTTCTACAGCAGCAAATAGGTAGCTACAGTAGGGCTGTTTTAAATGATTCGCGGTTAATTGCATTTGACATAATGAAAACGGGATACCCGGATAAACGGGTGCCCGCAGGAACTAATAGCCCAAGCCTTCTCATTGTAAGAGGAGGCATGTGCCCAGCAATGGGAAGTAAAATAAAAAATAAAAAATGAAAAATTGGGAGAAAAAATACAAAAAGATACTAGATACTATAAAGATACTAGATCATGGAAGTAAATAGGCTGTAGATGATGATAAGAATGGCGAAATTCGGATACCTACTAAGTTAGCCAGTGTCCACCAATTAGGTACTGGAAAACACAGTACTAGAAAACTTCAAAGACTTGCTTTGGAAAAGTTTGAGCAAGTAAGTTTTGAGAAAGTAACAGAATGTTTGATCTTTGATTTGATCCAGATCCAGTAAGGAATACTTACATGGTAGCCGCAATGAGTCGTTTAAAAGAAACACTAACTGCTCTTCACATAATGCTTCATCCAACACGTTTTCATACAAATTCTCATCGAATGCACTTCGTGACATTTCATGCACATTATTTATTACTTTATTAATATAACCTTCTATTTTATTTACACTTAAGGCAAGAGCAAAAACTATAATATATTTTGACGTCATGTTAACGGTTGGAAGTTATTACTAATCACTGCTTCGCATAGCCGGTTCTAGTTTAAATAAGGAGTTAATAGAAATTGATAGGTAATCAATTTGATATCTTAAGTGTTTGAGTCATCGCCACTAAAATAGTGTTCGCCTGAACTTTATCTTGGGATTACCTGTAAAAATTCGCTTCAGGAAATCCTTAATTATCGGATGCGTGTTTTGACTTGTCTGTAGTGTAGATGATTGCATATTTTGATTATTTTTTTAGAGAAATTTCTAAGCACAGGTCTTTTGTGAACTAACAAGCCTTACTTTGTGAAGGTCCACATTTTTGAACTAAGAACAATTTTAATAATACAGGAATGCTAGGAATGCTTGGCTAATGGCTTGTCCGGGTGAAAATCCTCCCGCTTATCCAAATTTCCAACGGAGCTGGGATGACACACTATCCAAATTAACTTATTTTAATATTCTCAGTTCCAGTTCAGGCCCAGACCGCGCAAGGCTTTTGGCTGTGGCAAGAAAGGAATCCGGTGACTGGCTTCATGCTTATCCTTCCGTTAACACCGGAACCTTTCTTGAGCCTGAAACACTGAGAATTGCAGTCGGGCTAAGACTGGGTGTTGCGCTGTGTTCACCACACCGTTGCCTCTGTGGCACCAATGTGGACGAAACGGGACACCATGGTCTTTCCTGTCAAAAGAGCGCCGGCCGTTTCTCCCGTCATGCCGCGCTCAATGACATAATCCGCCGGGCTCTTGCCTCTGCGAACGTGCCGGCCATTTTGGAGCCAAGCGGCATTGCCCGCGACGATGGCAAAAGGCCGGACGGTATGTCTCTGATTCCCTGGAGAATGGGTAGGGTTCTGGTTTGGGATGCGACCTGTGTCGATACAGTAGCACCCTCACATCTCCAGGGAACCACACAAAAAGCTGGTGCGGCGGCAGAAACGGCCGAAAATAGAAAAAAATCTAAGTATCAATCTCTCGGTCCGAATTATAATTTTGTTCCTGTCGGGTTTGAAACTTTGGGTCCATGGGGTCCCAGCGCTTACAAGCTTATTTCTGAGTTACAAAAGCGCTTAGTTGATGCAACTTGTGACCAAAGGGCTGGCAGTTTTCTCTCTCAAAGAATCAGCATCGCTATTCAGCGAGGCAACGCTGCCAGCCTTTTGGGCACTATGCCACGGGGGCCTTATTTAGATTTAATTTAGTTTTAAGTTGTAGTTTATTTAGTTTAAGCTTAGATTTAATGTCATTGTAAATTGCTTTTATTATGTTAATAAAGTAGAAAAAAAAAAAAAAAATTTTTTTAATAATTTGTTGTAAATCAAAATTTTATTCAGTATTATTTGCGGTTAGGTATGTGTGTGGTCGCGCGTAAACAAATGAAGTGTTATAAGTTTATTCATTAAATCAACTGTGCTCAGATTTTTTTTGATAATTTTAAGAAACTTAGCTTTTTTTGTGTCAAGTTTCTTGTGGCGCGTTCTTCTTGGTAATCATGGCCTTTCCAAAAGTGCTGGTAGACTCAAAAATTTACACGTAAAGCATTTAACCGCTAAATTAGGTATTAAATAAAATTTGTCTTTTTATGCATCTCCTATTTTGTTGCAAGCGCAATATTTTTTGATACTGATGTAGGTAAGTAGTTTATGATCGCGTGCCAGGAGCGATTGAACAAATTTAACTACTTATTAATTTTTTACAAGTCAACGTTCTAAACGATTCAAACTTAAATGCACCCCTGAAGTTGGTAGCGAATACGCTGTACTAAGACTGACTAAGATCAGATAGTAGATAGAGTTCGTGACTACAGTCAGTACAAAAGTCGTGTAACAGTTAACTATAAAATAAAATATGAAAAAACCAGACAAGTGCGAGTTAAACTCGCTTGGAGAGGTTACCGTACGTGATAGTCTTAAAGGGTCTTCGCACACGGCGTCATATCGTATCGTATCGTATTCGTGTGTGAACTTGTTTGAACATGTACGTACTTGTATCGCTCTAGTACTACGAGCGTATTTTACGATACGCTTACGATACGACGCCGTGCGCGAAGGCCAAAACGGTTTTACAATTTCAACCCAATCGGTGGCAGTAGTGGTAAGTATATAATTATGAAGGCAAACGAGCAAGTGGGTAACCTGATGGTAAATTATCACCACTGTCCATAGACACCCACCCCGGGGGGTTTGCAGATGCGTTGCCAACCTAGAGAGCTAAGATGAAATGCCTCTTGTGCCTGTAATTACACCGGCTGTCTTACTCTCCACACCGGAACGCAACAGTGCAAGCACTGCTGCTTAGCGCCAGGATTAGCAGTAAGATGGTGGTAGTGATCCGGACGGACTCCGCACATGGTCCTACCCCCCGCATATACCGCGCATTTGGAGGGGCGGCATCGTATCGTATCGTAGTTTATCACTGTAATTATGTGCAGATATTTAATAACATTAGCACCGGAATGTGTTTCTATGCCTTGTGACGTAAGGGTAATTTGCGCGATTAGTTCTTCATATTTCATCGCTTGTCGGCGTCACGTGTGAATGGCGGGCCTGTAATGAAGGCTTTTGAACCAAGCATGGGGCGTTACATACATGTACCTTCTATTTGGCAAAGTCAGATAAAAGGTTTAGAGAATTTCAGTAGATCTATTCTTTCAAATAATTGATTACTCAATAATAATACAAGCTCTGCTTCGTTTGAGACTAGGTCAATAAATGTATAGATAAACCTACTTGCACAAAACAAAACCACACAAATCATAGTGCTGTATATAATTATTATTTATTTACATAATAAAAGCAATTTATTAACATAGTAAAACTAAGTAAACTAAAACTGAAAACTAAATTAAATCTAGCTTAGGCCCCCGTGGCATGGTGCCCAAGAGGTCGGCAGCGTTGCCTCGCTGAATAGCGATGCTGATTCTTTGAGAGAGAAAACCTTAGAAAAAAAAGTAAAATAATGATAAATAAATAAAATAAAATAAAATGCGTTTATTTCGGACAACAGAAACTAAAGCCTAAAGTTTTATGGCCTAGCACTAAGCACCCATAAAACCATAAAACTTTAGGCTTTAATTTCTGTTGTCCGAAATAAACGCATTTTATTTTATTTTATTTATTTATCATTATTTTACGTTTTTTTTCTAAGGTTTTTTTTTGAAGGCGGTTTTACTTTTTTGTTAAAAGATTTTTATTTCACAATTTTACGTTGATTTAACATTTTCAGAATTATCCTCCAACTCCTAACCGTTAAGGAGTTGTACCTTCTATCATCAGCTCATCAACATAAGATGATGACTACCGGACGCAAATACTTGAATACCCTTAGAAAATATATGTAACACATGATACGTGCCTATAAAATTTGAGGGTTGCCCTCGATTTCACTGAGATCCCATCATCAGATCTTGACTTGGTGACAGTGGGACCACCTCAGGAGTATACCCTTTCGGATAATGATTTAACATTTTCAGAATTATCCTCCAACTCCTAACCGCTAAGGAGTTGTACCTTCCATCAACAGCTCATCATCATGAGATGATGACTACCAGACGCAAATACTTGAATAACCTTAGAAAATATATGAAACACATAGTACGTGCCTGTAAATTTGAGGGTTGCCCTCGATTTAGGATCCCTAGGATCCCATCATCAGATCATGACTTGGTGACAATGGGACCACCTCAGGAGTATACCCTTTCGAATAAAAAAAGAATTTTGAAAATCGGTCTACAATTGACGGAGTAATCGATGTACATACATAAAAAAAAAAAAAAAAAACATACAGTGGACCGTAGAACCTCCTCCTTTTTTGAAGTCGGTTAAAAACTGCCAGCCCTTTGGTTACAAGCTTTTGCAACTCTGCAACAATCATAGTTAATTTCATACGTAATTATTATAAGCACAGGTTTGAATACGCTACGCTAGTATTATATCTATACCTATATAACACCGTACCGTGACTGACTGACTGACTGACTGACTGACTGATTGACTGACAGACAATGAATGCACAGCCTAATCCACTGGACCTAGAGACTTGAAATTTGGCAAACATAATACCTTGAGTATCACAGAGGTGCACTAAGAAAGGATTTTTCAAAATTCCCACGGGATAGGGAACTAGCCCATTTTGACGTATTTCACGAGGGCAAAGCCGCGGGGCACAAGCCAGTATTATATATCGCACGCTTAGAATTAAAGTGACTCAATTCTAAATACATGATAAATCTAAATTAAGCTTTGTAGGTTTAGATTTTAAATTCAATTTTGAAATTTGTCATATTAAGAATTGAGTCACTTTAGTTCTAAGCGTGCGATATATCTATGAGTAGGTATAAGCTAAGCCATCAAATCGACTTTCGCCTCCAAACTTTCATAACGGACGAGAACAGAAGACAATGGGATCTCAAGTTCCTGTTTGCACTTGGACAATAATAATTAACGAAGCACAAGGCATTCAAAGTTCTCGAAACTTTCATTGAAAGTTTTAATTGTTATGTTTTCGCTGCCTGCCCCTAAGGCCCTGCATCCACCCGAGCTGGAGAAGTAGCTAAGCGGTGTCTGAAGATCCTAGATCACCAATAAACTAGTGGCTCTGAATCGACAAAAAACCTACCTATACAACGTGCTACAACATAACCTGTAAAAATGTAGGGTTAGGGTTTGCACATTGTATGTTTTTTTTTTTGTTTCATACAGTGATTCAAATAATGTAAATGGACTCTTTATAATGGACCATTACCCCCTTTTCGGTTTATGGATATTTTTGTAACACCCTGATGATGATCAAAAAAGCCAAAAAAAAGTAATTTACCTACGTACAAATTGTATAAAATATCACGAGAATTGGTTGAGAAATGCGACCTGTAGAGGAAAACAGCAGACAGCTGTGTCCTAAGCACGACTTGTCGAATCCTGCGTTACGTTACGGTTAACGTATCGAGATCGAGAAATCTCATACTAAATTTTAGTTCCAAATACGCTCACGGGCGGGCGCTGTTCCAAACGTCATACAAACTCGTTATAGTTTACTATTCGATTTTACGTGACGCAGGATTCGACAAGTCGTGCTTAGGGCACTGGACAGCTCGACAGCCGGACACACGGCGGACATACGAAAGATTTTTGTCCAAGCTGAAACTAAGGCGCTTCGCTCACTTCATTCGCAATGACTCTATGTATGTTTATTATGAATGTGAATCTTGGCAACCAAGTTTACATAAAATATTTTGGGTGGGAACTTTTTTTTGTAACCCCCGACCAAAAAGAGGGGTGTTATAAGTGTATCTGTGTGTTTGTGTATCTGAGTATCTGTCTATCTATGTATCTGTGTCTGTAAGATTGTCTGTAAGTTTAAAAGTTTGATCAAAATCGGTTCACCCATTTTTGAAACATTGAACTTTGTAATGACAATGTCGGGGGTTTTTCAGCTTTTCTAATTGTAATCTATGGTTATCTGGCTTAGCTCAGGTGGATGATCAACCTTACTCAGGTGTCTTGTATAAAGAAATTAAAAACTCCGTTTCACATCTGCCGAAAATAATTGTGTCAAACTTGAAGCTCGATATAAATCAAAGAAGGTAATACGATTTTGAGAGAGGTTTTAAAAGTTTTTTAATCACATTCTGGACGAAATGCGTTTGCATTTTGTTTAAGTACCCTAGTCGTCTATTCATAAGTGATAACAGCTGCCCATAAATATCCACAACCACAACAACAGAGGCACTGCAGATGCATTGCCGACCTAAAGGGCTGAGATAAAATTTCGTATAATTACCCCGGATATCTTACTCTCCACACCGAAACACAACAGTCCAACCACTGCTGCTTACCGGCAATATTTGCAAGAAAAATGGTGGTAGCGATCCGAACACACGCACACATCAGTATGTAGAGTCGAGGAAATTAATTCCTGACCCACCATAGAACATTTTCATAGTAAACGTCATAACGATTTTCCTTTGCGAGCTATGCGATGTCACTATGGCGTTTAATGTGAAAAGGTTCCATGGTGGGTCAGGAATTAATTTCCTCAACCGTACCTAAGTAGTTACTATTAGTCGTATTTAAAACCATAAATACTTACTTACTACAGTACAGGCTTTGCCTAGTTTGGGACTAGGTCAATTGGTGTCAATTTGTCCCATGATATATATATATATTTTTTATCAGCCTCACTTGACTGTATGAATTGCGAATGCACGCCATCTATGTCACATTCCGCAAACTTCTTGTAGGCCTGGCTGAATTCGCACTTCTTCTTATTCGAAGGCGTCCGCTGAAAGCTAACTGTGCATGAGTTCAACTAGATGGCGCTAGTGGTATTTTTTAAGTATGCTCTGTTTTTCACATAAAGCAGATGATCATTGATCTATCATGTAACTTACCGGAACGTAGCTTTGTTTGTCATAACATCCCTTCTGTTATGTTGTGGAAATAAATTATTTTTAGGGTTCCGTACTTTTAAAGAAAAAACTAGAACCTTATAGGATAACTTTTTGTCCGTCTGTCTATCTGTGTGTTTGTGTATGTGTGTATCTGTCTGTGGCATCATAGCTCCCAAACGGATGGACGGTTTGTTTTAATCGAAAGCTAGTCTAATTGAAATGGTACTTAGCTAAGTTTCAATAAAATTGAACTTTGAAATGACAATGTCGGGGGTTTTTAACCGACTTCAAAAAAGGAGGAGGTTCTACGTTCCACTGTATGCATGTTTTTTTTTATGTATGTACATCGATTACTCCGTCAATTGTAGACCGATTTTGAAAGAAATCGAAAGGTATACTCTTGAGTAGCAGAAATATGAAGTCGGTGCTTCATTCAAAGAAAATTCCGCTCGCACCGCACCGACTTCATATTTCGGCTACTTAGTGCTAGGCCATAAAACTTAAGGCTCTAGTCTCTGTTGTCCGAAATAAATGAATTTTATTTTATTTCATTTATTTATTATTATTTTAGAGGATAATTTTACGTTTTTTTTCTAATGTTTTTTTTAAGGCGGTTTTACTTTTTTGTTAATATCTCTGGATTACGTAGTGGTAAGCTGAAACCAATATGACATATTCAGGCCTGCGATCCGATAAAGCTACAAAAAAATGTATACACTTGTATTAACTATCGATAAGTTACTTTCAGTGGCCCGAGCACGAATATTCGAATCCTGCTTAACGTTATCGAAAAATTTGTATGACATTAGGAACAGCGCACGCCCGTGAGTGTAAGTATTTGAAACTTAAATTTAGTATGAACTTTCTCGATTTCAATACGACAACGTTATGTTACGCAGGATTCGGAAATTCGTACTCGGGCCTCAGTCAGAAGCTCGTGCCACTCCGTAACCTAGATACCTGCCTCCAAATAGAATTCTCTTACCTCCAACCAACCTCCAACAGAGTATTCTACTTTTTACTTTCAGGCGATAAATACTTTGCTTCGTCGTCGCTCCGGATGCAGTTTCCCTTTGAAAAAAAGCTTAGATTCTGAACAAAGTCCTCGTGAACTCACTTTGCTCTAAAACCAGGTCGGAGGTGAGTTGTCTATTTTGCAACCCATTGAGATTAATTTAAGCTTTGAAGAGTTTCAGTGCAGCGGCGTGTGGAATGTTATACGTTATAAATTAATAATATATGTGAAGGGAAAACTTTGGATCCCTTTTTAGGATTCTGTAGTCAACAAGAAACCCTTATAGAGATACTCAGAGATACTTAGTAAGTACTAATTAGAAAGCTGTTTGGCATGGATAAAATAAATAACAACATACAATGACAATGCAAAGAAAAATTCGTTAAGCAGCTGGAACGTATGTTGAATTTCATTCTATGAATGTTTCATAAAAATAAAACAAAAATAATCAATAAATCGATTGTTTTCATTAAATAAATAACATCCTACATTAATATAATAAAAACATAATTTTTAGAGTACCTCCCCTTCACATGTGAAGTTAACCGGTTAACATTGAACAAAAGCTGAAAAAAAAACACATATTTCGATAGCTCTTTTAAAAACACTTCGAGGTTTCTAAGCAACTATTTTGATTAAGTGAATATTTTCGGAAATAATCGCTCTGAAAGTTGCATAAATTGTGCCCCCCCCCCCCCTTGTGTTATAAACCGTAGGTCCAAAAACGTGTCAAAAATTAAAAACGCTTAATAAAAACTGTCAAGGAAGATTATTTGTAACTTGATCGGATAATAATTATACCGTTTTTGAGTTATTGCAGAAAAACTGCGATTCTCAACAAAAGGACGTAAGTGCCATGAAGAATCGCCCTTTTCATCGGTACTGCATTTCTTTGTAGTAACGGTTACCGAACAACAAGGCGTCTAGCTTTTATTTAACTTGCAATGCTTGCATTACCTAAATGCAAATTTAATTTAAGCGACGCTTCACGCAAATGACTGGGTTGCTTGTAGCAAAACAATGAACGTGTGCTGCGGAAGTCTTACCAGCGACTGTCCTGGCTTTGCAAGGGAGCTTAATACGTATAATGTTGCTAGGATAATGCAGGCAAGCAACTGACTACACGCTTTAGATAGGAGCAGCCTCAGAACACAGAACAAACCAGAAGCCGCGTTATATTACATCTACACTATAATATTATAAAGAGGAAAGATTTGTACCTATTTATGTCTCTGATTCCCTGGAGAATGGGTAGGGTTCTGGTTTGGGATGCGACCTGTGTCGATACAGTAGCACCCTCACATCTCCAGGGAACCACACAAAAAGCTGGTGCGGCGGCAGAAACGGCCGAAAATAGAAAAAAATCTAAGTATCAATCTCTCGGTCCGAATTATAATTTTGTTCCTGTCGGGTTTGAAACTTTGGGTCCATGGGGTCCCAGCGCTTACAAGCTTATTTCTGAGTTACAAAAGCGCTTAGTTGATGCAACTTGTGACCAAAGGGCTGGCAGTTTTCTCTCTCAAAGAATCAGCATCGCTATTCAGCGAGGCAACGCTGCCAGCCTTTTGGGCACTATGCCACGGGGGCCTTATTTAGATTTAATTTAGTTTTAAGTTGTAGTTTATTTAGTTTAAGCTTAGATTTAATGTCATTGTAAATTGCTTTTTTTGTATGTTTGTAATGAATAGGCTCAAAAAGTACTGGGCCGATTTAAAAAATTCTTTCACCAATAGAATGCTACATTCTTCCAATTTGACATAGGCTACATTTTCATTTTGAAAAAAATTAGGGATCCTTGGTAAAATTTGAACAATGTAACCGAAGGTGTAGAAAAATGAGTCTTAAAATGTCTTTCGTCGAATGCGCTGCCGAAACTATTAGCGATAGAACAAAATAATGTACAACAATATTGAAGAACATCATAATGTCTACAAAAAACTCCGCGGTAGCATATGTCCAACTATTGTAGTTATGTCACTACAACAACTTTTTTCATTTTATAATTGTCTACCCCGTGCGAAGCCGGGACGGGCTGCTAGTAAAAAATAAAGAGGTAGATATGTCATGAGCTCGCCGAAAATGAAGCACAGAAAAAGCTAGGCTCTTTGGCCTCAGTCAGCAAATGTCAAAATGTACAGAACCTATTTTTTCAATTGTCTTGTGAGCATAATGATAATGACGTATGAGGTTCTCGAATGGCGTCCACGGACCGCAAGACGAGCTGTCGGTAGGCCTCCAACAAGATGGAGCGACGACCTGGTAAAGATCGCGGGACCGCGGTGGATGCGGAAAGCACAAGACCGGTCTGAGTGGGGAGCCGCGGGGGAGGCCGCCGTCCAGCAGTGAACATCATTCGGCTGACATGATTATGATGATGATTTGACGTATAATATCAACAGCATTTCTGCACGCAAGAACGACACGAGAAGGGATTAATTCATATTGTCATTCGTACAACATGTCACGATACGCCGTGTGCACGGAGATAACTGCGCGAAACTGCACTACCTACACTCAAAAGCAAAAAAACGGGTCACTTTGTATGGAATTGTGCATACAAAGTGACCCGTTTTTATTGCTCTTGAGTAACTTAAGTGCAATTTTAGTGGGTACAGTTTTGGAAGCGCTCGCGGGTTCTGGTTTGTTGTGTATTCTGAGGAAACAGCATACGTAGAGAATTAGAGAGAGGGTAATATCTGTCCACGGTAGCGTTTATAATTTTATCTACACACATATCATACGTCCTCTGTAATGCGTTCAGAAACCGTAGAAAATGACCTGCATTGCAGTACGTCGTCGCCTCACCACGACCATCAGGTCCAGCAGTAAAGTAATAGTCATTACGACCAACGTAATTTACAATCATAGTGAAATAAAACGGATCACTCACGTATATAAGTCGAGTTCAGTCCGACATGTATAATTAATAATGTGATACTGATTTTTATTTTACAAAAAAAAAAACAGTTTACGAAACGTCAGTTCGGTATGTTTGTCTATGATTAAAAAAAAACAGTCAAATTCGTGACAGGTATAGGTATGATATATGCTTTCGGCTTCTGAACCCATCTTAGAGTACTTATAATATGTATGTAGATAAAGTAATGTATGCAACTCCACATAATTAGGCCTTAAAACACTCATTATGTAGCAGTTGCATAAACTACTATATTCCGTTGCATTAATTCTCTGCATAAATCTGAGTTCCCTTAACACTACAATCTGGTTATTTTTAAGTTTTGTGGTAAATAGGGATTTACAATGTAATCGTGCACCATCATACTTAGCGGGCATACTTGTGGTCAAAATTTAATGTGTTTAGAAATCTAACTATTGCCTATCGAACAACAAATAAAAGGTGGCTTAAAGTGACCCAAACTTGCCCAATCAATCCCCAAAACAGTGACCCAAACTTGCCCAATCAATCCCCAAAAAAGTGACCCAAACTTGCCCAATCAACCCCCAAAAAAGTGACCCAAACTAGCCCAATCAATCCCCAAAAAAGTCCACCGAAAAACGACGAAATAGTTTACTCCAGATAATGTGGTCTGTTTTCTCAAAAGAGACTTCAAATTTATCTTTGTGGTTATAAAGCTGTGAAAAACTGAACCATAGATCTCCGTGTCAGTCTTGACAGATACATACGTCCAGTTTATTTGTCAAAATACCGATAATCACGGTGAATAAGTTTGCGTTAATTTTTATTGCATTTATTGATGTTTTATAGATAACTAGTTTTATGTGCTGTGTGTAACCACTGTTATAGCGCATGTTGTTTCAATGATATTGTTGTTGACAATCATGGCTGATAACCTACCTTTGATACCTAGCAAAGGGTATGTACTATGTTTATGTATGTGTATGTTTTTACAAAGATCGGTTTAAACTAAAAATCACTAGTGCAAAAAATCCAACTTTCCTCACGATACGTAGCCACATTAAGTACCACTTTTGAGCAACTGTATTAAAAAACCTTGACGTTACATCTATTATCGTATAGTTCAACATTTCAGATATTTCTTCCTTGAGGTAACAATCCTTGTTTTTAGGGAGGCAGTATGTGCCGACGTGAGGTCTGTTCTTCGGGAAGTCTTCAGAGAGGTGGACCAGCTGCCGCCTCTTGCCTTGGAGAGAGCCAGATCCTCGGAGTTGGAGCAGTTCTGGGTATGTTAAGGAGCTTCTAAACGGGCAACATTTTTCTGCAATATGTGGCCGGCAACTATTACTGTCTGACTCTTATTATGAAAGCTAGACAAAGACTCCTATAGTTGCCGCTCACATAATATGTAGGTATTGCAGGAAAAATACAGCCCGTTTAGAAGCCCTATCGACCAAATTAACTTGTCCAGCTTTTTTTTATACGACAAGGAAGGCAAACGAGCACATGGGTCACCTGACGGTAAGTGATCACCACTGCCCATAGACACCCGCAACCCCGCGGGGGGATTTGCAGATGCGTCGCCAACCTACAGAGCTAAGATGATTTGCCTCCTGGGCCCGTAATTACACCGGCTGTCTTACTCTCCCCACCGGAACACGACCGTGCAAGCACTGCTGCTTAGCCGCAGGATTACCAAGTAAGATGATTTACCACCTGCGGAATATTTGTTGCAATTATTTTGTTTCAATTAGGTAAATGGATCAATCAACTTTTAAGAACTGCTCGTTGCCATGGAGATGTCTTGGAGTTGCTTGCAAAGGGCCTTTCATAAACGTCACTCAAGCCTCCATTAGCTCAAATAGGTTTTATCTTCTTCTTACTAACGGAAATGTCAATGGGACAAAAAGTGTTTCGCAAATTTGAAACATTGAGAGAATAAGTAGGTGGGGATGCATAAATATGCTTACCTGTGTATGTGAGTGTGTCTGTATTTTACGGTTGATTGTCGTAGGAACATATTGTAGGTTAAGTAATTGACTAGGTAATAGGTACTCAGTCATGTCATCCTTTTAATCTTTCACAGCACACAGTGCCGTAAATTAGTAATTGGTTTAATAATAATTCTCAGTGAGAACTGTTGAGGTAATAGGTACATGTATATTAGATATAGTTAGAACATAAGAACTATATATTGTACGTATCTATAACTGCTTGTTCTCCAAATAAAACAAATAAAATAAAATCAGCGTGAATATATAGGAGTTTTTCGCCGTTACCGCTGATTGCTCGGATGGCGCAGTGGTAGCGCGACACCACGGTGTGGTGGAGGTACTACCCCAGTTCCTGTCTTAATTTTTCTGGTCTTTCTGTATATTTACGTTTCAGTTTGAAATTTGAGAAATAATTTCGAACGGGATGACCGAAAAAATAAAAATACGAAAACTTGGTGACAAAAATGGAAAATCGAACTTTATGGGCATTTTAGTTAAAATAGGTTCACGAATATCAGGGTAAGAAGATAAAGGCCTCCTAACTTTTGGTGGAGTGGTAAATCAGAAAATCTTAAGACACAATGAGAACAGAATATTAACCGCGATTACCTTATAGGTTTCATGAGCTCCCGATATTTTGACGCAGTTGCATGCCCGTGATCATAATGCATGCAGTCAGCGTCATATATATGGTGACATCCAAAATGATCAAATAGTTCGGCACAGCATACGATTTGTATGGTGCACCAAAGTATTTGAGCACTTTGGATGTCACCATATATATGACGCTGACTGTACCTAACTACGTCAAAATATCGGGAGCTCGTCGAATCTACAAAATAATCGCGGTCAATATCCAGTTCTCATTATGTCTTATGTAAGTTATGTAATTAACCGCGTATCATTTAAAACTGTTACAAAAAATCCTATTTTTAGTGAGTTTTTAATTTAGGGCTCTTCAAGGGTAGAGTGAATAGACTGTTACTGAACCAGAGAATACTCATTTGACCTCATCTGCACCTACCACGAAGTGAGTTAGGGGTCAATTGCTGGCCAGTACAGTCGGCAACAGAAGTAGCCAAGCATCCGAAGTGGTCACAATAATCTACACAAGTTCTTATGTCTATAACAATAGAGCCGTACTTAGATCATTCTGACCACTGCGATTGCCTAGCTACTTCTGCTGCTGACTGTACATAGAAAAAAAAATTCCAGGAGATATCTCTCCATGGCAATGAGAGTCGAATGAACCAAGTTCCTAATCTTATTGAGATTAAAAGGAAGAAAATCTAGCACGCATTTATTTAAAAAAAAAATATATATATATTCTTGATAGTTTCGCTTTAGAAAATTTATAAAACTTGAAAGAAATATATTATGTAAACTTGTAAACACATTGATAAAAACAGTAAATGTCCGCTTCTAGATAAAATATTTATTAATGGTTGTACTTTTAATACTGAATTAATAATGTAGGTCATTGTCATTATCATTAACAACACTATCATAATTATCATAAGAATGTATGTAAAAAGTTCGCCCCTTTATCATTAATTTGATTACAATAAAAACAGCAATGAAATCATGAAATCAGTTTCTTTAATTTAATTGAAATTACTATCACTATGGAGTCTGAAACTTTCTTTCGAGCTAAAATAATAAAAATTATTGTTATGGCTAATGCTTGAAAAGAATTAATTACACAAAACGCGAAGACAATAAAAAATTTATGCATGTCGCTTATGAAATAGGAAAGCAAGTCAGTTATCAAAACTTGTATACTGGTTATACATATTAGAATAAACGAAATAACCGCAGTTTTTACGAGATGCCTTATATTTTTACTTTTATCTATACCTATCCTGACAGCAACATGAAAGATTTCAACGAAAATCAAAGCATTCAACAGTAATATAAAGAATTTTAAATGAGAGTACACTTTATAGAAAATGTCGAAGGATCCGTCGTTCAATGTTATTAATATTGGACACAAGATACCAACAGGTGCAGTCAAAGTCCACAATAAACATGAAACCAGCAACAGACTTAATTTTTCAAATACAAACACTAACACCACTTTGTCGTACAAATTCTTCGTGAAGACGAACATCCAACAGATCAGAGCGAAGTCCGAATGAAAGTATAACGCGAACACCGCATCCTTAAGAAGCCCACTTTCGAAATTCACATTAGACACCAAATATTCACACACCGTGTTCACAAACCTGGCAGTAGTCATTTGAACCAACACTTTCTCGTCGTATTTCCTCGAGTTCGGTATCAGAAGCAAAATGAACAGCTGTGTTGATAAACAAAGTGAAGACACTGCTATCCCGACTAGCCAAGACGACTTAAAGGACTCCAAGTCAATATCGTCCTCTAATCGGGTAAAATTTGAACTCATTTCACTGTGGTTGGTCATTTTAATTTCTCTATGACGTGTGAACTGTTTGTTTGAAGCTCGCTGTGTACTGACTGACTGGACTACGAAAATAACTCGCCGGTTCACATTTTAACGGCATTCATTCGCGATCCGACACTTATCGTAAATTTTATACATTGCTTTATTAAAATATTTATTTATGGCGTCTGTCTGTCGACAGCAGGCATTGGTTATTGAATCCGTTTAATTATCGGCAGCATAAATAAATGCCAAGAGCGATAAACCATTACGTTGTTGGGAGTAATCTAATGTAACATCTGGTTTTGTGGTCATACAAATTGTGTGTGTTATTGTTGTTATCATTTTAATTGCCTAAATTTGCGATACTTGTTTCATGCCATGTGTTTGTTTTGTAATTGGAACTTTTTTTTTCCTTAGTAGGGATACCGCAGTAAAGATAAACTTGTTGTTTACGAATATTTAACGAATGGTAGATACAGTACTGATTAATTAACTTTAGTTTGAAAATTATTAGCGATACGCAATACCCTTACAGGTACATCAAAACCTTTAATATTTTACTTCGGCAACAAAGGCGGCGGAATTAAAATTTATCGAAACTAGAAAGCTCTAAAATTGTGCAAACAATTTGTCCACCCTGTGCAAACCTTATTCTACAAAATCTCTTATCATAGTTAGCAGTTGTAAATCTATAAATCGCAATACCTTGCTCTTCAATATAATTTGAAACAAAAAAGTAACAGCTAACGGTCATAATGATATAAACACGACTCTCTTGTCGACATAAAAACTTGTGTAGATCATTGTGACCGCTTCGGTTGCTTAGCTACTTCTGCTGCTGACTGTATACTAACTGAATCGTACACATGCCACACAGACCCAACTATCACCACCACCACTACATTATACGCTGACGCGTTACGGCACTCTCTATGAAGCCATTCTCAAGGCACCAAAATAAACATTCAACATGCTGTTTGTGTGTTGTTTGTGTTGTGCATGTTTTTAGTTCATGAATACCTCCGCAATGTAACGACTGATTTAATCAGTTACACCAGCCTGTTTATTGTTTAACTCGCTCGCAATCAGCATCGTGTTCATTTTGTATGGGCTGACAATTGGTATCGGAAACAGCTAGCTGTCACAGTCGTACAAAAACTGACATTTCAATCCGATGACGAGTTTCAAAAAAGTAAGGAATGTTATTACCGTGCAGTTTGTTATAAAAACCCATCTGTCATTTTCAGATAGAGAACTACAAAATACAATGTGAAGAGATTTGGCATCAAGAGGGGGAGTTGAAGAAAGAGTTCGCGAAGAGAATCTCGAAGCAGCGTCAGCAGAACCTGTACAGGCTGTTCTCCCCGCGACAGGAGAAGGTGGCTCCTTGGAGGGTAGAGCGAGGGATGATTGGGAGGAAAGACCTGGTGCCAACCATTGAGCAAAATGCTGGGAGTGAGTACGATTCATGATTATCATCAGCCTATGATGTCCCACTGCGGGGCACAGGGCTCCTCTCAGAAGACTAGGTATAGTTCCCACGCGGGCCCAGTGCGGATTGGGAGCTTCACACGCACCATTGAATTTCTATGCCAGATTGTGCAAGTTTCCCGTGATTTCGATAGGGGCGAAGTACACACGTTACACGTTTTGTCCTACAACCTCAAACCAAAATAAAACTGTTATACCTACAGATTCCAATACACGGACAACATTCATCACCAGCCTTTTTTTACGTCCCACTGCTGCGCATAGACTCCTCTCAGACTAATAGTGGGCTTGAGTTATAGCTTCTAGGCGGGCCGAGTGCGGATTGGGAACTTCACACATACCATTGAACATGCTTCGACAGAGTTTGCAGGTGTTCTCACGGAGTTTTCCTTCACCGAAAAGCTAATGATAGATTACAAATGTAATTCGCAAATAAGTTTCGAAAAAAAGTTGCTGGTTTGACCTACTGCATACACCAATCACTGACTTATTTACGTAACGCCTGAAAAAATGAACAATAGCCAGCATTTAGAATGTCCGGACACTCCGGACAGCCGATAGAGAAGAGAACTCGATACCCCAGAATACAGAACACACCAGAGCCTCTAGTGTAATCGACTGCCAAAAAAACGTCTCGTTCGCGTTTGCGTTTACGTCAGATTTACTATGGGCACATTAGCAGCGCCGCTAGTGGTACGTATCGACAACAAACAATAAAATTCTCATACTATTTGACAGCCGTAACGCAAACGCAATCGAGACGTATTTTTGTCTGTTGATTACACTAGACGCTTAGAAGCTGCGTTCAATCATAACAACGCCGCGCACTGTGTTCATTTTCCATTTATTTCGCTACTTGCTTACACTTGAAATAAAATCCTATTCTGTTTTTTTTTTTATAAGCCCAATGCCATTTCTGCGTGTAAGAACGAGACGAGAAGGGATAATTGATATTGTCATTCGGACAACATGTCACGATACGCTGCGTGCACGAAGACAACTTCGCGAAATTACACTATTTATTGCTTTCGCCGGCAGTAAACCAGATGCAACAGAATTTCCTTTTTTTTTTCTTTTTAGGGTTCCGTACCTCAAAAGGAAAAAACGGAACCCATATAGAATCACTTTGTTGTCCGTCCGTCTGTCTGTCTGTCTGTCTGTCAAGACCCTTTTTCTCTGGAACGCGTGGAGATAGCATGCTGAAATTAATATCAAATACTCAAGCCTGCGGTCCCTTGAAGCCGTGAAAAAATCAACCTTCTAAGTCAACGCAATCAAAAGATACCTAGAAACCTAAGGGGTACTTCCAATTGTCCTAGATACTTGAAATTTGGTATGTAGGTAGCTCTTATAGCACAACCACTCCGAAAAGTCTCAAAACCTTAAAAAAATATGTCTGTCTGTAGATTTCGCAGACCAATATAAGTTGACCCCACACTGCGTACATTTTGCTTAGGAGCAGGGCTCTGCTAACGCTGGACTTCTTAAAACACTGGGGAAAAGCGTTAAAATCTTTCTACGGAACCTTCGTGCGCGAGTCCGACCCGCACTTGGCCGGTTTTTTTTAATACTATAAGGAAGGCAAACTACCAAGTGGGTCACCTGACGGTAAGTGATCAGTGATCAGTGATTACGAATCTTGCGTAACGTTACGTTATCGTATCGAAATCGAGAAACCTCATACTAAATTTTAGTTCCAAATACGCTCACGGGCGGGCGCTGTTCCAAACGTCATACAAATTTCTCGATAACGTTTACTACTCAATTACGTTACGCAGGTTGCGAATGTTCGTACTCGGGCCTCTAATTTTAGGTTAACAGACTAGAAAACGTGCCCCGGCAAGTTACCTTTAGATAAATTCTCTCAGTTTGGTTTTGAACTTGACCTTGTTTGTGTTTGGTCGCACAAAACAGTTACGACAGGAGATGGCACCCACTTTTTCCTTTTGCCAAAAACATATCAGCTACTGATCATTTTGGTCAGAAGTAATGTTCACGTGTCTCAAACAGAAGGTCGTGGGTCCGAGCCCAAGCTTGTACCTCTGACTTTTTCGAAATTCATGTGCGAAATGACATTTGACATCCATTCATCATGAGCTTTTCGGTGAATGAAAACGGCACACTCCTGCGAAGAATTTCAAAGGTAACTATGTGTGAAGTTTCCATCCGCACTGGACCCGCGTGGAGTCTACAGCCCAAGCCTTCTGTGCCCAGCCGTGGGACGTAGAGAAAGACTGGTGATGAAAGTTGTGCGTGTATTATTAATCTATTTTTGACAGTTTTATTTTGGTTTGAGGTAGTAAGGAAGGTAACAAATCTGACATGAGTGTTGATGTGTGATGTAGGTGTAGGGCATTTTCAAAAAGCAATGTACCGTTTTTGCCAAAAAAGTCCTAAATTTTTCCATAGAAAATATGTAAAATGTTCGTAAAATCGCGTCACAAAACTGAGAAAAAAATGCGAGACATTTTGTTTTATTAAAATGAATAGGTAGTACTCGTGATTCTGAGCAGAAATAATCCAAAATTTGTTAGGTTGCCTATTCAAAAAAAGTAAATGGACCACCGTTTTTTGAAAATGCCCAGGTACGTAGGTAATTACTGGCACAAGAGGCATTTCATCATAGCTCTCTAGGTTGGCAACGCATCTGCAAACCCCCCGGGGTTGTGTGTGTCTATGGGCAGTGGCGATCGTTTACCATCAGGTGACCCAATTGCTCGTTTGCCTTCCTTCTCGTATAAAAAAAACCGTAAAAAAAAACTTAAAACAATCCTCTAAAATAATGATAAATAAATAAAATAAAATAAAATAAAATGCGTTTATTCCGGACAACAGAAACTAAAGCCTAAAGTTTTATGGCCTAGCACTAAGCAGCAGAAATATGAAGTCGGTGCGGTGCGAGCGGAATATTCTTTGAATGAAGCACCGACTTCATATTTCTGCTGCTTAGTGCTAGGCCATAAAACTTTAGGCTTTAGTTTCTGTTGTCCGAAATAAACGCATTTTATTTTAATTATTTATCATTATTTCAGAGGATTATTTTACGTTTTTTTTCTAAGGTTTTTTTTTGAAGGCGGTTTTACTTTTTTGTTAAAATATTTTTATTTCACAATTTTACGTTGATTTAACATTTTCAGAATTATCCTCCAACTCCTAACCGTTAAGGTGTTGTACCTTCCATCATCAGCTCATCAACATAAGATGATGACTACCGGACGTAAATACTTGAATAGCCTTAGAAAACATATGAAACACATGATGCATGCCTATAAAATTTGAGGGTTGCCCTCGATTTCCCTGAGATCCCATCATCAGATCATGACTTGGTGACAGTGGGACCACCTTAGGAGTATACCCTTTCGAATAATGATTTAACATTTTCAGAATTATCCTCCAACTCCTAACCGCTAAGGAGTTGTACCTTCCATTATCAGCTCATCATCACCAGATGATGACTACCAGACGCAAATACTTGAATAACCTTAGAAAATATATGAAACACATAGTACGTGCCTGTAAAATTTGAGGGTTGCCCTCGATTTCCCTGGGATCCCATCATCAGATCATGACTTGATGACAATGGGACCATTTCAGGAGTATACCCTTTCGAATAAAAAAAAATTTAAAACCGGTCTACAATTGACAGAGTAATCGATGAACATACATAAAAAAAATACATACAGTGGAACGTAGAACCTCCTCCTTTTTTTGAAGTCGGTTAAAAAGATATCTCGTCCCCATCGAAAAATTTCACAAAAAATATACTGCACAGATAAACGAAAGTCAACTCCGGTATTAAGTGCTTTGTGATCGCCCGGTGTTTTTGTAGATCTATTTTGGTTGGCACGAATTTGGACCGCTTAATAATTATTTTAAATTGGTTTCTTCCGGCTGCTAATTATTCATGATTATCTAACTTCTAGGCAATCAGTCAGTTTAGATTACAAACAAGAGGCAAATGTGAGGCAAATAAATTAATTTTTAATTAATAATTTTCTTTAGACGAGAATTTATGTTCTACAGAATGATGAATCTAAATAAGTCAGGAGGGAGAAGTCTGAAGCAATGAGAGACAAGGAAATCTGTTCTTAGGAACCATGACATCGATTTTAGATTTAACAAAAATGGCATAATTTTTTTTTCGGATTGTACTGAATCTACGTCGGCAAGCGATGCTATAATTTTATACTCTCTTTCTTGCACTCAGTTTCGCCCGTTTGTGCGCTGTGGAAATAACATAAGTACGTAATCGAAATTCGTCAGAAACAAAACCATGAAAATTTTAATTGGCTCCTGATTTAATAAGCCGATACGCCAGAAATAAGTGAACGTTATGGTTGTCATTCCGTGATGCAGATAAAATAACGTTATGAAGGAATTCATAATCTCAATTGAAATATCTTTTTGTATTTTTCCCCGATCAGTTTTTATTTTTACGGTTTTCCCGTGAATATACTTTTAAAATACTGACTGAAACATGAATACACAGATAAAAACCAGAAAGATTAAGATACACCATTAAATACATCATTATGCCAATCTTACATCATGTTTTTTAGCTATAGAGTACTCGCTCTGTTTTTAATTTTAAATGTTGTCTGTATTTAGTTGTATCTTTTATTGTTATTGTTGGCAAATAAATATCATCTTATCTTCTCTTATCTTTATCATTATGACACGGAATGTCGAGAGTCTGGGTTCG
Organism: Clepsis dumicolana; assembly: GCA_963691665.1. Taxonomy (NCBI): domain Eukaryota; kingdom Metazoa; phylum Arthropoda; class Insecta; order Lepidoptera; family Tortricidae; genus Clepsis; species Clepsis dumicolana. The sequence goes on from OY829513.1 coordinate 15,771,693, forward strand.
GTTCCCGGGGTTGACAGTTTTCTGTTTTTTTTTTTACAGAAAACCAGCTAGAATGAATACACATAATTCATGTTTCAGTGAGAATTTTAAAAGTATAAAGTTATGAAGGAATACTGAATTTGATGGAACTAAATTTCTAAGTTAAATAACTATACACAGTTATAATAATAGCTTTTTTTGTATCCTACTACTCGTAATAATATAAATGCGAAAGTTTGTGAGTGAGAGTGAGTGAGTATGTTTGTTATTTCTTCACGCTGAAATGGCTAAACGCATTTGGATGAAATTTGGAATGGGGATAGCTTATACCCTAGATTAAAACATAGGTTATTGTTGAGTACTTGGCGTTTAAATTTGCGAATTAATATTTTTGGGTATTTTCTTGGGATGGTTAAATGAAAGCTCAGGTACGTGTGTAAGCTCCAATAATTATTAGCGAACCGTAAATGTACAGAAGTCAAGGAAAGGGGTAGTGGGTACAAAATGTGTGACGTATATTCGGTGACGTAGTGGTATCACCACATAAAGCGGCGTTTCTATTGGCCACACACGGTGCGACCCATACGTAATTCCGTAGATCCTCGCTAGGTGGCGCTGTAGGTCTGAACAGCTATATTTCATCCCGGAAAATTGTATAGTTCCCGCGGGATAGCGATAACCGAATTCTACGCAGACGAAGTCGCGGGCAACAGCTAGTAACGGTATAAATTTAAAATGCTGCTTACAAGACTCTTTCCCTTGTACTCATAAACTGGGTTTTTCATTTTATTTTTATGAAACATTCATAGTATGAAATTTAACATACAATTACAATGCTAAGAAAAATCTGTTATGCAGCTGGAGACCCAGCCAGCTGCTTAACAGATTTTTCTTAGCATTGTCATTGTATGCTGGGTTTTTCATTGCCAGGAGAGAAGTCCCTCTGGGTGCAGAACATCCTGAACAGAAGCTCATGCGAGTTCAGGGCCGCTGATAGGATCTACGACAACGTCCGCGTACCCCTGGACCCCATCTGCCCTGATGCGTATTCCCTGCAGACCTTAAGGTAATTTTTACACGTCCTGTTATATTGGTACTTATGTATGTATGTGACCGTCAACATTTTCAAAGTTTCTCAGAACTTCATGAAATTTGTTAGACAAGAGTAGGTAGTTGGCTTGAAAAAACCGGCCAAGTGCGAGTTGGACTCGTGTACCGAGGGTTCCGTACAATTTTTAAGTAAGTATATAAATTTTATCCATTCTCTAGTCTTCCGAAACTTGCGATCTTACGTCTAACACATTAATTGGGCCCAAAATTTTTTTTTTCAGTTACGGCGAACTAAAACTGCGTCCCCCGCCCCGCCTGCCGTCGGAGCAGCCGCCCCCTCCGACGCCCGAATACGTAATCTGCGTGCCGCCGAAACTCGATTTCGTTAACTTCACCATGGGCCGTATGCACACGGTAGGTAAATAAAACTAGGGCCTATCGGAATGTCAGCGTAGAACAATCAATCATCATCATCATCAGCCCACAGCAGTCCACTGTTGGACATAGGTCTCTTCCATGGCGCGCCACAACACTCTGTCTTCGGCCCCTCGCATCCATCCGCCGCCAGCAACCCGCTTATGAACGCCCAACACTCTTGGATGAATCAATCAATTATCAATTATTCAAAATCAATTAAGTAAGACGACGTAAGTGCCATGAATATACGTTTTTTTGCCGGTGCAGTTGTTCACATTGTATTTGTACATTTTGAGGATGTAGTTTAGTGTTTTAACGCAACTTTTTTCAAGGGCATTTAGTTGAAGTAACTGCTTTGGAACCCTACACTGAATATGGTCCGACATGCTCTTGGCCAGTTCAGGATTCCGTAGCTTAATGAACAAAAGGAACCTTATAAGATCACTTTGTAGTCCGCCTGTCGAACTGCCAAATTTTGATACTTGAAAATATACTACTCAAAAGAAAATAGGGGCCACAGGCATTTTGATCGTTACGCAAAAACTAATACTAAATAGTATTTTTTTTTAATAACATTAATAACTACAAGGCTTTTGTTCTTATGTAGGCTAATAATCATTTAATTGAGTAGTCAATTTGTTTAATAGATACGATTTTCACATTTTTGAGTAGTATTAAATATCAAAACCTATAGGGTACTACCATTGAACTAGAATCATCGGATGGGGCAAGAAGTAAATTCTTACAGCAATTTTAAAGAAAAAAATTGTCAATTTCCAAATAAATAAATGAATTTAATTGCTGGTTGCGGAACTCTATATTTTACACATTACATTACATTATTATTTATTTTTATACATTTATGATGATATTTTATACATACAGTTATGAGTATTATGACTAAAAATTGTCGATGAAACAAAGGGAGTCGTTTCTTCACAATTGCATTTCTCCTCAAGTTCATCGAGCCGTAAAAGCTTTACGAAGACCAAATAAATTGAAATAAACAGCAAGATATTTATATTTCCCCCTCGATATCCGATACTCACTTTTCATTAAAATTTTCTATTGTGTTCAAACTTACCACGATTCCCCGGACAGTATCGTGTTTTATCGTCGAAGTTTTGCGATACTACGATCATTAGAAAAGGAATTCCAGACTCAAAGATCCATTTTAAGGAAAAGCTTTTTAAGCTCAACACCTAACAAAATACTAGCATAATCTACTACTGAAATATATTAACTATCCAGTCTATTGTGAGTGTTGGCTATTCACTAAATTCTGACTCCGTTTTAAGCTTAACAAATTGCTTTTGAAACAGAGTTATATGGCAACAGAACAATGCAAACTGCATTAGAAATGGCAGTACAAATACATTTTGGTAGTTAAATGCGTTGCACTTGCAATTCAAGTACGATGCATCATCTTTTGTTTGCTGGAATAGTTATAAATCTTCTGGCCTGTACTTCGGCATAGTTTCTAAATCAACATCAAACTTAAGAGTTACACTCTTGTCGGTGGAGTTTCTTCCAATCATCTCTCCTATGAGCCAGCTCCTTAACCTCCTGATACGACACGACACCGGCCTTATCCTTTATCTGGTCCATGTAGCTTCGCCTAGATCGACCTCTTCCTCTCTTTCCTTCAATTACTCCTTCTAAAATGGTCTTAAAGAAGTTGTCGTGTCGTATCAAATGCCCATAGCCATGATAGCCTAGTGGTTTGACCTATCGCCTCTGAAGCAGAGGGTCGAGGGTTCAAACCCCAGCTCGCACCTCTGAGTTTTTCGGAATTTATGTGCGAAATCACATTTGTAATTTATCATGAGCTTTTCGGTAAAGGAAAAACATCGTGAGGAAACCTGCACACTCCTGCGAAGCAATTCAATGGTGTGTGTGAAGTTCCCAATCCGCACTGGGCCCGTGTGGGAACTATAGCCCAAGCCCTCTCATTCCGAGAGGAGGCCTGTGCCCAGCAGTGGGACGTAAATAGGCTGATGATGATGATGATGATCAAATGCCCAATCAATTTCTCACGTCTATTCTCTAGTATTCAGGATCGTTCTCTTCTCATTAACCATTGACAGTGCTTCCTCAATTGACAACATTTCATATTTTTCACACCATTTCACAACATTTCATATTTTAACTAAAATGCCGTTAAAGTTCGTTTGTCCTTTTTGTCACATTCACATTTCCGTTAGTAAGAAGAAGACAAAACCTATTTTAACTAATGGAGGCTTGAGTGACGTTTATGATTAATAGCATACGTCACCGAATCACCTAATCACCTATATGGCTTGTCCGCGCGCGATGAAGCGGTGGCGTATCTGTTTATTTTTATACAGCAATGCTAGGATCAACTCTTTTGAGCAGTGTAGATCTGTGGGAAACCCTAGCTAATGTCACGTGTCATCCTCAGCAACAAATACGGCTGGTGAACGTATCCAAGTTCGAGGTGCGTCTGTCGCTGACGCCGCCGCAACGCCGTGAGCTGGACGTGGAACTCTGCGGACCTCGAGGACTCACCGTCACGGCAGGATCTGCAGCAGAACTCAAGGTAGACCTTCAGATAAGCCCATTTGTGATAGCTTAACATCACGTGACTCAAGGTCGCAATTAAATTGAATTGAATTGCCGATACACGTTTCATAGCTGTTTCATTTCATCGCATTTTCATTTCATCGAAAGCAATTTTCTGACTTATTTTCTTAACCTGTTGATTTAAAAACTAGCTTAATCTAACCTATACTACAAACAATAAAATCATCCTGAAATCATCCTGATTTTAGCAGAAAACAGCTTTCGATGAAATGAAAATGCGATGAAATGAAACAGTTTAATGAAACATTTGTCGATGTTTCACGCGGCTCCCTCGAATCAGAGAATGAGGAGATCCGTAGAAGGACTAAACTTACAGATATAGCTCAGCAAATTGCACACCTTAATGTTAGTGGGCGCGGCACGTTGCTCGTAGAGCTGATGGTCGTTTTGGCTGTTAGGTGCTAGAATGGCGACCGCTTACAGAAAATCCGAACAGTTGGTAGGCCTTCCGCAAGGTGAACGGACAATCTGGCCGCTATTTAACCATCTTTAAATAAAATTGTCAGTTTTATATGACAATTCGAGCTACATTTCTTTGACAATATGAAACGTGCTAAAACAATAGCTCTTCAAGTCAGCAGTTGACACCGAATCGTCATTGAAAACTGACAATTGTAAAGTTGGTGAAATAGGGGCCCAGTTAAGATCGCGGGAAGGCATTGGCTGCGGGTAGCACAAAACCGATCAACTTGGAGATTCTTGGGGAAGACCTATACATGTCGCATTTGAAGAAGAAAAAGCTAATTCGGATATCAAAAGTTTCGAGTATCATATTGTTGCTAAGTTTGCCCACCGGATATCTGAATAGGAAATTGGAGTTTGAGTGCAGTTTTGCTGCAGTTGAAATGCAATACAATGAAACTGCTTTCAAACTGTAATTTGGCAGCAGGATGCATGCCAGCTGAGTACAACTCTAATGCGCTTACATAAACAAGATTGTACCTACTCACCATCAGATGAATGTGAATACAAAGAGCTATAGGAATAGGTTGACTAATGTTTGTCAAACAACTTTTGCCAAACTGATTCGTTTCCCAAATGTTTCATTTCCCAAAATGCTTTTTTTTCCTAAACTGTAAATATTTAAGGATTTTAAGGGTTTTGTACCCAATTAAAGTGGGACCCTATTACTAAGACTCCGCTGTCCGTCTGTCCGTCTGTCACCAGACTATATGTCATGAACCGTGATAAGTAGACAGTTGTCATTTTTTCCCAGATGATGTATTTCTGTTGCCGGTATAACAACAAATACCTACTAAAATTTCTAGTGTTCATATTCTGTCCTATCACTCAGAAGACAACGGTGATACAGGTTGTCATGCATACTACTGCATGCTTACGAGATAAGGCATAAAGAAACAGGCTTATTACTGTTACAACTCCTAGCTTTTGGTACCTACACTTGTACCTTAGAAAATCGTTATTTTAATGAGTGACCGAGGAGACGTCGTCATAGCAACGAGCAATACTTAAAAGTTGATTGACCTGGATACCAATATCTTCTAGCTGCACAGGTTTCTCTAACTACCCGCACTTGGTCTTTATTATTAGTTACTTAACTAGAGTTGCCACTAGTCCGACACACAACACTCACAACAACCGGCGATTTATGAGATGATATTTTGGTGACACTTACACATATATAACCGGATTAATTTAGGCACTGTCATGATGGCTTCATTTGGAGATAAACCACGTGGTCATCGTCCCATCTCATTATTATTGTCTCCCTTTCCCTCTTGACGTGTCGCGTCCCTCGTTTCAAGAGTGCTCCACGTGTGGTTTCTAAAGCTCAAATTATTCTGAAGACGATTAATTGAATCTAGAACCCCGGTTCAATTATATTAAATTTGGACCTTCGTTAAGCCGGCTGTCCCCGGGAGCTTTCATGTGTGTAGGTATCTTGAGGCTATTACTGTTGTGTGCATTGACTTACCAACACCATGGAATTCAGGTTAGCGCTTGCAAACGTCCGAAACAAAAAACCACTAATTAGCAAAAAATATCAGTAATCGAGCGGCAGTCAGTCTTAGTTTGGTCGAACGACAGCGCTATGACGTATTGCTGTCATCGGAAAATGCCGTGTTGTACTAGGACACATTTTTTTAGCCATCACCGCCACCTATAAGAACCAGCAACCCCAAGAGTCACCAGTCCGTTGCCGGCCTTTAAGGTGGAAAAGGGTTAAAGGAATGGGAGGGGCGATCGGGCCTCCGGCACTCTCACTGACCGAACGAAACGCAACAAGGGTGCTGTAGCTTCACGCCGATTTTCTGCGAGAGGGTGTTACTTCTCCGGACGAGCCGGCCCATTTGCATGGCAGCAAATATCTACAGTATGGCCTTATTACAATGATATTTATTTGACATTATTTCATTCAGGTACACTTCCGTCCGAGAGACGTCCGCGCCGTGCACGACGCGCTGCGTGTGCGCGTATCAGTGGGCAAGCATCTGGTCGTGCCCATCGCCTGCTACTTCCAGCCGCCTATACTACACAGTAAGCTATAATGAGCACTTAACAGTTTTAAATGATTCGCGGTTCGCCTGCAGGGTTAAGGAGCACATAGCCGCAATTAAAAATAACGACACTCTCAAATCCACCATTGCTGAACACCTCATTGAGTCGGGGACAAATCACTGGATTGAGTTGCACAGCCCTAAGATCATTTCGACAGAACGCCATTATATACCAAGACTGGTGAGAGAAGCGGTTGAAATTAAGAAACATAAAAAAAAATAACCGTGAGGATCGGTTTAAGTTGTCAAATGCCTGGAATCCGGTGATTTCGTTATGCAAGACTTGTCCAGAACCAGTTTCGGGTACGCGTAGTGACACCGTAAGTGTTGTGTGCTTAAATCGAGTAACAAGTGAGAACGCGACACAGACAGTACCCGGTACAGACGTAGACAGAGCCCGGTCTGCGCAACATTAGTATCTACCCTCGTTTCGTCAGTTTGCCCGTGATCATGATGCATGCAACTGCATCGAAATATCGGGAGCTCATCAAACCTATAAGGTAATCGCGGTCAATATCCCGTTTTCATTATGTCTAATGGGCACTTAGATAAGGATAGTCATCAGGCCATCAACTCCCACCACCACCATCATTATTATCAACTGGAAACGTCCACTGCTGGGTATAGGCCTTCCCCAAGGATCTTCTCGACGATCTTCACCAGGATCCCAGATCTTAAGCGAGACGAGGTGGGCCGAGTACTGGAATCACGCCCACATGCCCATTTCCACGATTTTTTATTTTCGCACGTTCTCGCCAATCCACTCCATTTGCACCGAAGATGCATTTGGAGAGAAGTGACATTTTACCATAAAACTACAGTGAAATCCGGACTGATCCAATAACTTTCCTCTGGCTGTCAGCTGCGCCGAGTAGCCGAGCTGAGCGTTGGCGCGCAGTGTTCACTTTGCTGCCGCCGAAGTGTGTGGACCCTGAGTCTCTAGTCTCCAAATGTCTGGCTACACTTGACTGACGTAATAATTATGAACTAAAAACAATTTACTTTGATCACCCGCGACAAGACGCGCGTGGGGTCGCAGGTGGGTGAGACTTGTCGCGGGTGAGCAAAGTAATTGAGATTTCATTTTGCTTGTGGTACGACCTTGCGCAAGGTCCGTCCGGATAGCTACCACGATCTTCGCTAATCCTGCCGCTAAGCAGCAGTGCTTGCACTGTAGTGTTCCGGTGTGGAGAGTAAGCCAGCCGGTGTAATTACGGGCACACGAGGCATTTCATCTTAGCTCTCTAGGTTGGCAACGCATCTGCAAATCCTTCCGGGGTTGCGGGTGTCTATGGGCAGTGTTACTTACCATCAGGTGACTGACCTGCTCGTTTGCCTTCCTCGTCGTATAAAAAAATCATCGTACGGTTCTGGAGAATACACTGCCAAGGTCTGTTATTACGTTTTCAAACAAATATAATCTCGTAATGGTTCTTCTACCTTAGTTAATCAGTACGTTATTAATATCCTCGTAATTTATTTCTAGGCCAATCAACTTCTATGTATTGTTATCCTGTCACGTGACTCAGGAGACAACAGAATTTCATATGAAAATCTGAATCAACTTTTCTTTCGACAGTAATCGTCCCATGCGAGATGTCATCAGTATTCGCCCTCTCATCTGGTTCCGAGCCAGGCGTCGCTGCCACAGGAGACGTTTTGGACCTCGGCTCCAAGCTGCTCGGAGATGTGCACTGCGCCCCGATGTTGTTGCAGTGTGGCGAGGCGCATGCGTCGTTCTTCATTGTCACGGAAGATGCTTGGATATCTTATACGCTTGAGGTTCGCCATTCATTTAGCATGTTCATTACTGTCATTAGGATTCCCAGAAAATATACCCACTCAAAAGCAGAATTAATCGCCGACCGTTTTTTCCTTGATTAATGTAAAAACCGTTATTTAAATAAATAATACTTTTACGATAAATAATAAAAATTAGGGTGGGTGATTAATTGTGCCGCTCAGTATCAGTTTGGAATTGTAACACTCCTGCGAAGCAATGCAATGGTTTGTGTGAAGTTCCCAATCTGCACTGGGTTTGAAGTATAGCCCAAGCCGTCTCATTCTAAGCATGATGATTAGTGTCATCATCATCATCACCAGCCTTTTTTGCGTCCCGCTGCTGGGCACAGGCCTTTCAGAATGAGAGGGCTTGGGCTATAGGTCCCACGCGGGCCCAGTGCTGATTGTGAACTTCACACACACCATTGAATTGCTTCGCAGGAATGTACAGTGCAGGTTTGTTCACGATTTTTTCCTTCATGATAAATTACAAATGTAATTCTGCACACAAAAACTCGGAAGCGCGAGCCGGGGTTTGAACCCTCGACCCTCTGCTTGCGGGGCCATAGGTTAAACCACTGGGCTATCACGGCATTTACGATGATGAGTTAAATCTCTCTCTATCCCAGGAGCTGACTTCCAACGGGTCAATCGTCACGGGTCCCTTCACGCTGTACCCAGCCTGGTTTGCTGGCGGCGGCGTGACGCGCGGCTTTGCCCAGTGCCGTGCCCCGGCTGCCGGCCTCCACGTGGCAGCGCTGAGGATCCTGTCTTCCACCGCCACGGCCCGGGCGCTGCATGTGCTCGCTGACTCGCTCTACTTCAGCCCGGAACACGTTACCATCCAGGCATGGATACAGCGAATATTGCTAGAAAGAAGACACTAGAAATCTCTCTCCAGGCCGTTATTACACCAATATTAAAATGACAGATTACAATGACAATTTTTCTTCAGAGAGTTTTTCTTTAGTGCGCTTCATATTGACAGTTAAAATATGTAATTGTCAAAAGAAATAGTTACTTATAGCTTTGGTGAAACAGGGGCCAGGCAGATGTTTTATCTGGAGACGAAGGCCGAGAGAAAAAAGGTTGGAAATTGTAATTATGAATAACTTCGATAGCTGGCTACTTATGCTGTTTTTTGCACTTCAGGCTGAAGACAAAGACTATAATATATGCAGTGAAGATGACCCCGACTGCGAGTACTATGTCAATCTCGGCACCGCGTTCCCCAACCGACCCCTATCGGCTACCGTTCATATTGTCAACCACAGGTTCGAAAATCCAGACTCTAAATTGTCATCCTACTGTGACAAACACCTTGTTTTATTCATAGTCCAATGACACGGCTTTTGATTCTTCAATAACATCATCATTATCATCATTATGTCAGCCGATCGACGTCCACTGCTGGACATCATAGGCCTCCCCCGTGGCTCTTCACTCCGACCGGTCTTGTGCTTTCCGCATCCACCGCGGTCCCGCGATCTTTACCAGGTCGTCGCTCCATCTTGTTGGAGGACCGACAGCTTGTGTCCCGGTCCGTGGACGCCATTCGAGAACCTTCTGACCCCATCGGCCATCAGTTCTGCGAGCTATGTAACCCGCCCACTGCCACTTAAGTTTCGCAATTCTTCGGGCTATGTCGGTAACCTTAGTTTTACTACGGATATCATCATTTCTGATTCAATGACATGTATTTTAATAACCTAACCATAAAAATTTCGAGTCTAGTAGTAGTAGTATTGTTATAGGGAAGTTATGGGGGAATAGGGAGCTTGTGCATTTTTAATGCATGTAACTGCGTCAAAACATCAGGACCTCACCATCTCATCAAAACCGCGGTCTATACCCCGTTTATTAATATGTCTTATTAAATCCAGTCCAGTGCCTTACTCCTATTACTGGAGCGCCAGACCTTGGGGCGTCTGCTCCTGCTGGCAAGACGAGCTGGCGACTGATGGCGCTAGTATCGCTGATGAAGATGACAGCGAGAGACTCTGTCCTGGTGCGAGGGAATCCAGAGCCAAGGGAGACCAGGTGAGATTCAGCTTAATAAGATATGTATCTTGGCTTTCATAAGCATTCAAAGGACGCTTCATAATACGAAATGTCGTCAAAGAGGTTTATCGCTAGTCAAAAATCCGCTAGGATCGCTGCTAGTGTCGAGTGAGATCTTTCAATTTCCAGCAACGAGAGACAAGCTACTGTCATTATGATTGGTGGAGTTGACAGATGGATCGCACTTGAGACTAGCGATTCTGGCGGATTTTTGACTTGCGATAGCCCTAATTGATTGAACAGGCACTTTAGAATATACATTGCCTTTGTCTTGTCTTGACTGTATAAAAACAAAGTTAATTTTGAAACTCAAAATTGTGACAGCGTTAGTAAAACTAATAAAATTTATTGTAAATACATTGCTGTCTTCAGGAGGCAAAAATTTCGACGCCTGTAGTAATTATGTTGAAATAGGGTCTTTGCCCGTGATCATGATGCGTGTAACTGCGTCGAAATGTCCCGTTTTCATTACGTCTAATGCGATTAACCGCGAATCATTTAAAACTGTTAAATGAAATGTTGTTATTTGTTTATTATCTGACATCCTGTATAAATCTATGCTTACGAGTGTCTTCATTAGGTACTTTACAACTTTGTAGGCAGGTGATGCACCTAAGCTGACCGATCAAGAGGTGCGTGCGCAGCCGGAGGCCGGCAGCGTGGCAGCGCGCAACACCGTCGCCGTGACCGTGAGCGTTGCCGACTCGGGCGCCGAGCAGGGCATGCACCGTGCTGTGCTTCTGTGAGTATCATCATCACCCCTATTTCACCATCTGTACGATTGTCAGTTTTACATGACAATTCGAACTACATTTTATTTGCCTATATAAAGCGCGCTAAAACAAAAGCTCTTCTAGTCAGCAGTTGACACCGAAATGTCATTGAAAACTGAAGAATTGTTAAGTTGGTGAAATAGGGGCCTGCTCGAAACCTTTCACGACCGAATGGCCTAGTGGTTAGAGGCCCTGACTATGAAGCTTGAGGTCCCGAGTTAGATCCCCAGTCGGAGCAGATATTTGCATGATAATAGTCTTGGAGGTTTGATATGTATGTAAGTATGTATTTATCTAATTATATGTATGTTTCTCCGTTGCCTAGTACCCATAGTACGGGCTTTGCCTAGTTTGGAACTAGATCAATCGGTGTCAATCATGGGACACCATGATAATATATTGATAATAAATACTTGAAATCACACCCTTGAAAACCGAGTCCTTGGATAAAATATACCAATAACAACGTATTAAACATGTTTCGACAATCAGGATTTATAAAACGGGTTACATGACGCGTACGGAATGTCATGCCAACAAAAAAAATACGGGCCGCTTTCACCAAAAAGCCGAAAAGGTTTTAAAACCTAATAAATCCGTTTGTAAATTTATTCCGTTGACGGAAATTCAAATTGTTCATTTGTTTGCTGTCGTGCCGGGATTTGCATACGGAATTTTATTTTGGGATTTGGAAGTAATTTCTGTTAGAGCCTGGCTACTGGAAGGTGGACCTTGCAAAATGGCGGCAATTTTGAAACATCTTGAGTTGGCAACACTTTGTATACAAGGATTTGTAATTTTGATACTTTTCCATTTTCACGTTCACTTAAGGGGCTTTTAAACGTGCAATGTTTTTCTGCAATATGTGGCCGGCAACTACTGCTGTCTGAGTTATTATGAAAGCTAGACAAAGACTCATATAGTTGCCGGCCATATATTGCAGCAAAAATATAGCCCGTTTAGAAGCCCTATTAATTAGTAGTTTCAATTTTAAAACAGTCAATTTGCAAGAACCTCTTCCAAAAATCAAGCAAGCTTTAATAGTAAAAGGTGACCCAAGATATAAAAGAAACTAACTACGAATAAAATCACTTTTATTTATTATTAAAAACCGGCGAGCAATTGATCCCTGTCTCACCAGACCTGATGGTGAGTAAAAATGAGGAAAAAACGTAGACCACTAGTTCAGTAAGAACCAGGAATCAGGTAACCAGATTTCTTGCCGGACCACGATCAACATCGTTTGACATCAAGACATTTAGTTAGTTAGTTGCCGTCTAAAAAAATAAAAAAACTTTCCGTCGAATTGAAAACCTCCTTTTTAGGGTTCCGTACCTCAAAAGGAAAAAACGGAAACCTTATAGGATCACATTGTTGTCTGTCGGTCTGTCTGTCTGTCAAGACCCTTTTTCTCTGGAACGCGTGGAGGTACGATGCTGAAATTAATATCAAATACTCAAACCTGCGGTCCCTTGAGGCTGTGAAAAAATCAAGCATCTAAGTCGACGCAATCAAAAGATACAGTCATTAAAAAAGTCGTTTCCATACTAATTAACGTTTTTTGAAAACCTAAAGGGTACTTCCAGTTGTCCTAGAAACTTGAAATGGTATGAAGGTAGCTCTTATGTTACAACCACTCAGAAAAGTCTCAAAATCTTGAATTTTTATGTCTGTCTCTAGATTTAGAGGACCAATATAAGTTGACCCCACACTGGGTGCATTTTGCTTAGGAGCAGGGCTCTGCTTACACTGGACTTCTTAAAGCACTGGGGAAAAGCGTTAAAATCTTTCTACGGAACCCTCGCGCGCGAGTCCGAATCGCACCTGGCCGGTTTTTTTGAAGTCGGTGTAATCTTTAGGTCAACTTTCGATAGCCAGACTCTATAAGATTGTTTTTCTCCCACTGACGTACTCTAAAAGAGTGGCTATAGTGTCAAAAATAGTTAGGTACCTACATAATGAAGAACTTTAGAAATAGTTAGGTACCTACATAATGAAGAACTTTAAAAATAGTTAGGTACCTACATAATGACGAACTTTGCTGAATAAACTCGTATTTTGATGGTCAGTAGGGCTAGCACGACTGGCCGCGACTTCGTTTGTCGCGCGAGATTATATTACCCGTCCCGTTGCATTCTTAAGTGAAAGAAAAGTACGGGCAAATTGTTCTCGCGCGAGATAGAAGTCGCGCTGTGAGTTGTGCTAAACCTATTTGCGACATTTCACTTGACTTCAATATAATTCATGATCTCAGTTGGAGTATCTTTTTGTATTTTTTATCCCAAAAACTAAAAAACAATTACTTTGCTCACCCGCGACCACACGCGTGTGGTCGCGGGTGAGCAAAGTATCATAAATATGGACCTCCGCAAAGTAACGCCTGATTCAATAATTTTTTTATCCCAATTTTTTATTTTTACTGTTTTCGCGTGAATAAAAAAAAATTCAATATGATTATTATAATATAATGGTACATCGCTGACTTCGAGTTTTTTGGTTTTTCGTACCTATTTCGTATTTTGGCTATGAGAATGTAGACCGAAATCACTCATTGGATTTAATTACATGTTTCATTTCAGATTAATTTTGAAAGACATTCCTAAAGACAGTTTTCCGGCTGACTTGAGGCCGCAAATTGTCAATATGAAGACAATTGCTCCACAGTCTTCTGCACCTAGTGAAGGAAAGGTAAATTAGTTGTAGCACACAATAAAGTATCAAAAACGTCGTTTGCTACACGTGCAGACAAAGAAGTATTATAGTAGGTCTAGTGTGGAAAGTATGTCTTCCGCAAGTGTACCAAACGACGTTTTTAGTAAGTACATTTGCGAAAAAAAAAATAATGAAACCAAATACCCGCTGACGTCTGCCGTGAGGCCAGCGTGCGCACCCACCAGCATCTTAGAAAAGCAAAATGCGCCAGTGCGAAAAATCCAACTTTCCGCAAGATACATACCACATAAAGATTGCCTAGTCTTTTGGTACTTATCAGTTCCTGTTGAAGAGTTGCTCATTTGTTTTAGGGGTTATCGCACGAGGTGTGCGAGGTGGTGGTGGCACAGGTGGAGGTGTGGTGGGAGGTGGCTCCGGTGCGATTCGTTTTGGACCCACTCGTATTGCCACTGACACATTCTAGAAGGTACCTATTGCTAGAAGACTATTTGCTCGTGAAATTAACATTGTATTTTGCTGGACCTGGTTGACCATTCAGGCCCAGCCTATAAACCAATACAGTTATCCAATGAAGCCGTCTAGATAGGGCAATCTTGCGGGGGTGCGCGGCGAGGGGCGGGAGGGCGAACCCCAGTTGCATACGCCGTCACTGCCCGTTTTTGTTAGTAACTAGGAAGACGGCAGCTTCTGTGGTCTTGCGGTTGCGGTGTCGGCATTTACGCAACCATCAAAGGCATCGGATCACTGTTATAATCTCTTTTCGCTGTGATTCAGGTCCGATCCGATACTTGGCTTGGCTTGGGGCTCTATAAAAAACTCACGGCGGCACCAGTGGGGGAGGGTGGGGAATCCCGATCTTGCATTGTAAGGTCTAAGGAGCACCCCATCACCATCTTGGGCGCAGTGGCGGCCTGTGGGCATTGCGGTAGAATCCTTCGGGGACCCCGCAGCGTCCCACAATGGCTAATAGGGAACGTGTGGTTTATTGAGAGTGTGAGTGAGTGGTTTATTTATGAGCAGCGGCACTACCAAGGCTTGAATGTAGACTTAGTGTTGTCGCCGCGAGACTGAGCTTCTTAATGTCAAATCCTTACATTTTCCATCTATTTTCCACCAGGAAAACTTCAGTCCATGTCTCCATCCGAGCTACCCAGCTGTTCGGCTGCTCGGAACTGCGCACGGTCTGGTCCTCACCCCCCTGCCCGCTGCCGCCCGCGCCGCGCCTTACCCCCGCTCGCTCCGTGGATGCGCAACTTGTGGTACCACTACCACCTTTGCCAAATGACGGCCCGCAGACTGATGTCGTCACGTGAGTACGCTAATGTTTGTCTGGTTCTTTTTTTTTTCACTGAGATGTCTTGTTGTGTTGGAGTGAAGCAAGCAAACTTAAACTGTAGTGGGAGAGCCATACTGTAGCTATTTGCTGCCGTACGAATGGGTCGGCTCGCAGAAAATCGACGTGAAGCAACAGCACAGCACCCCTATTGCGTCTCCTTCAGTCAGTGGGAGTGCCGGAGGCTCGATCTCCCTCTTCCTTTACCTTTATCCCTTTTCCTCCCTTAAGGCCGGCAACGGACTGGTGATTTTTGGGGTTGCTGGTTGTCATGGTGACACGCATGCTCGTTTCTCTCCCTCTTTCAAAGTATCAGTGGGTACTTCTGTTGTATCCATGTCTAACGCTAACATTGCGTCCGACCATTATTTCTCCCATGAGTGATGTTGGTTGCTTGGCCTGAAAACCTCAAATTGCTGACGTGTGGTCGAGCTATATTAATCCACTTCTTTTCCTTCCTTCTCTTTTTTAATAAGCTGTATAACACCATACACAGTAAATTAAAAACAAAATGCCATCTCTTCTATTGCCAATTTATCCTGAGCCTTGCTGAAGGCGAAGTGTTGGTAGGCCTTTTACAAGTTGGACTTCTGATCTGAACAAGATCGTGGAAAGCCATTGGCTGCAGGTAGCACAAGGCCGTTCGTCGTGGAGATTCTTGAGGGTCGAGCATGATTTTACGAATGCTGCGTATCGTAAAATCGAACAATAAACGTTGTCGAGTTTGTATGACGTTTGGAACAGCGCCCGCCCGTGAGCGTATTTGGAACTAAAATTTAGTATGAGGTTTCTCGATTTCGATACGATAACCGTAACGTTACGCAGCATTTGTAAAGTCATGCTCGATCCTTTGGGGAAGTCTTATGTCCAGCTCAGCAGTCTACGTATTCCTGGTGATACGATGTTGATTATGAAAGACTTACACCAAGCAGCCACAGTATCCAACTCAAGGTACTCCGCAGATTGACGACGGAAGCCGACGAGTGGTCAGCGACGTGCCGCATTGAGCGCGCGTGTGCGACGCGGCACCCCGCTCTGGCGCCCGCGCGCGCCTGGCTCGGCGTGGTGCCTCCGGGCGCCAGAGTCATGACCAAACTTGAGGTGTTGAATGACACGCATGAGCATGTAAGGACATCCTTTTGAGTATTGTATTGGTTCAGGCGCAACTTTGCGGAGGTCCATGTTACAAACAATGTTATGTATTAAATTAGTTTGCTCCTCCGCGAAGTAGTGCAGTATAGTCGTGAAAAATAGCCTCGTCTGCGCTGAGTATTTATTTTCATGCAATTAATTTGTTGCGGATGTCATTAAATAATAATAATGGGGGTATAAATAAATATGGCCAACCGTTCTGAACAAGCTCATTCTTCGACTGGCGGTCGGGGTGTCAACATCGACGACGTCCGCTGAGGATGCCTCGGAGAGAGGCGAAACACGTGTCCGGTACTATTTTACTGGTGGTGGTAGTTTTGGTTGTGAGCGTTTGCGTTGATTATTTTATTTTCAATCTGCGGAGGGAGGGCGGGAAAATTAATTGCAGGAAAACGAATACTCGGCGTAGACAAGGCTAATTTATTGAATCAGGCGTTACTTTGCGGAGGTCCATATTTATGAACTAAAAAACAATTACTTTGCTCACCCGCGACCACTAATGACAAATAGTTATATCTGTGCGGCAAATGCATGCCTCCATGCAACACCCCCGCCTCCACCGCTACACGAGTCAACACATGCCACACAGACCCAACTATCACCACCACCACTATACTAAACGCTGACGCGTTTCGGCACTCTCCACGAGGCCATTTACGAAGCACAACAACAACCGCTCAACATGCCACCACTTCCACTACTGACATATGTAAACCATGTACTCAACTTAGTTAATGACAAAACCAACGTACCCATTAATATTTTATAAATTTCAAACTACCCTTTTATGTAAGTCCTAAACTACCCTTTTTTAAGAAATGATTTCCAAACTACCCTTTTTATTTTTATTTTTAATTTACGCCAGGTACCCCGTTATTTTTAACCGAGTAAGGTAAAAAGAGAAGTCATGTTCTCATTATTACTATGACACATTATTAAAATTAGAACCAAGTCTGACAAGATTCATAATATTTTAAAATCAAATAACATCAATGTTGCCTTTAAGACTACTAATTCTTTACGTTCTAGACTTTGTAAAAACAAAGAAAAGGTGGATAAAGGGAACAGGTCGGGCGTATATGAACTCACTTGTGGCGACTGTAGTCAAGTATACATTGGACAAACCGGTCGAAGCTTTGATACTAGATTTAAAGAGCATGTCTCGTCATATAGGCATGATCATCCAGAGAAATCAAACTTTGCCAAGCATTTATTAGAAACGAATCATTCGTTGTTAGACTCAGATACGTACGAAATTTTACATTATTGTGATAAGGGTTTGCGGCTATCGGTTTTAGAACAATTGGAAATAATTAGGTACAACAACATGGGGTCTATTATTAATGAACAAGTTAATTTGGTTTCTTCGCCTTTGTTACGACTTGGTTCTAATTTTAATAATGTGTCATAGTAATAACGAGAACATGACTTCTCTTTTTACCGTACTCGGTTAAAAATAACGAGGTACCTGGCGTAAATTAAAAATAAAAATAAAAAGGGTAGTTTGGAAATCATTTTTTAAAAAAGGGTAGTTTAGGACTTACATAAAAGGGTAGTTTGGAATTTATAAAATATTAATGGGTACGTTGGTTTTGTCATTAACTAAGTTGAGTACATGGTTTACATATGTCAGTAGTGGAAGTGGTGGCATGTTGAGCGGTTGTTGTTGTGCTTCGTAAATGGCCTCGTGGAGAGTGCCGAAACGCGTTAGCGTTTAGTATAGTGGTGGTGGTGATAGTTGGGTCTGTGTGGCATGTGTTGATTCGTGTAGCGGTGGAGGCGGGGGTGTTGCATGGAGGCATGCATTTGCCGCACAGATATAACTATTTGTCATTAGTGGTCGCGGGTGAGCAAAGTAATTGTTTTTTAGTTCGTAGACAAGGCTATTTTGCACGAGTATTATACTGCACTACTTTGCGCGGAGGAGCAAACTAATTTAATCAATTACTTGATATCCTTTTGTGCTAGGATAAGCTACACCCAAACTTATAAGATTATGTAGAGCGTATAAATCGAGCCACACTGGATTTGTGTGTGCATGCACGTAATACGTGTAGCAGCAATAATTACTAGCAGTACTTTAGTTTCATAAAAGCCCTCCAGGTTTGTATTTTACACTCGAACCATTCTAATAACAACCCGCAGTAGAACTTTTTCGAAGCAAACGCCTGACTGGATTTCTTGATAGGTACAACAATGGCTTACTTCGGCAGGGTCGTACCGCGGGTTGTTATTAGATCCGCGAGAACTTTTGGTCATGTTAATGAATTGGAACAAACACAGCGTCATGTTGAGTATAAAAGCATCAACCCTCAAAAGGTCTCTTTTGTTTTCAAAAACAATAACAACCGGGAAAGGTTATACCTTTGTTCTCTATTCTTATAACAAAACTATTAAACGATCCAGATACTTTGAAAGCATTTTTACCATTGAGAAGATAAAATATCGGTTTCTTGTAATTCATTTTCCATTTTCCAATCAGTAACGTCCTTTGGCTGTGTGAATTAATTATTCATTCACATTAATCATTCACATCAACTGAAAATCAATGACATTTCACAAACAACGTCTTTGATACTGAAACTCTAAAAAAACACTAGCTTTTGCCCCGCGGCTTTACCCCCGTGAAATATTTCAAAATGGGCTAGTTCCCTATCCCATGGGCATCTAGAAAAATCCCTTCTTAGTGCACCTCTAGGATACTCAAGGTACATGTTTGCCAAATTTCAACCCTTTCATTCATAAACCTATTTTAACTAAAAAAATGCTGTTAAAGTTCGTTTGTCCTTTTTTGTCACATAGACATTTCCGTTAGTAAGAAGAAGACAAAACCTATTTTAGCTAATAGAGGCTTGAGTGACGTTTATGAATAAGGCCCCAAGTCTTTAGGTTCAGTGGTTCTCTTAGTCAGTCAGTCGGTCACGGTACCTACTGTTTTATAGGTATAGATTACAATGTAGCCAAGGGGATTGCACACCAAACAAGATATATCACATCCTAAGAAAGGATCTTCAAAGAGCAACTAGACCGACCCCTCTAAATCTTTAGCGTTAGCTAATTGCTCTCTGACAAAATTTGCTCGCGAACTAAAGGATCGACCGCGACTGCTCGACCGGCACCACGTTTTCCTAATACATTGCGTGGTGTGTCAACTAACCGCTGTGCGGTGAGAGGCTCAGGGCGACTTCATCCACTGTCCTGTTTCATCGCCTTCTGAACTCGTCCACATGTCATATCGTCAGCGTGTAATTCCTGAATTGTCACCTTCCTAACTCGTCTACATTCTCATGTCGTCAGTTTACTTTCTTGTCAACATTCCTGTATTGTCCATAATAGGTAATTGTAGTGCTAACTCGTCCACATTCCTATATTGTGCTCAGTGCTACTTAGCTGTTAAGTTTTACCGGCTACGGTGTTCTCTGATAAATAATATTAAAGTGTAAAAAACGATTAGCACTAAATTGCAACACCCGCTGTATCGCATCTTGGGATTTGTTGAGAGAAAGTGAACGAGTTTTTAAGTTGATCAGTTGATCACACAATAGAAATGTGGAGAAGTCAGGACAGTGGACGATATAGGAATGTGCACGAGTTAGCACTGTATAGTAATAGGAATGTGGACAAGATAGGAAATTGACGAAAGAATGTGGGCGAGTTAGAGAGGTGACAGTTGTATTAGAATGCTCACAAATCAGGAAAGTGGGCCATATGGCAGAAGACAAGTTCGGAAGCTGACGAAATACGACTGTTGACGAAATCGCCCTGAGCCTGGTAAGAATCTATGGTGTCATTCTATGGAACTTGCTAACTACGTTAACAAACGTTTGTGTTTTATCCTATTTTTTGTACAATAAAGTGTTTACTTACTTACTTACTTACTTACAAACCGCCATAGGTACTGAAATTGTCTCTGAATGAGGAATTTACTACGGCGCGGTTGGTTTACAGTCGAGTTCTCCAATATCTATATAGTCAACAGTTTAAAAATATCTATACACAGACCTTATTGCCAGTTACATAAGGTGTGTGTTTAGATATTTATGAACTGTTGGCTGTACAGATATTGGAGAACTCGACTGTACATACATAGTAAGTTCCATAGAATGACACTTTAGACGGCGCAATCATCGACTTTAAACATTAAGACGCGCCACGCACCTCTTTAGCGCTGACAAAATGCGGCCTTCACTCATTAGCTGTCATTAGACTGACATGTCAAACTTCAAAGGAATGTACCATCTGGTTAATGAGTATATTATTTAATTACGTGTGGAATGTGATTCCTTGTGCTTTGTTTTTCTTTTGTGTGTTATTTGTACAGTTCAAAAATGTGTACGACGTCATTTTGAGCGGTTGAAACTGTTGTAATTGGACAAGTCAACGAGATGTCACCCGCGCGGCGGCCGTTGGCGACTAAGTCACCGAGTAACCTAAGCACCTATATTGCTTGTCCGCGCTGTGAAAGGGTGGCGTATCCGTCACTATATTTGGTACATCAATGGGCGCAATGGAGAAATAATTATGTTTGATACGTCGTTTTCGCGCGTTATTGTACGGCCGTAAGACTGTTGGCAAACGGGAACTGGCAGCAGTCCTAAGCAAATAGCACGAAACAGGGATACAGGGAATATGTACGAAAAGGATGTGAATGTGGACTGGTCCTGATGTTAAATACATTATGGTATAAAAAAATAAATGAAAATAATCGATTTATTAACTAAAAAACAATTACTTTGCTCACCCGCGACCACTAATGACAAATAGTTATATCTGTGCGGCAAATGTATGTTTCCATGCAACACCTCCACCTCCACTGCTACACGAATCAACTATCACCACCACCACTATACTAAACGCTGACGCGTTTCGGCACTCTCCACGAGGCCATTTACGAAGCACAACAACAACCGCTCAACATGCCACCACTTCCACTACTGACATATGTAAACCATGTACTCAACTTAGTTAATGACAAAACCAACGTACCCACTAATATTTTATAAATTCCAAACTACCCTCCTATGTAAGTCCTAAACTACCCTTTTTTAAGAAATGAATTCCAAACTACCCTTTTTATTTTTATTTTTAATCTACGCCAGGTACCCCGTTATTTTTAACCGAGTACGGTAAAAAAAGAAGTCATGTTCTCATTATTACTATGACACATTATTAAAATTAGAACCAAGTCGTAACAAAGGCGAAGAAACCAAATTAACTTGTTCATTAATAATAGACCCCATGTTGTTGTACCTAATTATTTCCAATTGTTCTAAAACCGATAGCCGCAAACCCTTATCACAATAATGTAAAATTTCGTACGTATCTGAGTCTAACAACGAATGATTCGTTTCTAATAAATGCTTGGCAAAGTTTGATTTCTCTGGATGATCATGCCTATATGACGAGACATGCTCTTTAAATCTAGTATCAAAGCTTCGACCGGTTTGTCCAATGTATACTTGACTACAGTCGCCACAAGTGAGTTTATATACGCCCGACCTGTTCCCTTTATCCACCTTTTCTTTGTTATTACAAAGTCTAGAACGTAAAGAATTAGTAGTCTTAAAGGCAACATTGATGTTATTTGATTTTAAAATATTATAAATCTTGTCAGACAACCGGCCAACATAAGTAATACTAGATCTAAATTTGTTAGTAGGCTGAGATGGCAACGCAGAGTAAAGCATGCTATTCACTATCCGTCCCTGCTTCTTTTGAACCAGACTATTAACCATTGCTGTACTATAACCATTTGTTGTTGCTATCTGATATATAGTATGTAACTCAGAATCATAATGCTCTTTCGAAAGAGGTACAGTTAGTAGTCTATGTACATAACAATGGAAAGCAGCCAGTTTATGCTGCCATGGGTGAGTAGAATTTGCAGGTATGACAGTATCTGTGTACGTAGGCTTACGGTAAATTTGAAACTGGTGCCTATTATTTACTCTTGTAATAGTTAAATCCAGAAAATTTAATGAACGATTTTCCTCTAATTCTCGTTTGAACTTTATTTTTGGATGTTTGTTATTGAGAGCACTAATAAACAAATCTAGCTGCCTCATACTCCCCTTCCAACATAAAATTAAATCATCAACATACCTATAATAATATACTAAATTGCTGTTCCCCACTATATATTGTTTTTCAAAGTTATCCATAAAAACGTCAGCCATTAAAGGACTAAGAGGTGACCCCATTGCTAAACCATCACTCTGCAAATAATATTGACCATTAAATCTGAAATAATTTTGTTTCATGCATAAAGTTACTAATTCTATTAACTCACAAACCTCCCCCGGATGTAAACGCTTCCTTTCTAAGTGACATCTAAGAATATTAATGTCTAATATACCGCCAAACTCAACATTACTTTCTTTAGATGTGGATAGTTTGTTTACCAACGTACCATATAGTGAAACCTTAAATATTCTTAGATGTCACTTAGAAAGGAAGCGTTTACATCCGGGGGAGGTTTGTGAGTTAATAGAATTAGTAACTTTATGCATGAAACAAAATTATTTCAGATTTAATGGTCAATATTATTTGCAGAGTGATGGTTTAGCAATGGGGTCACCTCTTAGTCCTTTAATGGCTGACGTTTTTATGGATAACTTTGAAAAACAATATATAGTTAAAACATTAATATACCGCCAAACTCAACATTACTTTCTTTTGATGTGGATAGTTTGTTGACCAACGTACCATATAGTGAAACCTTAAATATTCTTAGATGTCACTTAGAAAGGAAGCGTTTACATCCGGGGGAGGTTTGTGAGTTAATAGAATTAGTAACTTTATGCATGAAACAAAATTA
>OY829513.1:15795052-16120830 GCA_963691665.1 Clepsis dumicolana
CAACATACAATGACAATGCAAAGAAAAATTCGTTAAGCAGCTGGACTTGAACCAGCAACCTCGGTAATCCGTACCATTTCCGTCCGTGGCATCCGTGGCATTTGGCTGGTACGGATTACCGAGGTTGCTGGTTCAAGTCCAGCTGCTTAACGAATTTTTCTTTGCATTGTCATTGTATGTTGCATTATGGTATAGTTAAATGTTATGTAAAATCGTAAAGGAACCGAGCCTTTAGTTTATTTTTTAACCTCCGACGCAAAAAGAGGGGTGTTACAAGTTTTACCGCTATGTGTGTCTGTGTGTCTGTCTGTGGCACCGCAACCTAAACGGTTGAACCGATTTGAATGTGGTGTGTGGTGTGGTTTTGTGATTGGTTTTTTGTAGTTTTTTTTGTGGTTTGTGGTTGGGATAGGTGGCACACCCACAGAGTCAATCGAGCAGTCCCGACGTTTTCCTTTAAGGATAACACGAAATCCGTATCCAGATTATTAAGTTTGTTCTTTCATAATGTCTAAATTTGTTTTAGGATTAATTAAACTATTGGTGGAGGGATTGTAGTGTTTGTAAGAAAGCGGGTAGTTTAAGATTGTAAGTCAACCGTCATTCTGTAACCAGCCAGTATACGTAGCACTCGGTACTCTGTGTTTTTATTTCAGTATTCTCCTGAAAACACCTTAATTTGAAAGCAGGTTTTCTAACATACAATGACAATGCAAAGAAAAATCCGTTAAGCAGCTGGACTTGAACCAGCAACCTCGGTAATCCGTACCACGCTCCACCAATTAAGCTATACTTAACGTTGGTGCACCTAACGAATTTTTCAATGCCTTGTGTCATATTTTTATTTGGAACATCTCTCCTCAGCAGGTTTTCTAGCAATTGGTTCTTAGACATCATTGATGTACAAAAATATACAGATACGCCACCGCTTCACCGCTCGTGGTCAGGCTATTATAGGTAATTAGTGAATAGGTGATTCGGTGACTTAGTATCCCTTGATGTTTGACATTATGTCAGTCTAATGTAATGACAGCTAATGAGTGGCCCGCATTTTGTCAGCTGCAGCGTTGAACAGGTGCGTGGCCTGTCTTTAATGTTTTTTAAATCGATGTTGACGTTACACACGTATTATCAAAATCATATTTTGAGATGAACTAAAAAACAATTACTTTGCTCACCCGCGACCACTAATGACAAATAGTTATATCTGTGCGGCAAATGTATGTTTCCATGCAACACCTCCACCTCCACTGCTAAACGAATCAACACATGCCACACAGACCCAACTATCACCACCACCACTATACTAAACGCTGACGCGTTTCGGCACTCTCCACGAGGCCATTTACGAAGCACAACAACAACCGCTCAACATGCCACCACTTCCACTACTGACATATGTAAACCATGTACTCAACTTAGTTAATGACAAAACCAACGTACCCACTAATATTTTATAAATTCCAAACTACCCTTTTATGTAAGTCCTAAACTACCCTTTTTTAAGAAATGAATTCCGAACTACCCTTTTTATTTTTATTTTTAATCTACGCCAGGTACCCCGTTATTTTTAACCGAGTACGGTAAAAAGAGAAGTCATGTTCTCATTATTACTATGACACATTATTAAAATTAGAACCAAGTCGTAACAAAGGCGAAGAAACCAAATTAACTTGTTCATTAATAATAGACCCCATGTTGTTGTATCTAATTATTTCCAATTGTTCTAAAACCGATAGCCGCAAACCCTTATCACAATAATGTAAAATTTCGTACGTATCTGAGTCTAACAACGAATGATTCGTTTCTAATAAATGCTTGGCAAAGTTTGATTTCTCTGGATGATCATGCCTATATGACGAGACATGCTCTTTAAATCTAGTATCAAAGCTTCGACCGGTTTGTCCAATGTATACTTGACTACAGTCGCCACAAGTGAGTTTATATACGCCCGACCTGTTCCCTTTATCCACCTTTTCTTTGTTATTACAAAGTCTAGAACGTAAAGAATTAGTAGTCTTAAAGGCAACATTGATGTTATTTGATTTTAAAATATTATAAATCTTGTCAGACAACCGGCCAACATAAGTAATACTAGATCTAAATTTGTTAGTAGGCTGAGATGGCAACGCAGAGTAGTTCAGTAGTGGAAGTGGTGGCATGTTGAGCGGTTGTTGTTGTGCTTCGTAAATGGCCTCGTGGAGAGTGCCGAAACGCGTCAGCGTTTAGTATAGTGGTGGTGGTGATAGTTGGGTCTGTGTGGCATGTGTTGATTCGTGTAGCAGTGGAGGTGGAGGTGTTGCATGGAAACATACATTTGCCGCACAGATATAACTATTTGTCATTAGTGGTCGCGGGTGAGCAAAGTAATTGTTTTTTAGTTCATAAATATGGACCTCCGCAAAGTAACGCCTGATTCAATAAATTATATTTTGAGATACCTAGTGGTGATCACTTGCCATCAGGTAACCCACTTGCTCGTTTGCCTTCCTCGTTGTATAAAAAAAAAACCTACCTAATTAGTACATTTTGAAATGAAAATGTGGGCAGGGTTTTGTCAATCAATCAATCAAATCAATTTATTTGTCAAGCTCAGATCATTGACGTTACAACACGTCTCGATCGCTCTTGCGTTAACGTTTCGATTACTATGGGCAGGGCAAATCGGCACGTATTAGCTACTACTATTATCGTAGTATTTTAACGCGCTTGAAACGTATTCTTTGGCTGTCGTATTTATTGAATCCAAGACCCTCCAAGCCATTTGGCTTATTCCGTATGAAAGCCTTTTGGAAAGGAAACAGATTACTGTCTCCCAAGGGATTAGTTTCAATACGATGTCGATACATTACTTTACTCAACTAGTATTCAGTTTTTGCGTGTGACACAAATTTCAACCTTATATCAAAGTGTGCAGGGTTGCATTCAGAGCTTCGGGGTTTGCTCAGATAAGAGCTTCTGAAAGTAAGACGTCGAGATTTGGGAATATGGTCCCAAGTAAATGTAAACATGAATGTTATGATAGTCTGAATTCAATCAATGGTATTGTTTGAATGTGTACTTAGGTGTGCTTGCTATACATACATGTGTCTTGTATGTATCAAGTAGATACTGATAGACCCGTTGAAATGTTTTCATGCATTGAAGTAACAGCTTGTTCCGGTGTAGGGAGTAAGACAGCCGGGGAAACCACGCTCACGGGCATAATACTATTGTTTATAATAACCTAACCAACTTAGAAAAGTTGAAAAACCTCCGACATTTCCACTTCAAAGTTGAAAACCGCATTAAAGTCAGTTCAACCGTTTAAGAGATACGGTGCCTCAGACAGACACACAGACACACATGGCGGTCAAACTTATAACAGCCGTCTTTTTGCGTCGAGGGTTAAAAACCATTTTTTTTTTATACAAAATTTAGCTAAGAACCATCTCGATTTAAAAAAAGCCGAGCCAAAATCGTGGTATTCGTTTAGGAGCTATGATGCTAAAGACAGATACACGATGATGATGATAACACCCCACTTTTTGTGTCGGAGGTTAAAAATACTGCACTCTTTTTTATTGACTTTCGGTGTGGAACAATCAATTTCACGCGACCGGTTTCGTCCAACACACGTGTTCCACTTTTCATGCTCAAATTGGCCTGTTCGTTTGGACATAAATTTACCTCTGAGTTTTAAGTTCTTTTTATAGAGATTGCCTTTTTTTACTTTGTCTACTTTTGTCTGGTACAGTGTATAATTTTATGTGTTGATTGAGGTCTTTCTGTCACTAATTATTAGAAAACAATGTAACATAAAGTAATCTTTAACACTTTATAACTCAAGAACGGTTGATCCGATTTCTATAATCTTTGATTTGTCTCCTTCACGAATAGCAGACTAACTATTAAAAGAGGGAGAAAATTCACGGTAACAAGTATGAAGAAGAATTATTTTTCTCGTACATTTTCTATGATGAGTCTGCTATAGTTATACAACTATCAGAAATTAATATCGACGGCAAGTTCCTACTAATCTGTTCTGAATGTGTCAAAGACATTCCGCCAACTCTTGTTCGGTCGGCCTCTGCATCTATGTCATATAGCGGGGGGGACAATGGGACACTTTATTAATCTAGAAAAAAAAAACTTGCGACAATTTGACCCTAATTACATAACAGTGGGTACCGATACCGAAGGGTCCGTTCATATTTCCATACGCTGTACTAGCAACCTCGTTTTCAACATTTTTCTTTTTTTGTTTTTCCGAAAAACGAATTGAAAAAAAAATTGCGAATCGGCTCACAAAATTTCAAGAGAACCGGTTGAGAAATGTAACTTGTAGAGGAAAACAGCCGGACAGACGGCGGAAAAACGCTGGACACAAGCTAGGTCCAAGCTGAAACGGAGAAACTCGCTCACTTCATTCACTCCGTCAAAGAAATATAGGAAATTTTCGGAAAGTATCAAGATGGGACAAATTTCTGAAACTTTCCCATGTGGAAAATTTCGCAATTTCGAAAAGTTTCCGACGGCGCATCAGTACTCTGCCAATTACAAGTCTATGATACTTACAGGTATGCTGGTGGGCAACCCCCTTCCGCTGGTTGGGCGAGAACACGCCGAGCGCGCCGTGCGCGGCCAGCGGACGTCCCTGCGAGGACTGGGACTGCCGCGAGCGCGCCTGCACCTGCGCCCTGCTGCGGCCGGGCCGCGGCGCGCTTGACCGCTCGCAGCGAGCCTGGCTGCACTTCAAAGTCAACTCGGCACCTTCAGTGAGTAGCCAGAACCAGAAGACCACAGGTACTGCTGCAAACTTGACTTTGAGAAAGATTCCAAAAGAGAGATCTCACTCCAGGCCGTTGTCGTAGCTGGGGACCAAAGTCTGAAGGAAGAGAGTTGGAAGTTGTATTTATGTTCTTTAGCGGATGTAGAATAGTGATGACGTCATACGCGTGTTGCGCTAGGGTCACCACAACTGCGCTACCACAGACAATACTGTTCACATGATAAGTCATCTTGGCACCTTCAGTTACTAGCCAGAACTACAAGAATACGGGTACTCCACGGGTTGGTGAGCTCCAGCTTATCACGCGCTCCGTCTTTGAAGTTACTGACTTGCGTTGGATCTTTGCGTACTTGCCTGCACACACGACACATTTCCATGGTGTATTGTTGCACACTGATCAACGCCACTCCCAGTATCACACATCGTGGGAACTCACCATAAGACGCACTACTATGTACCTACTGGTGAAATTAAATGAAATTAAATTCTTTATTGATAACAGGCGTTACAGGTCGTTTGGATATATAATACTTAATGCAAACTATTTACTTCAGTTGCATAGTGTATAGGTAAAATGAAATAATTTTTATTAATTTATCATATCTGTTAAATAAGTATTTACAACATAAGTAGCAATAGCAAAGTTGTTATCTGTTCATAATGGTGGTTACATTAGTTACTTCTTATAATTAACAATGTTAACCTATAGTGCGAGTGGTAACTCGAAAAACTCATTATAATTATAAAAAACCTTATCTAGAAGCCACTTCTTTAGTCGACCTTTAAAAATTATGATAGAAGCTGCATCCCTGATGTCGTCTGGAAGACGATTGTACACAGAGGGCCCCACGTAATACACGGATCTGTCTGATTTGGCGAGCCTATGCCTGTCCGCCGTTAACCTATTTTCGTGTTTGTTGCTGCGCAGTTGGTATCTCGAGTTTGATCCCTTTCGCTTGAACACGTCGAGGTTATCGTGAACGAAAACTGCTATTTGATAAATAAATACGCAAGGAAACGGTAAGATTCCGAACTCTGCGAAAAAGGTCCTCGCGGAAAAATCATCTGGTACTCCAGCCATCGCTCGGATCGCCCTTTTCTGCATCGCGAACACACGGTGCCAATCCGCAGCACGCGCCCACAGCTCTGCGCCGTACGTGAGTAAGTAAGCGTAAAGTGGGCATACTTTAACTTTTTTGAGGGAGTCCGGGTATATTCCTAAGTATATCGAAGAGTGTTCTTGCTAGCAGGCGTCCCTGCGAGGACTGAGACTGCCGCGAGCGCGCCTGGCTCTACTTCAAAGTCAACTCGGCACCTTCAGTGAGTAGCCAGAAGCACAAGTCCACAGGTACCGCTGGTGAGGTGACAGTGCTTTTCGTTGTCGTTTGCTCATATTGGGCTCAATATCCATTCCGTTCCGCGCCTATAGTTTGATACGCGAATCTCCAGTTTATCACACGCCGTATCTTTAATTAAGTTACTGACTTGCGGTAGGACCCTGCGGAGTTTCCTGCACCACATAATACATAATAACCTGCACTACCACAGATGATACTGTTCACGCGGTACATCTGTGTGGGCTGATACACCCCCCCTCTCCCCTGCTGCTGCTGGTGAAGACAACGGCCTGTGTATTTTAAAGTCAGCGCCTACAGTAAGTAGACGAAGTACAGACGTAGACCACAGTTGCTGCTAGTGAGGTATCTTGAATGGATAAACGAAACGAGCACGGCGAGATAAATCTGATCACTTTCAGACGGACCGCTGCGTGACGACACTGGTGCAAGTCCGTCGCACAGCGCCGGATGTAGCGCGCGTGCCGGGCGCAGCCGGCGTCTGCGCGCGCGCCTCGCTGCTGGCGTACCGTGTGCTCGCGCCGCGTCTCATCCTGCGCGCGCTGCCATGCGCTGGAGACAAGATGGCTGACTGTAAGCCCTTTGACCGTTGTTGGAGGATTCTTTTGATAATCGTACTTGCTCTATGCGATCTTTTCTCCATTATTGAACCATTGTATAGCGATTAATTTTCACAACTGCTGCTATTTCGCTTTGTGGCATTTGCTGGCAAGTGCGAGTCAGACTCGTGCACCGAGGGTTCCGTACAAATTGGTACAAATAGGTCGTCTGCCACTGGAATCTCGATCATTTTTTCCATGTGATACGTTTCCGGTGTCATTTTATATTGGTCACTGGTAACTGATTGGTTGTGCTATAAGAGCTACCTTCATACCAAATTTTAAGTTTCTAGGACAACTGGAGTACCCTATAGGTTTTGATACCACCAACCTTCTTTCAACTGTACTGTACTGTCTGTGCCTGCCAGGCATAGACTGCCGCCTGGATCCAGGACAGCGTGCTTCGCCTCGTGGCTGCGCGGTGCTTCGTCCTAGCTCATCGCTGGCGCAGGGCCACCGCTCCTGCTACACGCTGAGGGTCACCAACCTGACTCCCACACCCACCACGGTGCAGTGGGAGCCACCTATAGGTGAGGATATTCGATCCCAGCTCCCAAATTCCCAAGTTCCCAATATTCAATCTCAATAGAGCCATACTGTAAGCTATTTGCTGCCATATGAATTTGCCGGCTCGCCCGAAGAACCCTCTCGCTGAAAATCGGCGTGAAGCAATAGCACCCCTGTTGCGTTTCCTTCTTTCAGTGAGAGTATTGCGTAGGATTCGAATGTTCGTGCTCGAGGCACAGAATCCTGATATGATACGGCACTGCTAAATAAGTAGTTCTTTAGACGTCTCACATTTGAACAAAGGCAGTAGTCACCTCGTTGACATTTAATGTCTGACTCAGTAAAGTTCGTTAAGCCGGTCGCATTGCGCCGCGGAAGCTAGTTAGCCAACTGTTGAGCAAAGTTCGCACAAAGGAACGTTGTTCGCTGTATCGACAGTGGCCACCTGGGCTAGTGTGCCATTAACCTATTGAGCTTTTGACTTGCTGAGATTAAATTGTGAATTAAATTAAATTGTGATTGTGTGTGTAAATTGCGAATATGTGGCAACACGTGTCAATAACCTAACCAACTTAGAAAAGTTGAAGAATTCCCCGACATTCTCATTGCAAGGTTCAATATTTCAAAAACAGGTGAACGAATTTTAGTTAAACTTAGCTAAGAACCATCTCGATTAAATTATCCTCTCTCGTTCCATCTAGGGCCCAAACGGATTCCGATTTAGAGCTATGATGCCACAGACAGATACACAGACACAATACACAGGTCAAACTTATAACACCCCTCTCTTTCGTCAGGAGTTTTTTATAAGGCCAGTGATATTTCTGCATGAAGGATAGACACATAAGATGGCATAATAATAATTATTATTATTGTCAATCGTACAACACGTCATGATGCGCTGCGTGCACAGGGAAGGAGTGACTGCGCGAAACTACACTATTTTATTATAGACAGTAGAAATACCTTTCCCACGGGCCATGCAAAAATCAATCTTATGTCATTGTCATAAACATTTTGACAGGGGAAAGCTTTTCTCACTTTAACTATAAGTGTAAGTACTTGGACTAAGTTTAGTAACTACTTATTGGTTGGTGTTGGCGGCTTAAGTTTTGGCGCGCTCGCGGGTTCTGGTTTATTCTTTATTTTAAATTTTAAAATGTTTTTTTAACGGAAAACTTTTACCTTTAAAATACCTATCTCTATTATTTTCTTTCAGAAGGCGACGATATCCTCAAAATAGAGTTCATACCAAATGATTTCGACGTTGGAAGTTACGCTGAAAAGGAGATTCAGGTAAATAAAATAACTGGGTAAAGCAATTTTCATCCAAGATTTGTAATCACAGTGATTGTGTATTGGTTAAAAATTGCTTTATTTATTTAAATTGATCACTCACGTATTTAATCCGAATATAGCCCGGTATATTTCTAAATCGGTAATCCCTATTTTGGAATCTTCTTCTGCAATATCCTTAGGCTGCTTCCTGACTTGTCGGTACGGTATCGGTACGGTATCGGTACGGTATCGGTACGGTATCGGTGCGGTATCGGTAAGCTCGGTGAGCTATGTACAAATTCTTTACTGAGCATCTATATTTCAATGAGCACTTCCTGACTTGCGCGGTATGCGTGTAGTACCACCCGCTCCCGCGCATATTGCGTATGTCAGTCCCCTATTTCACCAACTTCACAATTGTCAGTTTTCAATGACAATTCGGTGTCAACTGCTGACTTGAAGAGCTTTTGCTTTAGCGCGCTTCATATTGGCAAAGAAATGTAGTTCGAATAGTCATATAAAACTGACAATTGTAAAGATGGTGAAACAGGGACCTGGAAGTACTTATTGAAGTTTACGAATCCTGCGTCACGTTATATGTTATCGTATCGAAGTTGAGAAACCTCATACTATTTTTTGTTCCAAATACGTTCACGGGCAGGCGCTGTTCCAAACGCCATCATACAAATTTCTCGATAATGACATGTATTTCTACTCGATTAAGTACGTTACGCAGGTTTCGAATGTTCCTACTCGAGCCTCAGAGCTCACCGAGCGTACCGATACCGTACCGATACCGCACCGATACCGCACCGACAAGTTAGGAAGCGGCTGAGTCGAGCAATGTAGAGAGCCAGTATTTCCGGCAGTGTGTGTCAGTTCCCTGGTGGAAGAGCTGAACGTAAACAAAGCATTTAGAACGAAGATCGATTGTCAGATTTATTTGTGTATCCCAAGGGCCGTTAATAGAATTTAGAATAAAAGTTTCGCGTCATTAAGCTCCTATTTTCAGAACTTGTAGAAACTTGAACTCTCAAGGCAATTCTCGTGATGAAACCTTGGGAATTCGGGGAAAAAGGTTTTAAATCAAATTTTATACTTTTTTTCAAATTCTGTAAGTAATTTCCAACTTCCGAGAAAGGGATGGAATTGACAGAAAAATATACCGGATTTGCGCTGATTGCCTTGGATATTAAATTTGGGCTCGTTATCGGAGGCTCTCAAGGGGAATGTGGGTTACTTACCAAAAAACCTTACTGTCTCTTTTTTCATATTATGTTTTGATAGGATATGTCAAAATAAAGATACGAGTTGACGTCACTAGGAGCAGCAGCATAATTGCTAACTATTTTGACACTCGTCATCGAATTCAAATGTCAGTTTTTGTAAGACTGTGACAGTTAGCTGCACGGACCAACCATCCTCTGTGCCCTAAGCACGACTTGTCGAATCCTGCGTTACGTTACGGTTATCGTATCGAGATCGAGAAATCTCATACTAAATTTTAGTTCCAAATACGCTCACGGGCGGGCGCTGTTCCAAACGTCATACAAACTCGTTATAGTTTACTATTCGATTTTACGTGACGCAGGATTCGACAAGTCGTGCTTAGGGCACTGGACACCAAATGTCAGGGCCAACGTTTCCGAAACGCATATGCTCATTTGCACCTATAAATCTCTAGCCTCGAATCGCGGCTCACTTTCGACCATGACAAGCGAGATGACAAGCTACGAACCAATCACGACGCAGTCCCCCGGCCCGCTCACCGCGGCTTTTTTCGTAATGACTTTCCAAGTAAATTATAGAAGATGCGGTGTCCAGAGGGTGGTTGGTCCGTGGTTAGCTGTTTCCGATACCAATTGTCAATTGTTTGATCAAGATATCAGCAATATTTGCCTGGCAATATTTGCACAAAATTAATATGGCATGTTCTAATAACCAGGCCATAAAATTACAATAAAAACTTATGTCATTGTCAATTACGTCACCGCATGATAGCGTTGTATTTATTGTTGATTTTAATGATCTTGCGAGAAAATTGACAAACCGTATTTCGTTTCGTGCCTGAATGCATCAACGGCATCAACCTTCACAGAAATATACGGTACAACAGTCATACAATAGTAGTTTATGCAACTGCTACATAATGAGGGTCCTTAAAACACGAGTGTGTTTTAATGAAACGAGGCGAAGCTGAGTTTCATAATAGGATCACACGAGTGTTTTAAGGTCTAATTATGTGGAGTTGCATACATTACTTTATCTACACACATATTATAAGTATTCAAAAAAGGGTATCAGAAGCCGAAGGCATGTATCATACCCATACATTTTTTTAAATCATAGACAAACATACCGAGCTGACGCTTCGTAAACACATGATTAATTATACATGTCGGACTGAACTCGACTTATATACGTGAGTGATCCGTTTTATTTCACTATGATTGTAAATTACGTTGGTTGTCAAATTCGAAAAATCGAATTCGATATCGAAAAGTCATTACGACATTGAATTAGATGTCGTAATGACTATTACTTTACTGCTGGACCTGCTGGTCGTGGTGAGGCGACGATGTATGTACTGCAATGCTGGTCATTTTCTACGGTTTCTGAACGCATTATAGAGGACTTATGATATGTGTGTAGATAAAAGGTATTATTTATTCATTTAAATTAAAAACTGACAGCCGATTGACCTCAATTGATCACTAATGTTTCACCGACAAACGTTTTCACAACTGATTCGTTTCGTGAAATAAAATGTTTATTGGATTGCTCACGTAAGTATTATGTCGAGTATAGTCCATGTTTTGGACTATTTCGTAGTCGTTTCTCTGGAAGCGCACGACCCAGCGGCAGCGAGGCGCTCACTGTGCGCCGCGGCTCTGTTCGCCCGACCACTATTCCCATCTGACAGCGGAGCAAAACTACCCTCGTTTTCATTGTAATTTTTATCTCTCGACCCAAAAGAGGGGTGTTATAAAGTTTGACATGTGTATTTGTGTACTTATCTGTCTGTGGTATCTCAGCCTCAAAAAGGATCGACCTATATCGATGCAGTTTTTTTTCAATCGATAGCTTGTGTAATCGGAATGGTTCTCGGCTAATGTTCAATAAAATCGGTTCACCAGTTTTTGAATAATTATTGAACTTTGAAATGTCAATGTTGGGGGTTTCTCAACTTTTCTAAGCTGGTTAAGTTATTAATTTTTACTGGTTTTTAACGTGTGGCCTCTTGCAGGTGGTATTAGAGGCGAAGAAGGTCTGCGGGCGTCGGATGTTCGCGCATAGGGCGCGCGTCGCGCATGCGTACAAGCCGCTCTACCTGCTCATAGACGCCGCCATTGAGGTACCTACGATGCATACAATTGTCAGTTTACAATGACAATTCGGTACCAATTGCTCAGTGTTCGCGAAATGTTCGAATTGTATGTATGTATATCTCTTTATTGCACATAAAACAAAAAAATACAGATAACAGAACAAAAGCAAATGTACAAAGGCGAACTTATCCCATTGTAAATTGTCATTGTTGTAATTGTCATTGTAAATTTGGTACTAGAATTTTATATAAATTGTCTCGATGGCGATACGATTACGATTGCGTTACGTAGGATTCGAATGTTAGTGCTCGGGGCTCTGATCATTCCGTATTGCCTCGCAAGTGTGATAAACTAGAGCCTCGTTCGTAATTCCATACCTACCGCCATTAACACACAATGTACTAGTGAAAATAGTCAGATAAATGGCAAACAAAAAGCGGGTTCATACCAACCGCTGGCTGGCACGCAATGTCCGACGCAGTCATTAGTAAAAGTTGCCGACAACATCGGCGCCGGCAACGTTGCGCAACTCCTAATCGGTAATAAGGCTAATTAACGTAATGCGTTAACTAAACTACACTTGGCAACTTTTACAGTTGTTTGAAGAAAGTTGCGGCCGTTTATTTCTTTAATCATCATCATCTTCAGCCTATTTATGTCTCACTGCTGGGCAGAGGCCTCCTCTCACCATGAGAAGGCTTGGTCTTATTAGTTCGTACGCGGGCCCAGTGCGGATTGGGAACTTCATGCACACCATTGAATTTCCGCGTAGGGGCGTGCAGGTTTCCTCACTATATTTTCCTTCGCGTTAGAGTTGGAGGTGTGAGCCGAGGCTTGAACCCACGACCCTCTGCTTGAGAGGCCATTAGTCAAACCACTGCCATGGCTTTTTAAACGCACTTAAACTACCTACTACTTAGGTCAACTAATAAAATACATTTAGCAAGCAATTATTAGTTCATGCAACTGTGTGTTATTATGAAACGAGACAAAGCCGAGTTTCATAATAGGATCACACGAGTGTTTTAACGCCTATTTATGTAGAATTACATACAGTACTTTATCTACACACATAATTATAAGTACTCTATAAGATGGGTTCAGAAGCTGAAGGAATATCATCATTATAACACTCAAATTTGATTGTTTTTTTTTTTAACCATAGACAAACATACCAATCTGACGTTTCGTATAGACTGTTTTTTTTTATTGTAAATTATGTGGGTTTTTAAAGATGTTTCAGAAACTCTTAACGATATCGAATTCGACATCGAAAAGTCATCACGACATCGAATTTGATGTAATGACTTTTCGTTAACTGCTGCGCCAGCAGTAATAAAAAGCTCATTTTCTACGATTAAGAACGCATTATAGAGGGCTTATGATATGTGTGTAGATAAACACTGTTATAGTTGAATTGAGAAATGTCTTTTTACATGTCAAAGTGCTTATGACCTTGACGTAAGATTGATTTTTGTCTGATCTGTGAAAAAACTTTTTTCGCTCTATCTGTACACAACTCCCCTTGGTAACACAAAACTTCCCCCCTGGCAAATGGGGGAAACGTTTGCTTAATTAGCAAGATCCTCAAGACCTTGCCGACCGGATAGCCTAGTGGTTAGAGACCCTGACTATGAAGCTTGAGGTCCCGGGTTCGATCCCCGGTCGGGGCAGATATTTGTATGATGAATACGAATGACATGTGTGTTCTCGGGTCTTGGATGTTTAATGTATTTAGAGGCTTTGCCTAGTTTGGGACTAGGTCAATTTCACATGATATTTACCTATCTATTTATTGTTTATTTACCTGATGACTTAGTTGACAAGGTCTCTTGGTGTATTTATTTCAAACGGGTCTATATTCTTTCCCATACAATTGAAAGCTGAGGTTGAAAGTCATAATCAATACAGGTAATACGTGTCATAATTCATAATCTGCTAGACATAACTCATTGTTTTCTCTGAATCTATTAATTGTTCAGGATTATTAAATAAACTTACGTCGAACGGTTAATACACTTGAAAACTTAGAAACTTGGAGACTTGGAAAACTTTTGAAAATGTAATCAAATTGTTCGTAGACCTAGCAAGGCGGATGGACGATCTGGTGAAGATCGCGGGAAGCCATTGGCTGCGGGTAGCACAAGGAGATTATTTTAGTACGTATTTGAATTTTTGTTTTGTCTCCAGGGTGTTAAAATTGTCGTGGAGGTGCCGCTGGGGGTGTCCGAGGGATCCGACTCTTTCGTGTCACTGCGCGGGACTCAGGTAACAATAAAATTAGCTAGTTTTATTTTTTCAAAAATACCTATATGAAACACACACGTGCATATAAAATTTGAGGGTTGCCCTCGATTTCCCCGGGATCATATCATCAGATCCTGACTTGGTGACAATTGGACCAACTAGAAAGTATACCCTTTCAAACGAAAAAAGAGTTTTTGAAATCGGTCCAGTGATCACTCACCATCAGGTGACCCATTTGCTCGTTCACCTGCCTTTCCCTATGAACCAACTCA
The DNA here is from genome assembly GCA_963691665.1 of Clepsis dumicolana. Taxonomy (NCBI): domain Eukaryota; kingdom Metazoa; phylum Arthropoda; class Insecta; order Lepidoptera; family Tortricidae; genus Clepsis; species Clepsis dumicolana. The sequence goes on from OY829513.1 coordinate 15,809,411, forward strand.
TGGAGAAACCAAAATTGTGATTCTTAGTTCTGGCTCAATATTTACCCGAAAGTCCCGAAACCTTTTGTTATTTACAATCTCAGCGCAAAATGGAGGGAAATAAAGCCACGTGTGATGATAAAACGCGTTTCCATACTCGTAGTCATAGCAGTAAGAAACCATTCTTGACTACATGAAATCGGCGGCGGCTCGATTGAGTGTATTTTGTGTACATTACGCGGTCGCGACGTTCACCGCGCGCCAGTTAACTGGTAGAGCGCATAATGTATCTGGAAAACTCTTGCCGGTCGAACTCGTGGCTTACATGTAAAAAACTGGGCTTATACACAAGCCGGCAAAAATTTCCTATCCACTGATGCTGGATTTTACGATAGAGACTAAAGGAAAATATTCCTGAAAGTTTCTGCAAGTATAATTTTATTGGTAACAAATGGTACGTACGCTAGGAGGATTATTTTAACTCGAGTAGTTTCTGCGCTTGTATGTTCATAAAAAGTCTCATTCTATGGAACTTGCTAACTAAGTACCTAAACAAACCGCCATAGTAAATTCATCATTCAGAGACAGTTTTAGTATGGCGGTTTGTTTACATACTTAGCAAGTTTCATAGAATGACACTATAGTTGAATTTGTTTTGATGACCGGATAGCCTAGTGGTTAGAGACCCTGACTATGAAGCTTGAGGTCCCGGTTTCGATCACCGGTCGGGGCAGATGTTTGTATGACGAATACGAATGTTTGTTCTCGGGTCTTGGATGTTTAGTATGTATTTACTCGTATATATGTAAGTATGTTTATCCGTTGTCTGGTACCCATAGTACAGGCTTTGCCTAGTTTGGGACTAGGTCAATTGGTGTCAGTTGTCCCATGATATTTATCATTTAATTATTAGGTTCAACTCTAAATCTTCCTAAATGAGTAAAACATTTCACTTAAAAAGCCAGGTTTCAATTTTTCCATGCCCTCTTGAGATTTACTTTTTAAACCCCGACGAAAAAGAGGGGTGTTATATGTTTGACCTGTGTGCCTGTGTATCCTGTGTATCTGTCTGCGGCATCGTAGCTCTCGATTTTGATGCGGTTTTTTGTTCGAAAGCTTGTTTAATCGAAATGGTTCTTGCCTAAGTTTCATTAAATTCGGTTTTTGTAATATTGAACTTTTTTTAGATTTGTAGTAAACTTCAAATAATGGAATCAACTTTCCAGCATTATCCCGCTGCAATGCAACCTCACTCCGGATATTAGCACCGATAAGTTTAGTGACTGGTTGACTAATCGGATATTTGATTTTGCTTATCGCTCAATCTATTATCCGATCTCGTGTTGTAGGTACTCGTGATTGTGCTATCAGCTACAAATTTATGGCATACCCTCGGGTTTTTCGACGACCGTATTGCCAAGTTGGTAGAGAAACTGATTACGAAGCTTGAGGTCCCAAGAATCGAGCAATAACGTTATCGTATCGCCATCGAACAGCGCCCCTCGTGATCGTATTTGGTACTAAATTTTCATAGCACGAACTCAGTTCCTTCGTCTTTTGGATGGCGATACAATAACGTTACTTACTACTCGTTTCTTGGTGAAAACTCGTGCTCGGCCAGTATGACGAATGGGATTGTTTGCTCTTTTTTATTATGATAAAAAAGTGCTTTAACAACTAGCAGTATCGAAACGCTTCCACTATCGCACCTCACGGCCTAAATCCGAGTTCCATCGTCACCACCTTGATGAGGGGCGGTCTGCCACAGCCTGGCCCATTTTTCACCAACTTTACAATTGTCGGTTTGTCATGCCAATTCGAACTACGTTTATTGGCAAGTACGAGGAGCGCTAAAACAAAAGCTCTTCAAGTCAGCAGTTGACACCGAATGTAATTGAAAACTGACAATTGTAAAGTTGGTGAAGTACGAGCAAGTACGTTTCCGTCGGCATTTTCTGCCGCGTACAGTGAAATTGTGGAATCGACTCCCGTCAGCGGTGTTCCCAACTATGACACTGGGGCCTTCAAGAAAATAGTGTATAAAGAGAGAGAACACCCTTAAAGGCCGGCAACGGGCTAGCGACTCTCTTGGGGTTGCTGGTTCTCATGGGTGGCGGTGATCGCTTAACATCAGGTGACCCGTTTGCTCGTTTGCCTCCCTCTTTCAATAAAAAAAATGCGATTGGGATTGTAAGGCCTTGCCCTTATTTCATAAAGGTTATAAATGTCCGTTTACAACGACAATTCGGTCTTCTGCATTTCATTGCCAATATGAAGCACGCTGAAACAAAAGTTCAGTATTTCAAAAACGGGTGAACCGATTTTAATGAAACTTAGCTAAGAACCATCTCGATTAAACTAGCTTTCGATTGAAATAAACCGCATAGAAATCGGTAAACCCGTTTGGAAGCTATGATGCCACAGACAGATACAACACAGATACACAGACACACAGACACAAAGATACACAGATACACATGTCAAACTTATAACACTCCTCTTTTTCGTCGGGGGTTAAAAATACTTTTCAAGTCAGCAATTTACATCTAGTTGTCATTGTAAACTGACATTAATTTGTAAAGTTGGTGAAATAGGTCCTTCTTCTGACACCGAATCAAATACTATATTATAAATTTTACCCCCGGCGAAAAAGAGGGGTGTCTGTGTATCTGTCTGTGGCATCATAGCTCTCAAACGGATGGACCGATTTCGATGCGGTTATTTTTAATCGAAAGCTAGTTTAATCGAGATGGTCCTTAGCTAAGTTTAATTAAAATCGGTTCACCCGTTTTTGAAATATTGAACTTTGAAATGAAAATGTCGGGGGTTTTTCAACTTTTTAGAAAGATAATTTTCTACTTGTAGCCGAGCGAGCAGAGTATGAATCTGAAACATCATAATTACATTAACACTTTCTAGTTTGTTTCGGTATTTCTGAAAAGTAGCAAGTAGGTACCTACCGCCATGAATAATTCCCAAAGCGAAAAGTCAATCGTAAAGAAAAAAGTTTCTACCCTGCCTTATGATTATGAAACAGTTCAATAACTGAATTTATTTTGGTGTCTCCGAATTTTGTTGGTTTAGAAATATGGAAGGTTTTTTCGGATTCCTTCCTGTCAAGGAAAACCTATTGTTGTGTTGTGTGATAAATGATTATGACAACGAGAATGTTTTTATCGTCTAAGCGTTCCATCAAAGTAAATTTTGTTTAGAGTATCTTTGTTTTATTTTCCTCTGTCTTGACGTAAAAAATATTTGTAAACTATCATCAATTCCAAAAGCTTTTGGGTGAATAAACTTTTTGGTGTTGCTCTTCTGTCCCGTCACTCAGGAGACAAAAGTGTATGATGGGATGAGTGTGGATGTCACCATGGCAACGAGAAACGCTTAAAATTGATTGACCCTTTTACTTTCATCGTCACCAGCCTTTTTTACATCCCACTGTTGGGCACAAGCTCGCTCATAATGAGAGCACTTCACACACGCCAATGAGTTGCTTCGCAGGAGTGTGCGGGTTTTTCCTCTCGATAGTTTCCTTCACCCTTCCTTCGCTCATAATCAATTAGACATTTCATTTCGCACATAAATTTCAAAACACTCAGAGGTGTGAGCCGGGGCACGAACCCACGACCCTCTGCTTAAGAAGCCTTCGGTCAAACCACTAGGCTATAACGGCTTTAGGTTTACGGTTAAAATACACAATAACGTACATTTTTTGTATCTGAATTCATTACATATTTTTGGTTTTTTAACTCCTGACTTTTTTTAGAATAAATTCTCTTAACTTGACATTGTACAATAACTATAATGATGTTATTTTATAACGAATGAATGATATAATCTACGTAATATAATTATATGTATTATGAATTATAAACAGCCTCAATTCGTCGCAAATAATTCCTGTCCATAACATTATGTCTGCAAATTCAATCACGAGCTGAAAATTGTTAATGAACCAACTTTTTGACGCCATTCCTGATTGGTAATTAGCACGTTCCGGGTCTCATGTTTCAATTCGCTTTCGGAAATACCAAGATTGCCAAGAATATTGCTCCACAAGAAACTTTCGCTACGTTTTTTTTTTCCTGTACATAAGTTTTCTTTTAAGAATTTGATAGCTTTTTGTCGACTGTACTTACTTTGACTGTACTGATGATGAATCCTAATTTTATTTGGCAAGCTAAAGGCTTATAAGTAGGTACAGTCAGCGTCATATATATGGTGACATCTAAAGTGCTCAAATACTTTGGTACACCATACAAATCGTATGGTGTGCCGAACTATTTGATCACTTTGGATGTCACCATATATATGACGCTGACTGTACCTATAGCAAATGCTATCCTATATTCCTCCATAAAAGGAACGTGTAACAGCAAATGGTCGTAGATTTTTTGTGGAAAATAGTAAATTTTGCTAATGGTTGGTGTCCGTAAGAAAACAGATCGTTATCGTGAGATAGTGGCGCCCTCTATATCCCGGACGGATGGGAAAAGCTCCCACTTGGATCAACTGGAACATTTTAATTGTTTGGAATCTCATCAAGGACTATCTATCATAATATGAAAGGCACTTTTAACATGAAACTACCGTGAGACTCAATCATAGTGAAATAAACGGATCACTCACGTACATACGTTGTACATAGTTGAGTATAGCCCGACATGTTTCGGACTAATCCGTAGTTCTTCCTCTGGGAGCACACGCCACGCTAGTGGCGAGACGTAAACTGCGCGCCGCGGCTGTGCTCGCGCGGCTGCTCGGCGCAGCTGCTATACTCGACTGACATACGTGAGTGATCCGTTTATTTCGCTATATTAAGAAAGGCATTAAAAAGTTTTTTATTGCTGGCTGTGCTTGGGTCAATCATTTTTTTATTGCCACTTGCAACTTGTTGCCATGGAGATGTCCCCTAAGTAACTCGTCTACAGCAGATTTTTTTAAGGGCACCACTCCCCCAAAAGTCACGGTTTGCATGCTTAGGAGATGAAGCTGAAAGAATTGGCATAATTATGACTGTTGAGAGTCCTAGTGTTTGATCGAGTGGTGCCTTGAGTTACCTAGGGGACATCTCCATGGCAACGAGTGAAAATAAAATGTTGAATGACCCACTTACATAAATCCGTATTACAATTTCAATTAAAAAATCACTCTGGGATTATTTTTCTAACACGAACAGTAATATTAGATCAAATAATTAATTGAATCAAGCGTTACTTTGCGGAGATCCATATTCGTGAACAAAAAACAATTACTGTGCTCACTCCCGACCACACACATGAAAAATGGCTAGAGTACCTACCTAACTGGTAGCATGTTGAACGGTTGGTTTGGTGTTTCGAAAATGGGCTCGCAGCTGAGTTCCGAAACGCGTCACCATTATAATAGTATAGTGGTGGGTGGAGATAGTTGGATCTGTGTTGATTCTTGTAGCAGTGGAAGTGGAGGTGTTGCATGGAAACATAACATTTGTCGCATAGGCAAGGTAGGTATCTATTCTTACGTATGGTCCTGGATGAGCAAATTAATTGTTTTTAACTCATGATCATGATACAAAATCCATCACAAATTTCGTTGCAAGGTAAACCTCAAACAGAGATCTCTTTTAAACTAATTCATTACTTTTTCATTCAACCGCTGCGTTATTTTCTTTCGCAAGACCTACGATATTTCTTAACAACATGCGGTTCTCTCAACGAATGGTCAGAGGGGCGAAACTTTTCAAAAACATTCACACAGTAAACACCTTTAATGTCAAACGCAAAAAGTCCAAATTCCCTCCAACACCACACGTACAAAGTAACCAAGTGACTCCCAATTCTTGCGGTCAGCTAAATCTTATGTGGAAGAGTTAAAGTCCCAAATTGGATGGATGGGGTGTATGTTATTGTGGAATTTGGTGTGGTCAGTGCGCAAATTTGAATGTTTGAGCTTCCCATACATATTTTATGTTCACGTTAATAATTCATCTGGGACAAGGATGTCACAGATAAAATAAAGCGGAACAAAATGTTCTGATAAAAAAAAAACTATTTTGTTTTAAGGAAGGTCTTTGAACGAAGTTAAATGATGAGACTGCTTTTAACATGAAACTACCGCGAGACTCAATCATAGTGAAATAAACGGATCACTCACGAATGTCAGTGGAGTATAGCCCGACGTGTTTCGGACTAATCCGTAGTCCTTCCTCTGGGAGCACACGCCACGCCATGTCGGGCTATACTCGACTGACATACGTGAGTGATCCGTTTATTTCACTATGATGAGACTGGTTTAGAGCAAGCCGCATATATCGGGACAGAAAGATAGTGTATGTACAGTCAGCAGCAATAGTTGCTAAGTAACTGAAGCACTCACAATGATTTAAGCACGGCTCTATTGTTATATATATAAGAGCTTGTGCAGATCATTTTGAGAGCTTCGGTTGCTTAGCAAGTATTGCCGCTGGGTGTTGTACCTCGCGTGCCGAAAAGAACGCTGAGAACTTTATTACGCGTTCCAGCTCAAGACCGCATTTCGCATGCGACGTCAGAGGATCGAGCACGACTTTACGAATGCTGCATAACGTTACGGTTATCGTATCGAGATCGAGAAACCTCATACTAAATTTTAGTTCCAAATACGCTCACGGGCGGGCGCTGTTCCAAACGTCATACAAACTCCACAACGTTTACTATTCGATTTTACGTGACGCAGGTTTCGAAAAGTCGTGCTCGACCCTCAGGTTTCAAATAACAAATTACCATTTTATGTAAAAAACAAATTACCAACAAAAACAAATTACCATGTCGTTCAACAATTAACTGTTCAAACACCACTGAAAAGTTGGTGCTGTTAATCGAGGTATATCCTCACTAAATTACACTCGTGACGTCAAAATACCAACGCAAAGTGTTACACGCTCGGTTCCCATACAAATTTCGTTTTAAAAATCAATTCGCAACTTAAAGAATAAACCTCTGTACTTAGTAAGCTGTGCTCTGAAAATGTGCGCATGTTTTTTATAAACCGCAGAGCGGGATCGTTCGCAGTAATGAATGAATGAATGAATGAGCGAGTCAGTGAGTGAGCGGATTAGTGATTGAGTCACTCAATCACTGAACCGCGAGTTGAGGGCACTGAGACCTTGCATAATACTGGCATTAGGGGAAGACTGAAAACTTTATTTGCTTTGGCTGTGAAATAGAGGTGAATTTGAAATAGAACTGTTTTGGGAAGTCATAGAAAATTTCGACGCATTGCATGCTTTGGTGTATGGGTATGGCATGTGACGCGGTATGTGAAGGAACGGGGTTCGATTCCCGGGTAGGGTATATTTTCTGGTTTTCTATGTATTCTTGTTTCAGCAAGTATTCAGAAGTTAAATTCTAACCAACTAAATTCCTGGCCCATTCCATACCAACGTCAATTCGACAGTCACACAGTTTTATTTTTATTTTTATGATCTCCACAGTCTATAATTCGAAAAAAAAACGAATGAGCAAATAATGCATTTTTTAATTTACCTTCTGATAAAAAAAAACTTTATTGACAAACTAAAGGATAAAGTTTTGAGAAAAAAAAAACTGTTATAACGGAACCTAAATCTACACTATCTGATTTTTTTTACGATACGCATTTTTATTTGGTAAATACTAGCTGTTGCCCGCGACTTCGTCCGTGTAGATTTCAGTTATCGCTATCCCGCGGCAATTGTATAATTTTCACTAATTAAAAGTAGCCTATGTTATTCCTCAATATTGAAACTATCTTCTTACTAAATTTCATCTAGATTGGTGCAGCGGTTTTCCCGTGAAGAGGTAACAAACAAATAGACAGAGAGACAGAGAGACAGAAAGATAGAGATACAGACTAGAGTTACTTTCGCACTTATAATATTAGTTAGGATTAGAATAACGATCTAATAAAAATATTTATCTCTATCTACGTAGGTATGCACTCCTGGCCTCTATACCACAAAAAATACAAGAAGTGCTACAATTTAGTTGTAAAGTTTTTTGTACTAAAATGTGACCAGTTTATATGTTAAATTGTAGGACTTGTAACTTTTGTGGGATAGGGGAGGGGGGCTGGTCTTATTATTTTCAAACTGCAGCATTACGAGCCTCTGCACAGTTGTAAAGTGATTTCTAACGATTATTACTATCAAACCTAGGGCTGTCATCATACTTCGGATGTCGTTGGATTTCACTACAAGCTTTCATTTAACCTTTATTAGTACAGGGTTATAATATATTATTTCCCACCTCGTCTGTTCGTATAAAATCGTATCTAGGTGTTTTTTAACTTGCAATGTTTGTATGTACGTTTTGGCAGAGTATTTGCGTAACTGTTTTGACACTAGTCTAGTCATCGGATTGAAATGACAGCTAGCTGTTTCCGATATCAATTGTCAACCCATACAAATTGAACACGATGTCGATTGCGAGCGAGTTAGACAATAAGCATCTGTCAAATCTTGCAACTGGGTCAATCAACTTTTCTTTCCCACTCGTTGCCATGGAGATGTCCCCCGGGTCACTCGTCTAAAATAATATTTTGTAATTGACATCTCCATCAAACTTTATGCTTCATCTCCTGAGCATGCAAATCCTGACTTTCGGGGGAGTGGGGTCGTAGAAAATCATGTTTTTGTTGTGTTACCCAGGGAACATCTCCATGGCAACGAGTTGTTTGACCCACCTGGATATTAGCACCACCGCACGGCTCGTCGTTGGCAGGGAATTCATCCTCATACGTTGGAACCACAACTGTCACGTAGGTACCGTCTGGTTTAAGAGGTGCTTTCTCCCAAGAACACTTAAATTGTGGAATGAACTTCCTGTTAAGGTTTTCCCAGCAACTTACAGCATGGCGATCTTCAAAGGGAGTATAAAAGGGTTACAGGGTCGGCAACGCAGTGATACTTCTGGGCTGTGTTTTATAAAGCTAGAAGTTACAATTTACAAGCGGAAGTCTCTTTCTAACAAAAGGTGATAGGATGAGACTTCCGCTTGTAAATTGCAACTTGTAGCTTTATAAAACACGGCCCTGGTGTTGCAAGCGTTCCCAGGCGTTTCTAGGCTACGTGGTATAAAAAAAAATACGAAAATCCGGGTTCTATTGATGACAACCCTAATACGTACGACAAGTTGTTGGCTCAGCTTTTTGTTTTTGTGAACAAAGCTACGTCAATTATATATTTTTTTTTTATAAACTCACTGAAACATGAATACACAGAAAAAAACCAGAAAAATGCCAACCCCGGGAATCGAACCCGGATCCTCGACACTCCGGGTCGTGTGCTTTTCCCCTACACCACGATTGGACATAAAATGATGATTGGATGTATGTCCAATCGTGGTGTAGGGGAAAAGCACACGACCCGGAGTGTCGAGGATCCGGGTTCGATTCCCGGGGTTGGCATTTTTCTGGTTTTTTTCTGTGTATTCATGTTTCAGTGAGTTTATAAAAAAAATATAATTGATATTCACGGGAAAACCGTAAAAATAAAAAATTGGGAGAAAAAATACAAAAAGATACTCCTACTGAGATCATGTAAAGCTACGTCAGTTCGATTCGTAATAATGTTTGCTCCAGTCGAGGAAATTTCGAGTTAAACTTTACTGTCGTCGTGAAATACGAGCACGATAATAATTGTCTGTTTACCTACGTTCTGCGGAGTATAATGCATTTTCGCTTTGTAATCTAGTTTAAAGAAAAACTGGGCAAGTGCGAGTCGGACTCGCGCACTGAGGTGGTGTTGTTTACCCTTGCTCCGAACTTTTAGAGAAATCGCCCTATAGGTTTTGGTTTACTTGTGATTGATTCACCGACAGACAGACGGACAAGAAGTGATCGTATAAGATTACCGTTTTTTTGCAAACGGGTCAATCAACTTTTCATTACCACTCGTTGCCATGAAGACGTCCCCTGAGTAACTCGCCTAGAGTAAGATTTTCTAAGGCACCACTCCTCCGAAAGTCAGGATTTGCATGCTTAGGAGATGAAGCATGAAGGAATTGACAATATAACTGTTGAAACTTCTAACGTTTGATGGGGTGGTGCCTTAGAAAATTTTATCTTAGACGAGTTACCCAGGGGACATCTCCATGGCAACGAGTGGCAATAAAAAGTTGATTGACCCAAATGCAATTGGCTTGATTTATCGTGTAAGTGTAAACTGAATTTTACTAAAAACAATTCATTTACTCACCCGCGATCACACGTATGATACAGCTATGCCTTGGCGACAAATTTATAATTTTATGCAATGCCTGGCCCCTGTTTCACCAACTCTACAATTGTCAGTTTACAACGACATTTCGGTCTTCTTTGCCAGTACGAAGCGCGCTAAAACAAAAGCTCTTCAAGTCAGCTATTGACACCGAATTGTCATAGAAAACTGACATTTGTAAAGCTGGCGAAATTGGCTGACAATGTACATTTTCAAATCACCAAAACCTCCGTTTAACTTGCTATCAGAATAACTGGTGTTAAGTTTGTGTGACATTGTGTGGATTCGTGTTGCAGTGAAAACAATGCATTTGTCCGCATGATCGTCGCGGGTAAGCAAATTAATAAAATTGGTTTTAGTTCATTGTACTTCTTTGATTATGTCAATGGGGGAATTAATATAATTCTTAAAAGAACTTAACCATTCTTGTGTCCAGTCAGATTCTAATCTGCTATCACCAAACAAAAGCAAAGACACCCAATGAAGAACAAAAGCAACCTCCAAATGTTTTTCCCGTTGCCGCCAAAATTACTTGGCATAACAGAAATACGAATCCAACTTTCGCATTCATCAAGTCGGCTTCAAAATTAAAAAGCCGTCCGAACAAAAAATGTATCAAAGACAGTGCTCGAAGCTTTCCGGCCTCATTTCAGGTTTGCGGGTGGCAGGACCTTGTGCGAGGTCCGTCCGGATCGCTACCACCATCTTACTCGTTCTGGGACCCTATACATCCCTTTGTAATTTAAATTTTCACAGATATTTGACCTGGAGACCCTATACATCTCCTGCTCAATTAAAACGTGCCAGTAAAGTAAAGTGTTCTGGTTTTGCTGTTTTAATAATTACTTTTTACACTTGTTTCTAAAATGCGGTATTTTTTTTTCTCTCTTAATCTTTTAATGACAGAGTGAGGTTCCTTTGTGTAGTTTGTCTGTGGTTGCGTATTGTAAGAGCTAATGTAACTTGTTTTTAGAAAAAATGACTTTGTGCCAAGTTTCTTGCGGCGCATTCTTCTTGGCAATCATGGTCTTTCCGAAAGCGCTGGTAGACTCAAAAAAAAATGACGTGTAAAAGAGCATTCAACTGCCTATTTGCTGAATAAAAAATTTTGAATTTTGAATTTTGAATTTTTGTTAATCCTGCCGCTAAGCAGCAGTGCTTGCACTGTTGTGTTCCGGTGTGGAGAGTAAGACAGCCGGTGTAATTACGGGCACAAGAGGCATTTCATCTTAGCCCTCTAGGTTGGCAACGCATCTGCAAACCCTCCGGAGTTGCGGGTGTCTATGGGCAGTGGTGATCACTTACCATCAGGTGACCCACTTGCTCGCTTGCCTTCCTCGTTGTAAAAAAAAAACCCAGACCGGAGAAGAAAGGTTTATGGCGGTCTCAGTATACCGAAAAAACCAGAAGCCGCGTTCAGCCATAGTCCGCAAACACGAAGCATAGTGTGCCTAGCTGTACTAGTGCCACCAGAGTTGAGGTCACGCACACAACAACATGCCATGTAATGACAGCGGGATTTTGAAATTACTGTTCTTTTTGCGAACCGATCGAGTTTCTGTAAACCATTTTGTTAAGTTAAATTAAATTAAGTTATTACACTAAATTATTTAAAAATACATTCTAACAATACAGAAAATAAAATATTTTAATTTATTTCATTTACCTAAATATTTAATTTTCTAGATACCGATTTCAATAGTTTTACTGAAATAAATGGGATACATGAACAAATAAAGGTCAGGCCCCTATTTTACCAACTTTACAAAATTGACAGTTTCCAATGACAATTCGGTGTCAACTGCTGAACTGGATGAGCTTTTGTTTTAGCGCACTTCATATTGTCAAAGAAATGTTGTTAAAATTGTCATATAAAACTGACAATGTCCAAATAGGGGCCAGATATGTATAAGTATGTAGATAAAATGTTAATCGTAAAAACCAAGGAGAATAATAAATTAAATTATTTAAATTAATTTCATTCATTACCTTTTTTGCAATCAGTACCTGCCACTAGACTACCACGGCTTTTTTTTTAAACCACACATTTTTTTCACGCCAAAACGGCATAATAATAATTAATACAGTACCTACCTGTTTATTGTCATTCGTACAACACGGCAAGACGCGCTGCGCTGCGTGCATAGGGGAGAAAGTGACTGCGCGAAACTATTTATTTGTAAACTTCACTATTTAACTATAAGTAGTATTATTTGGTGTTGGTGGCTTCAGTTTCTTGGCGCGCTCGCGGGTTCTGGTTTATTAAGTATCCTAAGATGGCGGCATAAGCCGGTCGCCATAAATTCCCAGGGTATTTAGCCCTGTTTTATTATTTGTGGGTAGTCGTAAAACGAGCTTAGCAGCGGCTGCGTCGACGTGTGACGTTGCGAATGCTAAGAATTCGCCTTTGAAATTTTTGAATACTAAATAAAGTTCAAGGATAGAGTAAGGAGGCTGTAAATACAAATCCAAATACTCTAGAGTCTGACCAGCCAGTACTAAGAAATTATAACTATCTCTTTCTTATGCTGAAAAGTGTTAAGCGTTAAAAAGAGACGGGTGTACTTCCCCAGCTACGAATGCTAGTGACACGACTGGCTGGTCAGAGCGTCAGTATCAGAGCGTCGTGTCATGTCAAATGACTTACCATTTTCCCTCTCCTGTAAATATTTATTTTGATTAATAGATTGAAAACCGGCCAGGTGCAAGTCGGACTCGCGCACCCAGGGTTCCGTGCAAATTTGTAGCTATGCAAATAGTCTGTAAATAGTCCCGACGGTTTTTCCGACTTTCCCCGAATGTTTTAAGTTGTTCAGTGTTACCCGAGCTCTGGTCCCACGCAAACTGTACGCTGAGTGGGGTCATTTTTCATTGGTCTGTTACATTATACAGACGCACATAAAGATTTTAGATTTCCAGATTTATACGATTAGTTGTGCTACAACAGTTACCTTCAAGTTTCTAGGACAGCTGGAAGTTCCTTTTAGGTTTTGACATCAATGCAGTTTGTAATATTGACTTGAGGTTGGAAGTTAAAAACTGAAAAGTTGTGCAACCACAGCGACATACAAGCTTAATGATACAGCTACCTGAAATCGTACACAACGAACCGTTTTACCTTCAGAAAGCTTTTAAAGGACTCGAGGCTAAATTAGTAATACTTACCTTATCAAGAGGCGAACCAGATGTAAGCCGTATTGTACGGGTTACAAATGGTACGCGTCTACGAACTATTCAAATCGTTTCTGTATTTGCCTCAGCGTAATAAATTACGTAACAGAAGACTGTTCTTAAGAAGCTTCTGATGCTTAAAGACGCTATTAGGTATACAGGGAGGGGGGACAAATTAGAGGAATGCATCTTATTGAATCAGGCCCCTGTTTAACCATCTTTACAATTGTCAGTTTTATATGACAATTCCAATTACATTTCTTTGACAATATGAAGCGCGCTAAAACAAAAGCTTTTCAAGTCAGCAGTTGATACCGAATTGTCATTGAAAACTGACAATTGTAAAGATGGTTAAATAGGGGGCCAGGTGTTACTTTGCGGAGGTCCATAATTTATGAACTAATAACAATTACTTTGCTCACCCGCGACCGCAAGTGAATAACAATTATATTTGTCCGGCAAATGTATGTTTCCATGCACACCTCCGCCTCCACTGCTACACGAATCAACACGTGCCACACAGACCCAACTATCACCACCACCACCAAAGTAAACACATGCCTTGCATACATGGTGTAGTAAATGGTGGCACGTTGAACGGTTGTTCTGGTCCTTTGATAATGGCCTTGTGGAGAGTGCCGAAACGCGTCAGCGTTTAGTTTAGTGGTGGCGGTGATAGTTGGGTCTGTGTGGCATGTGTTGATTCTTGTAGCAGTGGAGGCGAAGGTGTTGCAGAATAAACATCATTTGCCGCACAGACATAACTATTTGACACTTGTGGTAGCGGGTGAGCAAAGTAATTGTTTTTAGTTCATAGAGATCTTATTTTTGATTTCCCCTGCCGATGCAAAGTTGTATTACTTTTATTATAAACACTCATGGCGTCTCTCATAGTGATATTAGCCTGCCGCTCATAACCAATACTCATAATTATAACACCCCTCTTTTCGTCTGGGGTTAAATATACTATTACTTAAAGTATATAAACATCAAGATGTAGAACCGTAATTTGGTACAGCAGTATAACTGAGTTACTCGACTAGTGTATGTGTGGGCAGATTGCGCTTGATCATAATTTGGTTACATTCTGGCATACGAAATTTGCGTCACAATTTGATCGGCGTGGGTTTGAATCAATTTCTAAATTCCACAGAACTATATACATATAGAAGGAAAACATTTATCGTTTTGTATGGGAACCGAGCAAGTAATGTTTTGCGCTTGTAAATGTACAACAAGCAAGATGTAACAACTGGTAAAATGTGCAAATCGAAAATGTACATAACGCATATAAGATTTTATTTATTTTCGGAAAACAACCAGTTACAAATTACAGAGTAGGTAGGTTATTTCTATAGTAACATTGAAGTCAATTACAGGATCTCACAACTAGAAATATTGTAAAAATGTAATACGCTAAACGTACAAGAAGCCAAAGGCAAAGTATGTTACGTAAGTACACGGAATGCACAAAATGGTGTACGTAATTAGTGTAGTTTTCCAATTTGTACATTTTGCGAGTGTACTTTTTGCTTTGTGTATGTTCCGCGTGTTTCACAATAATTTTGCCGTTGGATACATTTTGCGTGTAGCGTACATTTGGCTCCGAAGGGATATTTTGCACAGATATTTTAGGACAAAGAGTACTTTACCGATGAAAGGAAATAACTCTAATTAACTGCTCTAATTTTTTGGTGGTGTTGTAGTGTTCGAACAGTTAATTAATTATTGAACTATTAAGATTTCACGTTGCTTGCGAAAAGCGGTCAGGAAAGAACTGAAGTTCGCCGCGAGTAATGAGGGTCTCAGCTGTTTTTTGGCACGAGAAGTACATACACTCTTTTCTTCTATTTCAATACATTTCTGTGGTAAGTTCGTTATGAAATGTCTGAGTGACCTTAAAGCAGGTAGCTAAAGCAGTAAACCAATATTCTACTTTGAATTTACGTACAAATTTTTGAAAATTCAAGCGTCGTTGTGTGATTAAAATAGATACGGTAATAAGAAATTTAAATGTGATTTTTAATAAATTACAAGTTTGCTTTGTTAGTATAAATATATTTTGTAAATAACTATGTTGTCTGTTTCAAAATTGCAAACCACTTCTCGAGATTACCGAACGTTTACTTTATTGACATGATGAGTTCCCGATATTTCCAATTCCTAAGTAAGGTATCCGTTCTGATATGTCTAACGTAACTAACCGCGAATCATTGAAAACTGAAATTACACCGAAATTATCCACTTTTCTGAAAATTTATAGAGTACCTAAACCGAATCTATTCTACGTCCCCAATATAAATTATTTTTTCGAAGTATTTTCAGTTTCGGTTGCAGAAAAATTATGACAAGCAATAATTCGATCAAATATTAAATTATGACTAAAAAGTTTCCATGTGACAGAGTGGTCCTGATGGCATGCCCAAAACGCCTAGGGAAGCAAGTACGTCATTTTATTGTGAAAAGGTTTCCAGAAGTCGTAGTTAAGCGGCAGCAGAAATACAACAAGACGAACTTAAGTGCTTATTACTTATTGTATTATAACTTCGCTCACAGATAAACGCATGAATTATCTATCTCCATTAATGCATGAGCGCGTAACGTATAATACATTAGTCCTAATAACAGAATACAGAACAAACCAGAACCCGCGAGCTCGCTTAACATGTTCTCTGTCCGGGAGTCCCCAATGTGGGGTCACATCCCCGTACTGGATGCTTAGTTGGACTTTTGACACTGTCAGATCGCTTTGTATGGGGACAGTCAGTGAACGTGTTAAAAATGAAGCTACCAATACTACTTACTACTTAGTGTAGTTTTGCTCAGTGACTCCTCCCCCGTACAGGCAGCACAAATGCTGACGTGGTACGATAGACAATTATTAACTATTACCTGTTTTGTTACGTTCCTACACATGCAGATATGCCATTGGGCTTACAAAAATATAGAATAGGATTGTATTTCAAGTGTACTGTTAGTGATAGGCTGCATAATGATGCAGGTCTGGCAGGCTAGACTGACGTTTCTCGTTTTGAATTCAGAATGGTTTTAGATTAAAGCAACTGTCTTTGCTTTCGGAGGCAGATAAGTCGAGCTGTGTCCTTGAAAGCAAGAACACTGTACTATTTTAAGCCCCTGTCTTTACTTGAGAACCCAGTCTCGATATAAGAGTGTTTCTATTTAACACTAATTAGATAGCCAGGGCATTAGATATCTCGCATTTAGGCCGCGACTCCGTTCCTCTCCAGTGCCCACCTCCTAGGCTACTCCCCATGGTAGGTGGTACCTTAAGTACGCATTGTTTTCGGACACAGTGTGCGCCGTGTGGATAATGAACGGTTCTGGTTTGTTCTGTATTCTGAGATTCTAATGTATTGCGGTCCAAATAATCAATGGGAATACGAGATCTTACCCGAAGTTTGAACAGAATTTCTCGCGGTTTGCTTGTACGCAGATGGTGTTCTGTGATTAGAAGCATAAATATTTTAAAGGGATAAGGTATTAGCCGTGTTAGCCTAGTGGATTGACCTGTGGCCTCTCAAGCAGAGGCTCTGGGTTTGAGCCTTGCATTTGTAATCTATCAAGAATTGCGAAGAATTGCGAGACTTAAGTGGCAGTGGGCGGGGCGCATTGCTCTCAGGATTAATAGCGAGAGATAATAAGGAAAGCACAAGACCGAGACCTATGTTCAGCAGTGGATGTTTGTCGGTTGACATGATGAATCTATCATGAATTATGAGCTTTTCGGCGAAAGAAAACAACCTGTAACGTGTGTTCAAAGAAACTTAGCTAAGTTCCATGGCAATTAAAGAGGGTTTCTATAAAAAAAAATCTCTCAAAGCGATACCCTTTTGGAAGCTACGAGGCTATAGACAAACGCACAAATACCTACACCCTGTCAGTGGGTCGAGCATGACTTTTCGAAACCTGCGTCACGTAAAATCAAATAGTAAACGTTGTCGAGTTTGTACGACGTTTGGAACAGCGCCCGCCCGAGAGCGTATTTGGAACTAAAATTTAGTATGAGGTTTCTCGATCTCGATACGATAACCGTAACGTTACGCAGCATTCGTAAAGTCGTGCTCGACCCTCAGAGCAACAACACCAATTGTATTGGGTTTAAAACTCAAAGGGAAAAACACAATGGAACCACCGCAAATGCAGTGCAATACCGTTCAATCCAGAAGCTTTACGGCGGTATATATATATCTTGTTTAAAAGTCGATTGTGTTACAAAGCACGCCTTGTCTCGCTTTGTACAACATATTGTTCGGTAGGGGGCGCCTTTCGCATATTGAGTTTACGACTTCTATGCTGCTGCCAGGCTGCCAGTATTTGCAATGCATTATCTTCAATGTTTAGTAATAGTTGTTTATGATACGAGGTTGGTAAGGAAGGTTTTACAAATCAGTTGAGGAGTGATACACCGTTTCATAGTTACGAGTTTGTAAAACCTTGCCAACCGTGTATTATACGACGTTTTTCAGTACATTTGTAAGAAAGCTGCTTAGTTTTCTGTATCTATGTCTTTTCTTCTTATTTTAGGAATGAACAAACTATTACATTAGATTTCCAACATCTGTCAATAAAAAATGTTGTGTTGCATTGGGACACATTTGGGACACATTTTTCATGAACTTTGTACTAGACCCAAAGTTCATGATGAAGTACATCTTCTAGTAAATAAATCACAGTAGGTACTGCGCAGCGGTAAGAAGACCTTACAAGCCATGTTTGCTTTCAAAGCAAGTTTTTCGAGCAAATGTATTGAAAAGTATTATTGTCATTTGCAGAAGGAAAAATTCTCGTGGGAGGAAAAAAACAATCCGGCCACTGCAGCTGAGTGTTTCGCCGAAAATGACCGCAAGATTGCCATAAGACAAGGTAGACACTTTTCTTTTATTAACCACTTAAAAGCAGAAAAAACAAGATAAACACGAAAACAAGAGGCGCGTAATATCCGCTCCTATCGCCAACAAGCGATCTGTTTCCACACAACCTTTTTATATCTGATACATAACGGCGACAGCGGGGCGTCCAGAGCCCCGAACAGAGGGTCAGGCACGACTTTACGAATGCTGCGTAACGTTACGGTTATCCTATTAAGATCGAGAAACCTTAGACTAAATTTTAGTACCAAATACGCTCACGGACGGGCGCTGTTCCAAACGTCATACAAACTCGACAACGTTTACTATTCGATTTTATGTTACGCAGCATTCGTAAAAAGTCGTGCTCGACCCTCAGGAATATCTGAACATAGTCTTTATCGTATCGCCATCGAGTAAATTCATTTAAAATTTTAGTACCAAATACGCTCACGGGCGGGCCTCTGTTCCAAACGTCATACAAATTTTCTCGATAATGCTCCACTAGATTACGACACGTTACGTCACGTAGCATTCGAATATTAGCACTCGGTCCTCTGACATGAAATTTAACTCGGCCGGTCGCATCATTCCTTGGGATTCTTGTTTTGCTTTCAAATACGATTTAAACCTTTCCTCTTTCCGGGTATTCTCAGTGGGAGAGATGACATCTCATTGTTTTATTAACAGTTTTGTGTCTTTAACTGACTGTACATTGGATGGTGTTACAAAAGAAACCGGAAATATTTCTGTACGCGATTTCATATGGTGAACCTTGTAAAGTTTTTTCGGAAATAAAAACATCATGATCACGTACAATTCGTTTCGTCTGGTCTACTTGATTTGCAAGATGTTTACCGAAAAATGCAATCTGGATCTCTTCGACGCTAGAGTGAATAGGCTGGTTACATGGCTGTTACCGAACCAGTGAATTCTTAGAGCAGGAAAGGAATGGAGATGTTAACGCGCGATTTCCCCTCTGCCAAAACTCTAACATTAAGTCTGACCAAAGTGATCAGGGTCTGTTAATTGTGTGCGTGTTTTTGGCATTTGTGTGACAGTTTTGTATTACTGTGAGTTTGTAGGAACGTAACGAATTTTGATATGAGCGCAGACGTGTGCTGTACGTGTGTGTTCCTCGTCCCCCTCAAAAAGTGGCAGAAAAATTGTAGTGCATAGATGAGTAGTGTGTCTGCCTTATGAGTGAATTACACCTTTGCCTTCATTTGCATTTTCCAACAGATAGGGGTCAAACGCTGCTCAAAAGTTTTTGCCGTTGAATTTTCGTTCTTAGGTACCTAGTCATAAGTCCACATTATTAAATCCTTGGCGTATGGCGTCATCTCATAGAGGCGGTCTGCGGCGTAAGGGTTCTTATCGGGCCCATGCCAAACCTATCTAAACAATAAATCCTCAGTAAATTTACTAAAAAAAGAACAATATCTTCATCCAATATTTGAAAAGTGCTGGTTCATGTTTATACAATCAATGTGAATTATTGATAAGGGAAAGCGATAAATTATAGCAAGGCCCGGCGTGGCGATACCAGCCGGTATTCCGATGGCTACGAGTTTGAAACTAAAACCAGACTCATCATCATCAAACTTAAGAGTTACACTCTTGTCGGTGGAGTTTCTTCCAATCATCTCTCCTATGAGCCAGTTCCTTGACCTCCTGATACGACACGACACCGGCGTTCTCCTTTATCTAAAACCAGACTACGTGAACACAATTTCGGCAACTTTCGGAACTCATAGCTCCTCGAATATTCGCTTGATCCGGGAAAAGGTTTTCTTTCTGATTTGACGTTATCGGTAATAAACTGTGACAGCAATTCCATTTTTACGTACTTTTACGCATCTGCTCACGAAATCACACGAGAATCACTTGAAAAATGCTACCTGTATACAACAGCCGGACAGAAATCTGGACAAACGAAAAGATTTTTTGGCAAAGCTTAATCACTCTAGTGATTTAAAACATGTGCCAAACAGCGCTGAAAGCACAAACGCGTCACTGTCGTGTCGTGGCAACCACGAATCGCCTTTCCACACCCCGCGCGCCCCGCGCTCACCTCCGCTCGCGTCCCGAGCCGCGAGGTCTTACTACACACATGCGTCAGTGTCGTTTCTTGTTACGTTAGTTTAAAATCCTTTGCTAAAAGAGCATCAACTTTATGCGATGAGTTAGAAATCTGTATTCATTAAACGTTAACTCAACTACCATAAAACTTGACACCGACTTGTCAATCGCGCAGAATACCCCCATACTTTGCCACCTTGTGATTTAATTTATTACCGACTTATCCCCCCCTCTTGTTTAACGACGCGCGCAGTTCTTCTCTCGAAAAATCGAAGTGCGTACCTACTTAATGAGGTGTGTATGCACCTGGCTTTTATGATACACAGCTGCTGAATACAGATGAGGGGTAATGAAAAGGCGGAAAGACTCCATAGTGGAAAAGGGTGGGCGTTTGATTGTCTTGATTTATACAGCACCGACTCTATCCAGTCCATGTTCTTAAGTTTTTTTTCCTAGCTTAACCCTTTCTTTGACAATGTACACCACGATGAACATAGACAGTAATAGCACAAACGCCACCTATGAATTTTTCTGCTGTTCAAAATTATGTCATAAACCAAAGTAACTAAATGTCAAATATTAACATTGGTAGTAGAAGTTTAGTAAAAACCTGGCGTAAAAATAAAATAAAAAGGGTAGTTTGGAATTCATTTAAAAAAAAAGGGTAGTTTGGGACTTACATAAAAGGGTAGTTTGGAATTTATAAAATATTAGTGGGTACGTTGGTTTTGTCATTAACTAAGTTGAGTACATGGTTTACATATGTCAGTAGTGGAAGTGGTGGCATGTTGAGCGGTTGTTGTTGTGCTTCGTAAATGGCCTCGTGGAGAGTGCCGAAACGCGTCAGCGTTTAGTATAGTGGTGGTGGTGATAGTTGGGTCTGTGTGGCATGTGTTGATTCGTGTAGCACTGGAGGCGGAGGTGTTGCATGGAAACATACATTTGCCGCACAGATATAACTATTTGTCATTAGTGGTCGCGGGTGAGCAAAGTAATTGTTTTTTAGTTCATAAATATGGACCTCCGCAAAGTAACGCCTGATTCAATAAATTATTTAGAAGTTTAGTAATTAAAAGGTTTTCGTTTTGAACCATCATGAACACCTATAGCAGTCTTTTTATATTTTTATTTTATTACACATTTTTTACACCCGACGAAAAAGAGGGGTGTTATAAATTTGACCTGTGTATCTGTGTGTCTGTGTATCTGTGTCTGTCTGTGGCATCATAGCTCCCAAGCGGATTGACCGATTTAGATGCGGTTTTTTTTAATCGAAAGCTAGTGTAATCGAGATGGTTCTTAGCTAAGTTTCACTAACATCGGTTCATCCGCTTCTGAAATATTGAACTTTGAAATGATAATGTCGGGGGTTTTTCAACTTTTGTAAGTTGGTTATTAGTAGATGTAAAATCAGAAGAGACTGGGATTTAGGATTTCTCTTTTTAGTACTGCCAAATTGAGGGTAAAGTACCCCTCTGCTGAGCAAAGGCCTCCCCTTCTCATGCCACTCATATAATAACCTAACCTACGGCGCTTAAACTTGGTTATTGACAGAAGCTCAAAATCCCAGACTCAAGGTTTGCCAACGGCCAATGGAGCGCATTATTTTAGGTGTACGTAAAACTGATCGCATCAGAAACACGGCACTGCGTTCCAAAACTCGTGTTGCAGACGTGGGGGCCAAGACTGCAAGGCTTATGAGACTGGGCTGATCATGTTTGCCGTATGCATACTGTGGGCTCAAAACGGCACCCATTGGGTTACATAGGTACACGGATACAGAGGCACAGGTACACCCATACACAGGTCAAATTTATAACACCCCTCTTTTTTGGGTCGGGTGTTAAAAATGAAATAATCCTATTGATGGATATTTCCTCGTACATCGCTCAGCCGGGCTATTTTACGGAAAGTTGTACCCCACTTTTTTTATTTTGATTTTTAGGGTTCCGTACCTCAAAACGAAAAAACGGAACCCCTATAGGATCACTTTGTTGTCCGTCTGTCTGTCTGTCTGCCTGCCTGTCTGTCTGTCAAGACCCTTTTTCTCTGGAACGCGTGGAGGTAGCATGCTGAAATTAATATCAAATACTCAAGCCTGCGGTCCCTTAAAGCCGTGAAAAAATCAACCTTCTAAGTCAACGCAATCAAAAGATACAGTCATAAAAAAATCCATTTCCATACAAATTGCCGATTTTAATAAACCTAAAGGGTACTTCCAGATGTCCTAGAAACTTGAAATTTGGTATGAAGGTAGCTCTTATAGCGCAATTACTTGAAAAAGTCTCAAAATCTTATAATTTTATCTCTGTCTGTAGATTTCACAGACCAATATAAGTTGACCCCACACTCCGTACATTTTGCTTAGGAGTAGGACTCTGCTAACACTGGACTTCTTAAAACAATGGGGAAAAGCGTTAAAATCTACGGAACCCTCGTGCGCGAGTCCGACTCGTACTTGGCCGGTTTTTTTTATGATGTATCTACTTAGAATCACGAGCACTATCGCTTTTAATAGGTGAAAAAAAAAGTCCCAAAACGTTCATACATTTTTATACACTTCCATTCCGTTACTCTCATATAAAGTAATTTGAAAAGGGTAACGGAATGGAAAACTATTTTGGGACACTTTTTTCACCTATTATAATCGATAGTGCTCGTGATTCTAAGTAGATAAGTATATCATAAAAAAAAACGATGGAGGGTACAGCTTTCCGTAAAATGGCCCACCTACCTCACTTACTCTGGTGGATCAGTCTTACGCAAAAACCTCTTGACGCTAAACAGTCTACAAGCCATAAAACTTGTCATCGGAATGGTAGCGACTTAACCTGACGAAGCTGCATAATTGATCGTCCGGCCGGATCCGGCAGTAAACCGGATTGATATCTCCGTCCGTTTTATTACTAGGACTAGAACAGGATGAATAAACATTCAGAAGCTGTTTATTCATCCTGTTCTAGTCCTAGTAATAAAACGGACGGAGAATAATATCACTTTGAGGAAAAAACATAACAATGTGAAGAGTGCATCGCCTACACCTAACGCATCTGATGCCGTGCAAGGGCTTGATTTAACAGCTCCCACGAAAACCATAGTAAATATACCAACACATAATTCTTTTGATTCCCTACATGAAAGTTCTGACCAGGAAGAAAGTTACGATGTTTCAGAATCGTCATTGTCATCCTCATCATTGGTTGACAGCAATGTAAATTTAAATAAAAGCTGTCCGGATTATGTTGAACGCGACCTAGAGATGTATGTAACTATGAACAAGAAAATAAATGACTTACAAGAAAAACTCAGAAGTGCAGAACAGGAAATTGAAAACCCACTGTTGGAAAACAAAACCTTAAGCACCACAATTGCAGACTAAACTAAAAAAATAGACAAATTGACGCATATTTGCCAAACAAATACAAAAATAACTTCAGTAAAAAAAAGAAAAAAAAACTTCAAAAATTTAAATGCCTCATTTAATCTCAGCGACACTGAACAAAATCGATCCAGCCGGAATCTGAACTCGGATGAACACAATTCCACAGCAAGATATGCTGAACATAGATCAAGCAGCATGGGACAAGTTTTTCCTTTGTTAAATAAATCGTCACCATCAACGGCCGCCGCCAAGTACACTGAGAGAAGTAGTTCTTCGGGACAACATATGGACTCAAGGATAAGCAGTATGGAAGAAACCCCCCTTGACAAAAATATTTCCTCACCAACGCGGTCGAGTCCTGTTGTTTTAAAATGACGGGAAAATTAGAAAGAATAAAATTTGTTTGCTGAGTAGTAATAGTTCTAATAAAGTGTTGAATATTTGTAACTATTTTTTAAGCGAACCGTATGAAGTTTGTCATTATCTTACCCCAGGAGTGGGATTAAGGGTACTCTTAGAAAATTTGGACAAAAATCTAGGTAATTATACTAAGCGCGACTTCTGTGTGATATTTATAGGAGAAGAAGATTTCAAAATGTCACAAAATTATAGAAGCCTTGTTTTGTTCTTGAAAAAATGTATTGAAAATGTAATTCATACGAATGTTGTTTTGTGTTCTCCGACTTTTAAGTGTGATCATTACTTCAATATATTCAATCATAGAATCGAAGTATTTAACAAATGTATGCATTTGGATGTAAATAATAACAAGTATGCATACCTCCTTGATTGTAATCGTAACCTGACCTATGATTGTGTTATGTTCTCACGAAAATCTGGACGAGTAAATAATAGCGGTATGAGGTGCATTTTTAATGACCTTACTAATTTATTGGCATTAATTGCAGAAGAAAACAACTCTGCATCTAACACATTGACATCAAATGCAACTACTATTGATTCTTTGGACCAGAAGGACTCCATTGAGTTTTTTCGGGACTAAAATACCAAAAGGTTTCACTGAACCTCATGGCGCCAAATTTATGATCTTGCACCAAAATATATGTGGCCTGTTAAGTAAACTAGATATTTTGGAGATAGAGCTAAAAGTCTTTCAAAATAAATACCAAAATATTGATGTACTCTGCTTCAGCGAAACTTTTGTCAGAAAAGGCTGTATATAACATAAAATATAACATAAAATTTACCAACTTTAAATTAGCGGCATCTTATTGTACACAAAAAAACAGAGGCGGTACAGCAATTATGGTTAGAAAGACATTAGAAATAAGGCCGATCGAGTTTGTGACGAACCTGGCATCTGATTTTTATTTTGAATGTTGTGGCGTTGAGATCAGTGCTATAAATTTGATAGTAATTGCTATTTACAGGATACCACAGCAAACACGATCGCATATCGGTGTTTTCCTGCATAAAATGGATATTTTGCTTCAGTACTTAAGTTTAAAGTATAACAAAAAGAAAATTGTGCTTTGTGGTGACTGGAACATTGATATTTTGAAAGAAAATTCAGTCACAAAGGATCTAATTAGTGTTCTGAGGAGTTACAACTTTGCGATGCACATAAAATCACCAACTAGGATTAATGCCTGCATTGATCTAATTGCAAGCAATATGCGTCAAGTTGAGTCTGATACCCACAAATTGCACCTGTCTGATCATGATAGGGCTCAATCAATTATGCTAAATATTAATAAGATTAAATCGTACACAACCTGGTTCGAGCATAAAACAGACTACAGTACTGACAACATTCGAAAGTTTCATGACAGTATAATGGCACTCTCTTTCTGTGATGTTTTGAGTTCGCAAGATGCCCAAGCTGCGTTCACTGCCTTTTACGAACTACTGAAACTCTTTTACGATCTTTATTCCCCAGTCATCAGGGTTAAAGTTAACAGCACACAAACCAAGGCAAAATGGATGACAAAGGGTATTCGTAAGTCATGTCAAGTAAAACGTCAAATGCTTATTCAAAGTAGAAATATTAGACATAAGTCAGTGTCAGACAGAGTATTCCTAAAAAAATATAGTAAATTATTAAATAAATGTATTCAAAACTCTCAAATATCTAGTAATAATAAGTAAGTTTTTACTAAAAACGTTTTTTTAACAAACTCTTAACTTGATTTTTAATGCGTGAGTTATCCGTTTGAGTCTCTCGGTTGATGTCGATTTGTCCTGACGTGACACTGAGAACTTACTCGCTTCACTCGTTCGTTCATAAATATTTAACAACTAGGTATAAATCAAAGAAGATAAAACCAAGAGCTATACAATGGCTATACAATGTCGCGTTCCTGTAAAATATTGAGCCTGCTGTAGCTAGTTTCACTATAGAGAGGTCTCTGTACCATTAACTTTGTATGACACTTAGACCTCTGGCTAACACAATAACACTATCTATGAACTGAAAGAAAAAACGAATTTACATGGCGCTATTGTGTTAGCCAGAGGTCTAAATGTCATACCAAATGAATGGTACAGAGACCCGTCCGTAGTAAAACTAGCTACAGCATTCTTATTATTTCAAAGGAACGCGGCATCGTATAGATACTGGCAGTCCTCTTGGTTTTATGGTCCTTGATATAGTTACAATATTGCATCGGCAGCAAATACTCCAGTGTAATATAATATCCGAAACTGTCGGACCTAGGCCGGTAATAAATCAGCCTAATAAATTAGGTCAGCTTAAGCTACGCAGGAACATTGAGATTTACATTAGATAATTATTATGCCCTTTGGAACACTTTGAACACAGGAACGGCGAAGCGAGCCCGCCGGCGGTGAGCGGCGGAACAGTTCATAATTCATTATTATACGTCTTACAAAATAACCCGCAAAAATATATGGTTGGGGTTTGCATATTGTATGAGAAAAAGGTTTTTTTATTTATTTCATACAGTGATTTAAATATTGTAAATGGACTCTTTGTAATGGACCACATTTAACCCCCTTTCGGCTTTACGGGTATTTTTGTAACATCTTGTATACTTAGATTACAGGAAAACCTAAAATGACTCTGTGGTATTTAAAGTACGTATGAACTCTAAGCGTCAAACGCCTCAGCATAACGCTGAGACAGCGACCGTTTCACTTTTGCGAGGACACACTCCCTTGAAAGAAATGCGTGCAATTGTGTGTATTTTCTTGTATTTGTGTGTCTTCTTGTGAAAGTGAATAAATATCTTATTTCTTTATTTCTTCTCTCTAATTTCATTGCAGTACCCCGAGCACGAATATTCGCATCCTACGTAACGTAATCCAGTGGTAACGTTATCGTATGGCCATCGAAAGAATATATATCATGTTTGGATATCCGCCCCCCGTGAGCGTATTTGGTACAAAAATTTCATAGCACGAACTAAATTCGTTAGTTCTCAATGGCGATACGATAACGTTACTACTCTAACACGTAACGCAGGATTGGAATATTCGTGCTCGAGGTAAAGATGTAACGTTATAACCAATTTGCTTCTAATAATATACTAGACCATAGTGAAATAAAAACGGATCACTCACGTATATAAGTCGAGTTTAGCCCGACATGTTTCGGACTAATTCGTAGTCCTTCCTCTGGGAGCGCACGACCCAGCGGCGGCGAGAGTGTGCTTTTCGCCGCCGCTGGGTCGTGCGCTCCCAGAGGAAGGACTACGAATTAGTCCGAAACATGTCGGGCTAAACTCGACTTATATACGTGAGTGATCCGTTTTTATTTCACTATGATTGAGTCTCACGGTAGTTTCATGTTAAAAATATACTAGACCGTTTAAAAAAGATAGAAGTGATACCTAGTCAACTTACGGGACCCTTTCCAAGCGAGTTTAACTCGCACTTGTATAAGATAACAATAACAATTTTATTGGCATTTATCATTGAATAACTTTATTTTTAACCCCCTGTGCAAAAAGAGAGGTGGTTATATAAGTTTCATGTTTGACCTTTGTGTGTGTGTGTATGGGTGTATCTGTGTATCTGTCTGTGGCATCATAGTTCCCAAACGGATGGATTACTTTGCACACCCCTTTTTTTAAACGAAAGCTAGTTAATCGAGATGATTCTTAGCTAAGTTTCGTCAAAATCGATTCAGCCGTTTTTGAGATATTAAACTCTGAAATTAAAATACAGTGGGTTTTCCAACTTCTCTAAGTTGGTTAGTTTATTATTTTCAACCGCGACGTTTTGTTACAAAATTAATAAGCCTCGATTTCCATCTCAAATGTAATTCAGTCAACATTTTGTCGTTGATGTTTATTGCGTATTTAATATTTATCTTCCAAGGAAGTCATTAGCGATAATTAACTTCGTACGCGTAGAAATTGTGTTTTATTACTATTATTACTTGGCGAAATTGGCTGTTTGTCGAATTTATTTTCAACCCGGGATGTTATAAGTTTGTCTATCTGTCTGTATCAACATAGCTCCCAAACGGATAGACACGGATTTTTTAGTCGAAAGTCAGTATAATCGAGATGGTTCTTAGCTAAGTTTCATCCAAATCGATCCAACCGTTTTTGAGATATTGAACGTTTTAATGAAAATGTCGGAGGTTTTTCAACTTTTCCGTGATGGTTGGGCGGTACTAGTAAACTCGGGGTTAAGCCATTGTGTTGTCACTGTTATCAGAATTGTTTCCAAGTCCTAAATATAAATATCCTAAACCTGCTTTTTTATTTTATTTTTTCGGTCGTTCCGTGCTAAAATTTCATACTAAAACGTAAGTAAAATAACTATACGGAAAGACAAGAAAAATAAATTCTCAAACTGGGATTCGAACCCAGGACCTTCACTGTATCGTGGTGTCGCGATACCAACTGTGCAAATTTGAGAGATAAATATTGTAATGTAACAAGATGGCGCAGTTGACGTCATCCACGGTTGGAACTTATCGTCGCGTGCAGTACGCCATGTAATGTGCAAGTTGGTATAGCACACCACACTTCAACAGTACACTAACCAACGTTCTGTTATGGAGACCACAATATGAGTAAGTTTAAATACTGTCCTTCTCGCCAGCTCGTCACGACGAGTTAAAAAACTGTCAGTGATTTGTTGAACTTAAGAGGTCAGGATCTAGTTAAATAAAACGGATCACTAAAAGTTTTCTTAACTGGTGTAGTTTACCATCGCTTGATAACCTTATTGCAAATAAAAAAAAACCACATTGAAATCGGTTCAACCGTTTAGGAGCTATAGTGCCACAGATATGCACACAGATACACTAGCGGTCAAACTTATAACACCCATCTTTTTGCGTCGGGGGGTAAAACATACAATTTAAATAAAATAACCCTTCCAATAATCATACACGAAATAATTATAGTAAGATAATGAAGTTTTTCTACTCCTATATTATAATCTGTCAATTAAATGGTAAAAAAGTGTACAATAATAACTAATGTTATAAGTCTGTTTCAAGTTTTATGCTCTGTGGTAAGAAAACAGTAACATAATAACCCATACAAATTTCATTAAGTTACGCTTATTGAGTAAAATAACAGCATTTGAAAAAAGAATACCAAGTTCGATTCTGATATCGAGTTTTTTTAAACATGCATGTGTATCGTGATTGGTTGCTTAAACATGAATAAGAACAGCTGTAAGCCAATCATAATTAAGGAGTATTTTTTAAAGCAAAATTCCGTAACTGAGAACACGCTAATATCCTAGCTCTGCTGTGGTCTGTGGTACGGATGCAAATTAAAAAAAAAGAGTCAGCTGGCGAGTTTTACTGATAATGCAAAACATAGTAAATAAATTCTCTTTGATGCAAAAATTGCACTTAATTAGTTATCGGATTGGTTTCGGTTCAGTAAAAGAAATTCTAAATGAACGATGAAAATGAGATAGGTACTGTGTACGAAGAAATTAAAATAATGGCGCAAACAGTGACGGAAAATGTGTTGCGGGAAAAGTCCAAAAACTTTATAACAAAAACAGATAAACAACTTCGTGAAATGGTGAATTGAAAAAAGTGTTACATCTTTTTCATTATTTAACGTTATTTTTCTCATTGTCAATGAATTAAACGATGTGTTGCTCTGTAAAATTTTATTTGAATGAGCTATATTCAATGAGAAAACTTTACACTGAACTTAAGGAAAACTTACCTGATGTATGATGATGTTTTTTACTCACATTGTCAATTCCTATATAGATCTTTTTGCAATAATCTAAACAAATTAAATTAAGTAAATAAGGTTTAGTCATCGTCATTATCATGACGCGCAAAAATGCGGGTAGACAGAGCCCGGTCTGCGCAACATTAGTGTCTACCCTCGTTTCGTCAGTTTGCCCGTGATCATGATGCATGCAACTGCATCGAAATATCGGGAGCTCATCAAACCTATAAGGTAATCGCGGTCAATATCCCGTTTTCGTTATGTCTATATTATCATCATCTCTTTATTTACAATCTTTTTATAACATCTAAAACTATTCCGCCTTAGCGGCACTCTGCTTTACCGACCGGGTCGCGGGTTTACTTTGGAACTTTAAATTTGAAAATGAAGAAATGTTTTAACTATTTCTTTACAAATATTTATTATTTCTATAATGAAGTCGTAGAAAAAGTAATGTATACACTCGTGTGATTTATTATGAAAACTCGCCCTTCGGGCTCATTTTATACATATACACACTCATGTATAACGACCTTGGTTATGTTACAGTTGCATAAAATACTAATTTAGGTACTAATAGTAGTAAATAAAATCCACATATAAAAACCCGATATACAAACAATAATAATTTAGTGGATAATTATCGACAATACAAAATAAATGCACTGCACCGGTCTAGCGTTCGGCGTCACAATGGTAATTAGGATAATAAGAGATAGCCGTACATGTTTACAGTAAGAGCAAAAAGTGGACACGTGACGGACCTGTCCAGTTTAACTTGACCCGCGTTGCATTCATCAATTTTTTGAAAATGTTTTGGTAAAATAAAGAAATGAACTTACCGATGAAAAGTGATATTGTTTTTTGTTACACTATATGTTTTCCTGTTGTTTTCGCACCATTTAACGGCACAACAGGACATGATGCTGTAAATTGACGGTGATTTATATTTTAAATGTCAAACTGTCTTCGGTTCTAGTTTATGGTCGAAACTGACGGAAAGCAAATAGGTTGCGAAATATATCGATGACAAATCATTGAAAACTTGACAGGGTCGGGTCGCCTTATATTACGTCTCTATAGGTTATGTGCTCGTAGCCTACAGCTCTACATAATAAAAGTAGCCATTTACGAGACGTCTGTTTGCAATGCTTCCGAGATAACCGGCTATGACGGACGGACAGACAGACTTAGTCACACCATAAGTGTTCCGTCTTTACCATTTTGGTTCGGAACCCTATAAGCGAATTACTTTTACTCTCTACTAAAGTACTCAGTTTACTACCGCTTCGTAAGGCCATTAAATGACGTACTTTTAGAGCATCAGAACTTCTCATTGAGAAGTGATAAAGCACCTAATTCAAGACTTACCCCATGTTGCTAGCAACACAAAGTTTGTTTCTGTCATGCTCTATGCTCTATGCATGCTCTATGGGAAGCGTGGCTTCCGTCGGTTCTGAGGATATAGCGCCATGTTGTTATGTGTGCCCTAACAAGCGTTGTGTGTTTATTACAATAAAAGTCGGTGAACAGAAAACGTGTGTGAATCAACTCCACAATAGCAACCTACAGTCCACGCTCGAAACACCCTATACTCTTCATAAACCTATTTTAACTAAAATGCCGTTAAAGTTCGTTTGTCCTTTCTTATCACATGGACATTTCCGTTAGTACGAAGAAGATAAAACCTATTTTAACTAATGGAGGCTTGAGTGAGGTTTACGAATAATGGCATTAGAATTTTGTTTAAACGTTTAATAGGCGACCGAATAGCCTAGTGGTTAGAGACCCTGACTATGAAGCTTGAGGTCCCGGGTTCAAATCCCGGTCGGGGCAGATGTTTGTATGATGATTACGAATGTTTGTTCTCGGGTCTTGGGTGTTTAATATGTATATAAGTATGTATGTATCTATATAAGTATGTTGATTCGTTGTCTAGTACCCATAGTACAGGCTGCCTAGTTTGGGACTAGGTCAATTGGTGTCAAATTGTCCCATGATATTTATTTTATTTATTTATTTTATAGACTCAGCTTCTATATGTATAAGCATGCTGCTCGATCCACGGGGTATGCGAAGGGATGAGGCATCTCTCTCTGCATAATATTGTACCGCATATTATAATTATACATATATCACGGGGAGTGTTCTGACGGACGGGCATGCTGTTATCAATATGTGTGATATACCGTGTGTCACCGAATTTATGTTACTTGCATGCAAGTTAATTCCATTAGCTCATAGCTATTGATGCATGTCACGGCTTGCATATTAGCAATAACCATTAAGGCGGAACCCCACTGGAGCGTACGATATAAAACTAATCGCTCTATGTATGTATAAAGCTACTTAGGTACAAAGTAAATTAAATAAATAAAAGACCTATCTAACAACACTCCACACCAAACCATAGATAAGAAAAAATCCGGGCAAGGTGCGAGTTCGACTCGCGTGGAGAGGGTTCCGTACGTTAATTATTTAAATTCCAATTTCCTATGTTACTTTTAATGCCATAGATTTCTTACAGGTTTTCCTGTAATCTATAGGCAAAAAAGTATTTCCGTATTTTTTTTTTCAAAATTTTCTGCCTTGGCTCTCCAACGAGCGACGACACGCGTCGGCTGCGCTCGGCATTTCTCGACAAGGTTCAGTCGAACCATCAAACTATCCTGCTCAGCCATGATGGTGTGTCATGAAGTATGAATTTTTACAATGTATATTTACCTAAGAAAAGTAATTCTAGTGTTTTTCATGGCACTATGGCATCTATGCAAAGGGTGAATTTTCAGAGCAACTTTTTTGGACGTCCCAGGTCAATAAAAATAAAACCACTTTTAAAACACTACCACGCAATTTTTTATGCATTGTACGCAATAAAATACAGTGAGGCTTAACATTATAAACATTGTTAACTTCATTATAAGTTACATAAAAAATATCGAAACTTTAGAAACCCTAACTGCAGTAAGTCTGTGAGGCCTGTCACACTCGCGGATTTGTTGATACAATTAACGATAACTTTGTGTCTAGGTGACAGATTTCCAATAAATATACGTCAATTTAAAGCTAATTAAACAACGCATACTATGATATCTATTAATTATACCAAATGAATTATTATTTTAAAGCACTTTAGCCTTTTTGTGTTTGTCCCACATCTAGCTACCAATATCGCTTCCCGCAAATACTTGTTAATATCTCATTAATAGAGGATCATATGACCATATTCGCATTTCTGTGACAAAGCACATTAGTTTTGCTCCAGCTGACGTGCATAGTTTACGTACAATTACGGAATTTTGTGTGCCTACCATGGCAAGTAATTCGCGCGATGCATTTTGGTTCTCTTAAAAATAATTTCCGTGGATTCGTGTTTTAAAGACAAAGAATGATTATGATTCAGTTTCCTTTTTCCGTTTATTAGTTATCTTTTTTCTTATTTCACGATAAAGAGCTTATATTAATCATGTATATAGTTTACCAGTAATAACTAGTAAAATAACTTCATTGTCGCGAGTGTCGTAATCCTCGGTGCCGTAATTTCGGTGGCATTTTGCCCACCGAAATTACAGATATGATAACGAAATTACTAATAACTAGCTGTTACCAGCAATGTCACTCACGTAAACATAATAATTTGACGGAAGCAAGCACTCAAGCATGCAAGCAATCAATCAAGCAACTAAGCAAGCATGCAAGCAACTAAGCAAGTTAGTAAGCATGCAAGCAACCCTGCAAGCTAGCAACCCAACCAGCAAGCAATCAATCAAGCAAGTAAGCAAGCATGCAAGCAACTAAGCAAGTAAGTAAGCATGCAAGCAACCCTGCAAGCTAGCAACCCAACCAGCAAGCAATCAATCAAGCAACTAAGCAAGCATGCAAGCAAATAAGCAAGTAAGTAAGCATGCAAGCAACCCTGCAAGCTAGTAACCCAACCAGCAAGCAATCAATCAAGCAACTAAGCAAGCATGCAAGCAACTAAGCAAGTAAGTAAGCATGCAAGCAACCCTGCAAGCTAGCAACCCAACCAGCAAGCAATCAATCAAGCAACTAAGCAAGCATGCAAGCAACTAAGCAAGCATGCAAGCATGTAAAGCAAGCACTCGGCTAGCATGCAAGAAAGCATGCAAAGCAAGGACGCAACACAAGCAAGCAAGCATACCTGCAGTAGGCTAGGTAGGTTATACCTACTTGGCTATCCCACAGGAACCACTTGATTATATCCTTTTCTGTTCTATAGTGATATTTTTATTTCACTACTTGTAACGTTTTGAAAAGTTATTGTTATAAAGTTATTTTAATTTAAATTAATTTTTTTATTAATATACCTGTACACGATTATAAAATAAAATATAGTTATGTACATAAATCCCCGTAAAAGTGTAGTTTCACACTAATTTCCTATGTAAATAATAAATCACTTACACACAAGCCCGCACGCCACAAATATTACGGCTGACTGACGCGCGGAGTATGTTCATTATAATATATTTTTCCACACCCACAACGGCACCTATTTAGTGGTGGCATTTTTTGGGCTTAGTTATGCTTTCATAGATATTATTATTCGTAGGTAATAGGTAATCAATATTCAATTACAGTAGGTAGCTCCTAACACTTTTGCTTTTGACGAACAAAAAGTAAATTGAAAAAATAACTTATTCCATAACTTAATACCCCCTTTGAAGGCGAAAATAAATACGTTCAAGAATTTGAAATTTTGATAACTCTGAGTGAATTATGCAGACGATAAAGCTTTCAGCTTAGTTATACCGTTATACGCAACTTCGAAGGATTATTTTAATAAATAATTCGTAAATTTTATTAAAGTCAGCGAAGAATTTACTCGAATTCGTAACGATTTTGAGACTTTAAAACAGATCACTGTATGAAATTTTGTTTGCATATTTTAACAAAATGCAAAATGTTTGCCCTTTTTTAGGGTTCCGTACCTCAAAAGGAAAAATTTAACCCTTATAGGATCACTTTGTCGTCAGTCTCTGTCTGTCTGTCTGTCTCTCAAGACCCTTTTTCTCTGGAACACGTGGAGGTAGCATGCTGAAATTAATATCAAATACTCAAGCCTGCGGTCCCTTGAAGCTGACTAACTGACCACTTTAGAAAATGGCATCTAGTAACCGACCACTCATTTTGTATGGCGATACTTAGTAAAATACTTTTACAACGCTGTTGATAATAGGACTGGATCAATAACATTTCAATTTATAACAAAATATAAGCATTTCATTCTCATACAGATTATATTTGCGAGTGGTAGGACCTTGTGCGAGGTCCATCCGCATCGCCACCACCATCTTACTAATCCTGCCGCTAAGCAGCAGTGCTTGCATTGTTGTGTTACGGTGTGGAGAGTAAGACAGCCGGTGTAATTACGGGCACAAGAGGCATTTCATCTTAGCTCTCTAGTATTATATTGGCCAAATGGCCAGTGATACAGGGGGTCGGCCAGAAATAACACGCAATTTACCCTATTTGACATAGAACTCCAAAGAGGTTTTGTTATTTTTCTACTATAAGTAATATTTCAGTGATGGTATTGTATTTATTGCATGTCAGCGGCTCATCATTATTATTATCAAATTTCAAATCCATTCGATCTCTGGTAAATTGACAAAATTAATTTCCAAGACTTGTGTATTCATAATGGAGGAGCGGTGCCTCCTGACATAGGCTTTTCAAGCTTAAAAGGAGGTACAGTCAGCATCATATATATGGTGACATTCAAAGTGATGAAATAGTTCGGCACACCATACAAACCGTATCGCACTTTGGATGTCACCATATATATGACGCTGACTGTACGAGCCACTAAAATTGTTATGATGTACTTAATGAAAATAAATGAATTTTATTTATTATTATTATTATTTAAGACTTACTTTTATTGTATTGTCAACTGAATTTAAATCCGAGAGAAGCTAATGAGAAGTATTTTAAAAACAACATTCTAGTATCTACTGGAAAAGCGAGTACTGTGCCTGCTCTACATAGGAGACCGAAATATATTATTCTGTGTGCCTTAAAAACCTACAAAAAACTGGCAAGAACGTCTCGGAAACGCCCAGAACAAGGTTCCGTAGTAGTTACATAAAAGCCCTTGCATTTTTACTATTATAAGTAATTTTTATAAGGTGGTGAAATGGTTAATTGATACTTCTTATAATGTAGAGCTTACTTAGACTGGGATGGTTTTTCTTTTAAATTTATTTTATCCACACCACCACGATTTTATTCCAAATATACTAAATGATGACTTAAAAGCTAAATTTATAATAACGACATCCACATAAGGTACGCGAGAAGAATAGGTATCCCTTCTTAAACTTCGTGTGTACGGGAGGCAGCACAAAACGTTTTTTTTTTTTCAACATTTTATTCTACCACTTTACCGGCGTGAATTATAATGTATATTCATGCCAAATTACAGCTTTCTGGTAGCAATAGTCTCTGAGATAAGCCACGGGTTCTTTGTTGACTATAATATACACAACCCTAAAAACAGGCCACAGCTGTTGAAAATCTAGGAAGATAGTCTCGCCTGTTATTTTATTCATCGTACGGAATCCTGGTACGATCTCGTGGCGAAACATTCCGATTTTCCCGGGCGCAGTTGGTTAAGGGTTTACATGGGCTTTCCATGCTAATTTTGGATCCTAAATGTCTTGTTCAATATTTAAAATAAGGTTCATATTTCAGCCGCAACGCTGTTTTTCTGTGGGACCCATCTATACCTTTAAAACAGTACCATGACCAAAGAATATAAAATATATACTAACCTAACAAGAAACGACACTAACGCATGTGTGCAGTGAACGACCTCGCAGCTGTGTGCGTTTCGGGACGCGAGCGGGGGTGAGCGCGGGTCGCGCGGGGTGTGAAAGGCGAACCGCGGTTGCCTTGGGACGGCAGTGACGCGCCTATGCCGTGACTGACTGACAGACAACGCACAGCCTAAACCACTTGACTTAGAGACTTGAAATTTGACAAACATATACCTTGAGTATCCTAGAGGTGCACTAAGAAGGAATTTTTAGAAACCCCACAGGATAGGGAACTGGCCCATTTTGTAATATTTCACGGGGGGGAAAGCTGCGGGGCATAAGGTAGATGGGAGGGGGGAGGAGGTTTAAACTAAAACTTAACACAAAATACATACACACACTGTGACGACACGAACGCCAGCGGGAAACAGTTTACGAACGAAACGAAGACTACTTATCTGTCTGTGGCATCATAGCTCCTAAATGCACACGGCTTTTTTTATGGAAAGCTAGCTTACTCGAGATTGGTCTTAGTTAATTTTCAGAAAAACAGGTTCAGCCGGTTTTGAGATATTTAGCTTTTCTAAGTCAGGCGAATGTTATTTTTGTTGACAGATAACACCTGTCACTGCCATTTCGAGATGGTGTACATTCCGCCGCCGGCGGTGCTGCGGCCGCCGCCCGAATTCGAAGAAGTCGAATACCAGCCGGTTGAAATAAGTAAGTTTAGATTTCAACCCAGCATTTACAATTTCAAAAAAAATTGCAAAGCGAAGCCGTGAAGCCGTGCGGACGAGTCAGAAGTAAAAAATTGCGAAATGTAATGTAAGTAATAAAGTTACGCAATTTTTCTTCATCTGCATCGCTATTGAAGGAAAATAGTATTTTATCTACACACATATCATAAGTCCTCTATAATGCGTTCAGAAACCGTAGAAAATGACCAGCATTGCAGCACGACCAAGCCTTCTCGCCGCCAGCGCCGGCCCCAGCACCACCACCACCACCTCCAGTAAAGTAATAGTCATTACAACATCGAATTCGATATCGTAATGAGTTTTCGATATCGAATTCGATGTTTCAAATTTGAAAACCAACGTAATTTACAATCATAGTGAAATAAAACGGATCTCTCACGTATATTAGTCGAGTTCAGTCCGACGTGTATAAATAATAATGTGATATTATTATTTTTTTATAATAAAAAAAAAACAGTTTATAAAACGTCCGCTCGGTATGTTTGTCTATGATTAAAAAAAACAGTCAAATTCGTGACAGGTATGGGTATGATAATGCCTTCGGCTTCTGAACCCATCTTAGAGTACTTATAATATGTGTGTAGATAAAGTAATGTATGCAACTCCACATAATTAGGCCTTAAAACACTCGTGCGATTCTATTATGAAACTAAGCTTCGCCTCGTTTCATAAAAACACACTCGTGTTTTAAGAACCCTCATTATGTAGCAGTTGCATAAACTACTATTTTGATATAAGTGCGGAAAGTATGTCATTATGCACGAGTCCCGAGGTATCTACGCCCGAGCCGCAAGGCGAGGGTCGAGTCTCGGGACGATTGAAAATGACACTTCCGCACGTGTACCAAACGACGTTTTTTAATACATTTGCGAAAAAATTGCAACAAGGGGCCAGCACCACCACCCGCCAGCGACCAGGGGGAGGAAGGCGGCCCGGTGCAGCCGGCGCCTTGGAAAAGTAAAAAGCACTAGTACGAAAAATACAACTTTCCGCATGAAACGTAGCTACAAAATGTTCCACTTTTTGAGCAACTGTATTAAAAAATAATGTAATCTATTGTTGTGTTCCGCTTTCTAAGCAGAATACAGACAACTTACCAAATTATAGCCTTAAAAATTTGAAATGTTGTCAATTACGAAACGGCTGCTTCTTTGGCTCGGAGTAAAGGAGACGGGCACCGAGCGCCAAGATTATTTCGTGGTTTCATAATCATAAAATCCTTTCAGTAATTGTCTGATTTTTAGTACCTACCTAACCAACTTCCTTTAAGTTGTACTTCGTATATTTTAGCACTAAAAAGAAACTAACAATCTCGACTGTATTGAAATTTATTGAAAAAAGGTTTTAAAAATAAGTAACCGTTACGTTTGAAACCATAACAATATAAATAGTTAAATCTTATTGTTATTTAACCCTTTCAACGCCAACGACGCATACAAAAGTTGTCATCCACACGTCAAGTTGGCATAACGTCAACGCGGATTCGTAGGTCGCATTTGCACTGTGCAGCCGGACGCCTATAAGCGTTGGTGGCGTCGTAGGCACATCGGCTCATGACATTTTTAAGCGTCCTCGGCGTTCAAAATGTTAGTACTTATTTTTAAAATGCATCTTTCAATATAAAGACAGTCATGTCAAGATTGTTTCCTTCTTCCTTCCTGCCTCCTTTCCTTATTTTTAATGCTAAAATTAACGGGTTAATTAATAAGCTTTGCGTGTAATATTATTTCTTCATTACATAATCATTACCTTTTTCATCTAATCCTGTTTAATGCTTGCAGTAACGGAGCCGCCGCCCTTCACCCGAATATGCCCGTGCGACAAGAAATTCAAGCCCGTTTTGCCAGACCACGTGCAACCATTCTGCCTGCAGTTCAGGGAAGTTCCGCTGAGGACAGGTAAGTCCATCATCATCATATCAGTTGGAAGACGTCCACTGCTCGACAGCCTTCTCCAAGGATCTCCACGAGGTTTTGTGCTACCCGCAGCCAATGGCTTCCCGAGATATTTACCAGATCTTCCGTCCACGTTGTGAGAGGTTTACCAACAGTATGCCTTCCGGTACGCGGTTGCCACTCTAGATTCTTACGGCTCCATCAGCCATCAGTTATACGAACGATGTGCCCCGCCCACTGCCACTTAAGGTGTGCAATTTGCTGAGCTATAGGACAGAGGGTTGAGCATGACTTTTCGACAACTGCGTCACGTAAAATCGAATAGTAAATGTTGTCGAGTTTGTACGACGTTTGGAACAGCGCCCACCCGTGAGCGTATTTAGAACTCCAATTTAGTATGAGGTTTCTCGATCTCGATACGATAACCGTAACGTTACGCAGTATTTGAAAAGTCGTGCTCGATCCTCTGGTAATAGTTTAGTAGGTCTTAACTAGGTTACTCCGTGATCCGTGATAGCCTAATGGTTTGACCTGTGGTCTCTCAAGCAGAGGGTCGTGGGTTCAAACCCCGGCTCACACCTCTAAGTTTTTCAAAATTTATGTGCGGAATTACTTACATAATTTGTAATTTATCATGATCTTCTTTTGAAGGGAAACATCGTGAGGAAACCTGCATAATCCTGAGAAGCAAATCAATGATGTCTGTGAAGTTCCCGATCCGCACTGGGCCCGCGTGGGAACTGTAGCTCAAACCCTCTTATGTGCCCAGTAGTAGTGGGTCGTAAATAACCTAACCAACTTAGAAAAGTTGAAAAACCCCCGACATTGTCATTTCAAAGTTCAATATTTCCAGAACGGCTGAACCGATTATAATGAAACTTAGCTAAGAACAATCTCGATTAAACTAGCTTTCGATTGAAAAAAACCGCAACGTAATCGGTCCACTCGTTTGGGAGCTATGATGCCACAGAAAGATACACAGATACACAGATACATATGTCAAACTTATAACACCCCTCTTTTTCGTCGGGGGTTAAAAAGGGATTTTGATGATGGTGATGATGGTGATGATAGGCCGATTGTCGCTTCGGTGATGAAAACTGATTATGTTCGTTTCTAGTAACCACCCGGACGGTGGTCTTGCGCAATGTGGGCGAACTGGAAGCGCAGTGGCAGGCGGTGGTTCGTCGCTGGCCACGCCAGAGGGACCGCGCCGCCGCCACCGCAGCGCTGGCTGGGGGTGAGTCTGTCCACACCCTAACAATTGGTTCAAACATTATCATGATACTCGGGACTTAATCGCGTGCAAACCATTTATATTTAAAGTAGTCCCGAGTATCATGATAATGTGTGGAAATCGCGAAAGTTTAAATCAATAAATTGGTTCAAAGGTTCAAAGGCTGGCTGGTAGAGATCCCTTAAAGGGACGAGTCGGCCTTTGTATTCGAAGGTTTTTGCAGATGCGGATGCCAAACTAGAGAGATAAGATGAAATGCCTCTTGTGCCCGTAATTACACCGGCTGTCTACCTGCAGTACTTGCATTGTTGCTCAGCGGCAGCATTAGTGAGTATGGTGCTGATAGCGATCCGGACGGACCTCGTGCAAGGTTCTACCGCTGTGTTTTTATCCTGTTTTTTTGTACAATAAACTCTTTACTTACTTAATCTCAGAGAATTTCCAGAAAGCAATGTTGTACTTATCTGGACTAGAAAGTAAGTATTGTAACAGGTAGCATTGCTAACGTCGGTCGATATCATTTTTGGCAAACCACGAGTCTCAACTTTTTCCAATTACACATAACACCCACTTCGCCACCTTCCCTTTCATCACAAAGCACTTACGACAGGAGATGGCAACGCGCGCTGTCCTCTCTGACAAAAAAATACAGGTACTACTGATCATTAGGAAATATTAACTGAGTGCATGACTATTTTTATTGTTAGTCTGTGGCATGATCTGATAAATAAATAAACAGAAATAAGTAAATTTAGTACAAGATGGAGCGACGACCTAGTGAAAATTGCGGGACCGCGGTGGATGCGGAAAGCACAAGACCGGTCAGAGTGGAGAGCCTTGGGGGAGGCCTATGTCCAGCAGTGGACGTCTTTCGGCTGACATGATGATGATGAAGTAAATATCGTGACACCATTTTTGACCTAGTCCCAAATTAAGCAGAGATTGTGTTATGAGTACTAGACAATGGATAAACATACTTACAAATACATACCTAAATACATAATTATTAAACATCCGAGGCTCAGAGGCCTAACCTTCGTATTCATCATTAGTACCAGCTCAACGGCGTACTCAAAAAGTTTACGTAAAGACGTTTTTAATGAGCCCAAATTCGGCGGATTTGCTCAATGTCATCAGCTCATCACTAGGTAGTACTTTCTTTTCACTAGCTCTGCTCCATTTCCAGACCAGCTAAATGATACATATTTCTTGCAAAAACTCAGCGGATTTACTAGACTCGTAATTTTATTGGAGGTGCTTTTCTCCCCCCCCCACCCCCCCCCCTCCTCAAAAAGTGTCAAAAAAAAATGACAACCAAATGATATTTGCTATTTATTTATATAATATATTATAAAGTAAAGGCAACTCCAGTATAATAAGTGCTCCATGCATCAGCCGAATTGAGTCGAACTCGGATGAACTACGCGAAGTTACATCTTTTAACTTCGCCCCGGATTGGTTTAGGCCGGATTTGCGAGTTTCTTTATAAGCTTCTGGTGACAGATTGGGAGGTAACACTACCAGTCGTTTCTTCATACAAACGTAAGCCCCTTTTTTCTCTGTATAATGACATTTAGAGCAAGTATTATTTTACCATAATTATCTACACCTATAAAATGGTACCGTGACTGACTGAGTGATTGACTGACTTACTGACTGACAGACAACGCACAGCCTAAACCACTGGACCTAGAGACTTCAAATTTTGCAAACCTTTACCTTAGAGGTGTGTGTGTTTCGAAATTCTCACCACCATCCCCAGATAAGGAACTAGCCCATTTTGAAATATCACGGGGGCATAGCCGCGGGGCATAAGCTAGTTTAGGTATAAAACTTTATTCTTTTCTCACTAGGTATCAAAAACCCCCGACAGGAAAAAAGCAGACAAAAAAATTGCTGACTAAAAGAAAAGTAAAAAAAGTCAAAAATAATGCCTAACATATTTTGTTAGTATGGATTAGTATGGATGAAGTATGGATTGGCCCTTTCAGTTCAATATACCTAGCAAAATTTTTATCTAAGCGTCGTCGGTGTCGGGGGATCGCTAAAGTCAAACACAGCTATTCTTTCTATAAAACAACATACTTTAGTTTGCTGTTGACTTTAGCGATCCGAATCCGAATTTTTTTGTCTTCTTTTTTTCTGTCGGGGGTTTTTTTAATTTTTAATTTAAGTTTTAATTTTGTGTTTTTTGCATTCACTTCACAATATTATATTTTATTATTTGACTTAAACCAACAAAAAATTCAAGACATCAATGAGCTCCCGGATTACGAATTTCCGAACTTAGCCATACTGAAGACATCAATGGGCTCTCACATCTGGGATCTGAACTTGAGACATTTAAAAGTTTAATATCTCAAAAACGGCCTAACCGATTTTTATGAAACTTAGCTAAGAACCATCTCGATTAAACTAGCTTTCGATTAAAAAAAGCCGCCTCCAAATCCGTCCATCCGTTTACGAGCTACGATGCCACAGACAGATACACAGATACACAGACACACAGATACACAGATATACATGTTAAACTTATAACACCCCTCTTTTTCGTCGGGGGTTAAAAAACCAAAGACCGTTCTAAAACCGCAATAATTCAGTAAACAAAGTCAAATAACATTAAACAAAAAAAGATAACGAAGGCATAGCCCAGTCTGTTTTTTATATTATATTTGAAAGAAATATTAAAATTGGCCAAGTTTAGAAGAGAAACAGGGATCTATTCGCGGCGGATTGGGTTGTGGGGAACAGCAACACTTTATCAAAATGCCTATTTTTTAACCCCCGACGAAAAA
The DNA here is from genome assembly GCA_963691665.1 of Clepsis dumicolana. Taxonomy (NCBI): domain Eukaryota; kingdom Metazoa; phylum Arthropoda; class Insecta; order Lepidoptera; family Tortricidae; genus Clepsis; species Clepsis dumicolana. The sequence continues at coordinate 15,852,722 of OY829513.1, forward strand.
GAGTGGTGTTATAAGTTTGACCTGTGTATCTGTGTGTCTGTGTATCTGTGTATCTGTCTGTGGCATCATGGCTCCCGAACGAATTTACCGATTTTGATGCGGTTTTTTTTTTAATCGAAAGCTAATTTAATCGAGATGGTTCTTAGCTAAGTTTCACTAAAATCGGTTCACCCGTTTTCGAAATATTGAACTTTGAAATGACAATGACGGGGGGTTTACAACTTTTCTAAGTTGGTAAGGTTATTTAAAGTTTATTTCGTAGTGTTTCCTCTCAATTATTTCCTGTTCACTTGATCTACTTTAGTTACAATGTTTTTCATTGGTGGGTTGTTTATGATTTGCGACCGAGAAAAGAAAGTTGGGCAACAATATTTGGTATCACGCCACAACTTTGAAGTACACACACACCGTATGAACAATTCCATACAAAGTGACCCGTTTTTTTGCTCTTGAGTGTAGTTCGTAAGCTTCGTAAGACTGTTTGCTGTTCGCACAATACCATGTCCCTCAGAGTGTTTACGTACTGAAACGGATACCAACCCGAGAAATAGTTTGACGTGGATGTTATTACGTACTATTTATATACATTTTTTTTATACGACAAGGAAGGCAATCGAGCAAGTGGGTCACCTGATGGTAAGTGATCACCACTGCCCATAGACACCAGCAGCCCCGGAGGGTTTGCAGACGCTTTGCCAACCTAGGGAGCTGAGATGAAAATGCCTCTTGTGCCCGTAATTACACCGGCTGTCTTACTCTTCACAACGGAACACAACAGTGCATGCACTGCTGCTAAGCGGCAGGATTATCGAGTAAGATGGTGGTAGCAATTTGGACAGACCTTGCACAAGGTTCTACCACCCGCAACTATTATGAGAGGCTGTACATTATATCCGCCGAATTACGTCATCCGATTTCTACTAGTAGGGTACTAGTGCATTTTCAGACCGGCATTTCACGGGTTCGGGTCAAACGCAGTACGCAAACGCTCTTAAGTAGCACGCTGAAATTAAGAGTTGTCCCAATTGAAAGCAATTACCCAATCATCGCTAGTTTGCGCGAACAGTGCCCTAAGCACGACTTGTCGAATCCTGCGTTACGTTACGGTTATCGTATCGAGATCGAGAAATCTCATACTAAATTTTAGTTCCAAATACGCTCACGGGCGGGCGCCGTTCCAAACGTCATACAAACTCGTTAGAGTTTACTATTCGATTTTACGTGACGCAGGATTCGACAAGTCGTGCTTAGGGCACTGGGCCATGTTTTATAAAGCTACAAGTTACGATTTACAAGCGGAAGTCTGGTTCTATCACCTTTTGCTATAAAGAGACTTCCGCTTGTAGGTAAATTGTAACTTTGCAAAACACGGCCCTGTTCGCGCGAACTAGCGATGATTACGTAATTGGGTATAGTTCTGTTGATTTGCGCGATTTTGGCGTATTCACGTCAATTATGACGTCATCTTGAAAACGCTGAACGCTGATGCAGAAAAACGTCGTATTAAAAAATAGTCCTCTAAAATAATGATAAATAAATAAAATAAAATAAAATGCGTTTATTTCGGCAACAGAAACTAAAGCCTAAAGTTTTATGGCCTAGCACTAAGCAGCAGAAATATGAAGTCGGTGCGGTGCGAGCGGAATATTCTTTGAATGAAGCACCGACTTCATATTTCTGCTGCTTAGTGCTAGGCCATAAAACTTTAGGCTTTAGTTTCCGTTGTCCGAAATAAACGCATTTTATTTTATTTTATTTATTTATCATTATTTTAGAGGATTATTTTACGTTTTTTTCGAAGGTTTTTTTTTTTGAAGGCGGTTTTACTTTTTTGTTAAAAGATTTTTATTTTTTATTTTACGTTGATTTAACATTTTCAGAATTATCCTCCATCTCCTAACCGTTAAGGAGTTGTACCTTCCATCATCAGCTCATCAACATGAGATGATTACTGCCGGACGCATATACTTGTATAGCCTTAAAAAATATATGAAACACATGATACGTGCCTATAAAATTTGAGGGTTGCCCTCGATTTCCCTGAGATCCCAACATCAGATCATGACTAGGTGACAGTGGGACCACCTCAGGAGTATACCCTTTCGAATAATGATTTAACATTTTCAGAATTATCCTCCAACTCCTAACCGCTAAGGAGTTGTACCTTCCATCATCAGCTGATCATCATGAGATGATGACTACCAGACGCAAATACTTGAATAACCTTATTCTTTATTCTTTATTCTTTATTATAAATAAATTTCTCATGGACTTACAGCATACACCAAATCGTCCGATAAGATATCTTAAACTAAACTAAAATTTAAAACAGCCACATACATATTAATTTAGGTGTTAGCTGGACTAACAACTCAACACAATTTTAAGTGAACAAAGGTATAAGTGAAGAGAAAAGTAATCACAATACAATACAAATATTCTCCAATTGCTTACCACAAATTAGTACAGTACAGTAAGTTCACAATTTCAGAGATTCTACACAAGGTTGCCGAAACGATTGAACGCCGCCACTAGGACACACCAGTGGTCCGCAAATACGTCGGCCCCCCGGATCATAGCAAGGAACTCGTTGAGTAACACGATGGCTCTGGTTGTGGGTGCGTTGCGGGCCTGCTGGGTGCGCCCCCCACCGGGCGCCGGCACGGCAAATAAGTTGCGTACGCGCCGCGCGCTGCGACCCGTCCCGCTAGTGTACCGATCAGGAACAAATAAGCTGAGCTTTTCTAGGACGGAAGGATTATCTACTTTATGGCGTAAGAGCAAACAGTAGTGTACAAGTGTCATAACTTTCCGTCTTAGCTCTAGGGTCTCCAGACCGACCATGCCGGAAACAAACAGCGATGGGTAAAGAAACGGATAGTAACCATAACGTCTTTTGTAGAGATACCTGGCGAATTTGCGTTGCACTCTCTCGACCATTAGGTTATATTTTTCCTCTCGCGGATTCCATACAATAGCGTTGTAGTCCAGCTTACTACGAACGTAGGCATTGTACAGCAATATGGTCACTTTATCGCCACGAAATTGAGACGCTGTCCTAATTATGAAGCCTAGCATCTTATTGGCTTTTTTGCATATTTTCACAATGTGATTGCGCATATCTAACCTGGCATCTAAAGTGAGACCTAAATCCTCAATTTCACTGACTCGGTCGAGTGGGGTGTTCAATAGGTGGTAGGTTGTTTGAATTGGATTATTGGATCTGGTAAAAGTGATGGTCTTACATTTCAATACGTTAAGCTGTAATTTATTGGCCGCACTCCATTGTGCCACAGAATCTATCATTCGCTGGAGTGCTGCGCAATCAGGTTCGCAGTTGACGGGCTGTATTAGTTTAAGGTCGTCTGCAAAGAGCAAGGGATGTGCTCCTGGGATACAACGCGCAAGGTCGTCAATCATGACTAAGAACTGTGTTGGTCCCAGGTTACTTCCCTGACTCACACCGGAACGAGTGAAATAGTCACCGGATTGAAAAGCGGATATTTGCACAAATTGCCTACGATCTCTTAGATAATCTGCGAAAAAGGATAGCAGCTTTGGAGTGAATCCTACTGCCGAGAATTTAGTTAGCAAGACATCATTGTCTACTAGGTCAAAAGCCTTTTTAAAATCAAAGTATACGGTGTCTACTTGTCGATGTGAATCCATATGTTTCAGCACGTAATCAAAAAAGCAAATATGATTTGTAACAGTTGAACGTGCACTGCGGAATCCGTGCTGAGCGTCGTCCAACTGGTTATTTATTTGCTTGATAAGACTACAGTTTAATACGCTTTCGAAAACTTTACCAAATACAGACAAGATAGCTATAGGCCTATGCGTTAACACATCGTTAGATTTTATTACTTTAGGGATGGGAGTTACCCTCGATACTTTCCATTTAGAAGGATAGATTCCTATTTTTAAGCTTAAGTTAAAAATGTGAAGGAGAGGCTGTTCAAACGCTGATATACAATCTTTTGCTAAGTAGGTGGGGATACCGTCTGGTCCGGCTGTTGACGAGGGTTTGAGTCGTTTAATGGCTGTGCGTAACTCTGAGAGACTTATTTGTTTAATTTCAATTAACTTTGAGGTAAGTTGACTTTCGGTACTTCGACCGGCCTCTACCGGATCAAGTTTCGGGACTCTGTCATGGAAAACTAAACCGAAGAATTCAGCAAACGCATCAACAGCTTCCTGGCCCGCAACGACTTTACCGTGATACGTAAACTCCACTGGTTGACTCGTATTCCGTTTTTTGTTCTTTACAAAGTCCCAAAACCTACCCGGGTCTTGACAAATGCCGTGCTCTATTTTTGCCAGATACTGGCTATAATCACGGTCTATCAGATCCTTGACGAGAGTCCTATAATACTTGTATAATTGAAGGTTGAAATCTAGGCCGCGGGATTTAAACTTTTTAAGATTAAAGTACTTTACTTGTATAAAATGAATGAGTTCTGTCGTATACCATGACGGGTATGAGTAACGTTTAGCGGAGTTCGGTGGCTTTTTTAAAGGAACTGTAACACTAATAACCTCGTTTAATTGCCGATAAAACGTCTCTACGGCTACATCAACATTAGTCTGATTTAAGGTATCTGCCCAGTTGATACCCGCTATAGATTTATAGAGTGCGCAAAAATCCGCCTTTCTAAAGTTCCACGCGCGAGGAATTTTCCTTAGTTTTAAGTCTTCGTATGTCTTGGAGATACTAGGGATTGAAATGTTTACCTCTAGAGGAGGGTGATACGGGTCTATGGGCACCAGAGGCAAGACATCACCCGCAACACACACCATGTCGTGACTCAGCCCTGTAAGTACCAGATCCAGGATACCTCCGCGGGCATTACAAATATTGTTAATTTGTTTCATTCCACAAAAATCCAAAAAAGAATTAAACTGATTTTTAACATTGCTACTGACAGAGTTAAGGTTAAAATCACCAACAATTACAGTCTGACAGTTTGAATATGTACAAACAGCGTTCTCTATACAAGTCAAAACTCCGAGATATTGTTCATCATTATAGTTAGGAGGCAAATATACAGCACATATAAGAAACTTTAACTTTTTCAAGGTTAATGCAACAAATAATAATTCCATATGCGATGTAATACCCTCAACATCCGTAATCAAATGTGCATCGTACCGATCCTTCACCGCCAGGAGTACCCCGCCCCAGCCGACGTTAGCAGCTCTATCCTTTCGGAACACCTTATAGTCAGGCGGGAACAACTCACCATCCAACACGGAACTCGTTAAGAACGTCTCAGTCAAGGCAACAATATCAAAAGAACACTGAAGAACACCTTTATAAAACGTAGAAGTTTTGCTACGAAGACCTCTAACATTTTGGTAGATGAGTGATAATTTCCTACTGCGTTTGCTGTGTCTGCGTACTTTTCCTCGGACGAAATGGCTGTCTCCAAAGCTTGACGCATACATTCACTGGCCAGCTCTCCGGAGCCATAATTTGATCAAACAGCCCTGACGGCACAGACAGTTTGAACGAAGCATATGATCCCCGTGACTTAAGACTCTCCACTGTAATGTCATCGGACCCCGTGATGAATTTTAGGTGCGACTTCACTTGATCGACTGTGGTGCCTAGTTTTACATAGAACAAATGAATATGTCTCAACCATTCAGAAGCTTCAAGACGAGTAGTGCCTGCCACCGCAGATCCACGCGTGGCGCGACTCAACACAGTCCTAGAACGTCGCCTCTTCACCTCGGACCAATCTTCCGACTCATCCGACGTATCCCTGTTCTCGCTAGTAATCCGGGGATTCTCCGCACTATCTACTTTCGAAGGCTCCTTCGGTGCGGCGCCTCCACCAGGATTCAAATTACGAACCGGAGCAGAGTCTCTCACGCTCGTTGGTGCTTCTGATTCGCCGTTCTGTGGCTTTGGCTGTCGAGCTGTTCTTTCATTCGATCTTGAAGGACCCGGTTTTTTGTAGTCGCCTGCGACGGACAAGTGTTTCGGTCCTTTTTGCGTAACAGGCTTATTTTGGGGCGGTACATTACCAGAGCTTGAACCTCCAGACACCAACTTTGACACTATATCCTCCATCACCTCGACCCTGTCTAACAACTTGTCAATGGCGGGTTGTAAGCGGGATGAAATTTGCTCCAAGACTGCATTGCTAATTAAATTAGCTAGGCGTTCATTGACAGAGAGTTCTAATTCTTCTCGTACTATTGACCGTATATTATCGAGATATAAAATATCATCGTTAATTGTTTCATTACCCTGGAAACCACCGGACATGTTTGTGGACTCCTGGGGGCGCACACGTCGTATTGTTATGTTGTCGGTTGCAGACCGATTTAGGCTACCGAACCGCATCAAATCATCGAGCTCGGGTGTTATTAGAGCCAATCCACTAGAACTCATACCTTCCAATCGCAGTAACGAATCATCAGCTTCCGCCCCGGCCGCGGCAGCTCGCACAGGCGTGTTAGTATTGTCCGCCTTGGGCTCTTTGCATCGGCATACTTGACATATCCACGTATTTCTAAGCGGGATTGTCATTACGTTATTAAAGCGAGCTTCTGTCACCCCAGCACAAAATAAATCATAAATTTGATAGCATAAATGGCATTTCAAAAAGCGCTTATCAGTAATAGCTGCCGAACAACCACCGCAGTTTATAGGCGGCACTAATGACATCTTGCGGGAAGTCTAGCAAACCACTATGCTGAACGGGTAACTTATTATGGTGGCAATAGTTAACTACCCTCAAAAATGCAAATGGTTCAAGCCTTGTACTCGAGATGGCAGCACTGTTGTCCGGATGAGATGATAGGTAGCACAATTTCGACGCGGTGCCGTGTCGCTTGCTTAGCACAGCGGGCAGCCGTCCGCCTCTCACGCAGCGATCCTGGGTTCGAATCTCACCCGACGTTGACTTCAAAATTCCTCCACGTTGGTGTCTCCGCCGACGCCGAACCGATGCACAGCAGTTGTCTCACTCGAAGACCGCCCACTGGGTGGAGCAACCCGTATAGCAGACAGGTGTTAGAGCAGGAATTGGAAATTTGGTATTCCACCAATTGTGAATTTTATACAGCTAATTTCGAGAAATAAATTATTACAACTTGAACGCGTCCACACTCAACGGATCCTCAAGACGAAAAAAGCTTAGAAAGCATATGAAACACATAGTACGTGCCTGTAAAATTTGAGGGTTGCCCTCGATTTCCCTGGGATCCCATCATCAGATCATGACTTGGTGACAATGGGACCACCTCAGAAGTATACCCTTTCGAATAAAAAAAGAATTTTGAAAATCGGTCTACAATTGACGGAGTAATCGATGAACATACATAAAAAAAATATATATACATACGGTGGAACGTAGAACCTCCTCCTTTTTTGAAGTCGGTTAAAAATGTAGGGATAGGGTTTGCATATTACATGAAAAAAAAATGATTTTTCGTTTTATACATTTATTCAAATATTGTAAATGGACTCTTTATAATGGACCATTTAACCCCCTTTCGGCTTTACGGGTATTTTTTTAACACCTTGTATATTTAAACATTTATTAACTAGCAAATGTTATCCTCGAAGTTTAATAATGTTAATAAACGTCCCGAATGCGGGGAATAAATAGAAACTTTCACAATGGAATTGGAGCTCAGCAAACTGAAAACTGAAGCCCACGAGAATATTGAAATTTTCAGTTTAAATCCCGGCATTATTAATATGATAATTTATTTATGCTGCCTGCCGTTTACGATTTCGTTTATGCAAATAAATAAGTGAATAATATTCTTGGTAATTTGAATTATTGTTTTTCAAATTATAACGAATTGGTTATAGAGATATTTTATTATTATTACGTATAACAGACAGCCGTATTATTAACCCGCGACGAAAAAGAGGGGTGTTATAAGTTTAACATGTGTATCTGTGTGTCTGTGTATCTGACTGTGGCATCATAGCTCTTAAACGGATCTACCGATTTCGATGCAATTTTTTTCCATTCGAAAGCTAGTTAAATCTTGATGGTTCTTAGCGAAGTTTCATTTAAATCGGTTCACTCGTTTTTGAAATATTGAACTTAGAAATGACAATGTCAGGGGTTTTTCAACTTCTAATTTTCAAACCAATTTGGCTTAATAACAGATGATCCATTTTTTTAAGTACAATTATATTATATTCATTTATGTTATTTACCACGTCGTTTTAACACCCATAAATGACTGACTGAATAAATAGTTTCTCAGTTTACTAGCCGATTAGCAAGATAAAGTCTTAGTATGTATTGATTTAAACTTTCGCGATTATTTTTTTTAGTCCTGAGTATCATGATAATATAATAAAGTCTTACTGCTTGATATTGTTTGCGATTTCAACTTCAACCAACCATTAATAATAACACTGCTATGCGGACCTCAACCTGTATATGATAACGACGGTACTCTGACTCAACCTCGTATATAAACTTTGACGGAATTGGAATAACTACCTTAGGTGCGCGGTCTAAAGTGGTTATTCCAATTTCATCAAAGTTTATATACGAGTTTGAGTCAGAGTACCGTCGAAAAGTACAATTATGTGTGTTTGCTCTAAAAAGTAATTGTCATGCTGACCCTTGCTGCCTTCGCTGGACTATGGGCTTTTAAGCTCCTTGTTATGGGGCAACTTTTAAAAGCAATGACAGTTTTATGAACAGACGCACTTATTACACTACCATAATGACGCCGTAATGAAATGTAAAAACTGTGTTTGTCATAATTTATGTGAACTTGCTTTTACACTGTTTTTAACCCCCGACAAAAAAGAGGGGTGTTATAAGTTTGACATGTGTATCTGTGTATCTGTGTATCTGGCATCATAGCTCCCAAACGGGTGGACCGATTTCGAAGTGGTTTTTTTCAGTCGAAAGTTATTTTAATCGAGATGGTTCTTAGCTAAGTTTCATTAAAATCGGTTCACCCGTTTTTGAAATATTGAACTTTGAAATGACAATGTCGGGGGTTTTTCAACTTTTCTAATTTGGTTAGGTTAGGTTATTCATAATTATTTAAAGGTGCTAACAGATTTGAGCATGCACTTTTAATAGAACATCGAGCTTTTGCAGTTTCTATGTTAGTTGAACTGAAAAGAACTGAATCGTACATCGCTACGAACATTTTCAAAGCAAATTAAATGCTTCTGTTTATTTTGTGAGCTTCAAAGTAACGTAATATTTGCTAGAATTCACATTACAAGTGAATGGTCAAGTGTAATAAAATATAACATTCACTAGCTACAAACCTATTTTAACAAAGTGTTCTCAAGTATGTTTTGTCTGCGAACCAACTTGAAACAGTTATAGATCCTAAATGGTCACTCAAAATGAAAAATGGTAAAAGAAACCTAAAGTTGACTTTCAAATACATAAATTCAATGAAACCACACTTTGATATAGTTCGTCGACTTATTTTTTACATTTTTAACAATATGGCGTGTAGTGGTCGTCATAAATTGGATTTAAATTACTGCCATGTCTTCAGTGGCTCTCGCAAGATTAATACGAATCGATTGACGTAAGAATCATTAAAATCGGCCCACGCGTTCTGTCTCTAGAGTGCCACAAAGGAACAAACATACGTACATACATATGTTAGAATTCCTCCTTCATCCATTGAAACTCCGGTTGGGTGTTATACTTGATTTATTAATTGGTCAACAACATTGTATAACTGAGCTGATTCGATACGACCATTCCGTAGGAAGAACCAGCAAGAAACCTCACGGATACATTATTTTAACAGCACTCACCACTTCATACATCAATACATTACCAGATTACACATATTATTAATTGCTACGCATGATATTACTTATTTCAATTTATCAGCAGACATAGACATAGCTAATTTGACCATCCCGATGCTCGCGCGGGTTCTTACCTGGCGCAAAGGTTGTCCATCGCCATCCAGCGTAGCAACGCGGCGAGTATTATGGGCACCTTTGCGCCGGGAACAACTCGCGGGGGCCTATTTGACTGAACTTAGGTTGTCTTAAGTTTTATTTATTTTTTATTGTAATTGCTAGTATTTAGGTTTTTACATGATTATTGTACAGAATTTAATGTTCATTGATAATTTGACCAAGAGGCAACATCCCTATAATAATTGTCAGCCCATAGAAAAACTGACAAGATGGACACAATGGCAATTGCGAGCTTGTTAGACAATAACCCTGCTGATTATGGTGTTTAGTTTTTAGGATTTTTATTTGTATATTTACTATGTTCTTGCTCACTTACGGCCGTTCACAGTATTCAATCCACGGATAGTTTTCCTTACCAACAGTTACATTTTGACAGATTACCCATAGAAAATGTGTCAAAATGTAACTATTGGTAAGGAAAACCCTCGGTGGATTGAATATTCGGAACGGCCGTTAGACGTAAGGTATAATTGCTACTAATACGTCATGGATTCTCATGTCCGATATAAATAAAAAACATTTTTTTTGTCTTTATTTACAGCTCCGTAAGAGGAGAAGTGGATGTAAATAAATTCTTCGGATCTCTTTATTGGTCACAACTGTGGCATTCGATCACAAACTATGTTTCAAAACATGGCACACATCCCAAACGAACTTTTGGGCATTGCGAACCTGCTAAACAATTTAAACCGCCACGCCTATAATTATACATAGACGTGAGTACTCCCACAAAAGCGACATTGTCGTATCATATACGACTCAAGCGCAACAAGAACGTCATAAGCCCCCTGAGCTGCTGGCAGAAACTGTCGCCTACTACTGTCTTGATAAAGTGGAATTCTAGTTTGTTGAAAGATTCGAGTTAGGTCAGTTTTTCTTGGTATCAGAATTATTGTTGAATGTGTGAAGTTGGTAACAAACAATGACAGTATTTCACCGAGTTCTGCTCAGTTTTGACTCAGTCGAGATGAGTTTAATGGGATGGGAACATTATTTTGACCCTGATGCCGTGTGTTCAAATGTTACTAAGTACTACAAGAGCAGCGTAATTTTACGTTAAAATGTTATTAATAAACATAGTCCTTCTAGCCAAGGATCATTTGACTCTTTCATGCCCCTATTTCACCAACTTTACAATAACCATTTTCAATAACAATTCGTTGTCAACCGCTGCTGACTGGAAAAGCTTTTTGTTTTAGCGTGCTTCATATTGTCAAAAAAATGTAGTTCAAATTGGCATATAAAACTGTCAATTCTGAAGATGGTGAACTAGGCGCTGGTAGCATTATTCAAAAAGGAATCCTTGAGAAGAGAGCTTTTCACTGACACTCAACTTGTACACACTTCACTTGATACGCTCGCCACCGCTTCACCGAGCGCAGACAAGCAATTTGATTAGGTGATTCGGTGATTTAGTATCCCTTGATGTTTGACATTATGTCAGTCTAACGAGAGCTAATGAGAGAGGGCCGCATTTTGTCAGCGCTGAACAGGTGTGTGGCCTATCTTTAATGTTTTTTTGTGTCGATGGTTACAGTAGATCCTAAATAATTATTTTTAAATAGTCGCTGAAACAAGAATACACAGAAAACCTGAAAAATATGACTAGCTAAATTACCATAGTAAAGTACAAAAATATGTTCCATTGAGTTCATGATTTTAAATAATGTCACAGACGTACAGTTTTTTTTTTTCATAATTATTGGTATGAAAAAAACCACATCGATCTATTATAAATCATTAACACTTATTGTTAACTTTGGTTTGAAATCAAAAAGCGATCACTCAAAACGGTCAAAATCAGCAGGCATAATTTTTTAATACGCTCGCAATCGCCATCGTGTTCATTGTGATAGTTTTTGTATGGGCTGACAGTTAGTATCGGAAACAGCTACGTAGCTGTCACAGTCATACAATAACTGTCATTTCAATCCGATGACTAATTTCAAAATAGTTACGCAATTACCCTGTAGATCTTATAAACATTTTCTAAGACAAAGTGATTCACTATTTTCCTTCTTTTTGTATAAAATAAAACTTCAATGCCACCGCCGGAAACGGTGTCTCGATAAGTCTCAAGATATCGTTTCCTGGCGGAAGTTATTATAGAAGTTTTATCGGTAAACTTGAAGTACACTGTATAAATTGATTTCTAGCAATTTGTAACAGAATGTTTTGCAAAATTTAATTGGAATTTGGTCAGGTAGATCGTTTTCGTTACTTTTTCTTTTAATTTTTTTAAACGACAAGGAAGGCAAATGAGCAACAGGGTCATCTGATAGTAAGCGATCACCACTGCCTAAAGACACCCACAACCCCGGGGGGTTTGCAGATGCGTCGCCAACCTAGAGAGCTAAGATGAAATAATTATTCCTCTTGTGCCCGTAATTACACCGTCTTACTCTCCATACCGGAAGACAACAATGCAAGCACTGCTGTTTAGTGATAGGATTAGCGAGTAAGATTACTTGGTAACATTTGTTGCCTTAAATATACGTACTCCTTTATAATTATGTTCATCTTTTCTTCCTTGCCAAAATAAAGTGTCTTGTGTTTTATCCTGTTTTTTGTACAATAAAGTGTTTACTTACTTGCTTAAAGGCAAAAAGAAGCTCTGCAGCCGTGATGCAACATCTCTTTCACGTTTTAAAATAAAAAAGCTGCCTCTTTTTTCACCAAAACCGTAGCTTTCAAGCACTCGGAGCCTAAGAACCGTAAGCACCTCAAGGTACCGCATCCACCAGCGCTATGCAATAAAACTAAGGGCTTGTATGTTATCGGACACCATAATAATCTACAAAAATCCTAAGAGGTGGAAAACGCAACAACAGGATACACAAAATAAAGTGTACTTATTTTTTTATCCCAGAGATAAATATACACTTTAAATTTATCGCCTGTTTCACCAGCCTCCAATAAATATAATATATGTGACAGATATGTCTTACCGCCTCTGCTTATTCTGATAAAACTAACAGAAATGACATCACGTTTATTTCTTAAATATAACTTATCTGAGGGTGGTGAGAAACATTAAAGAGGCCCGAGTAAGAATATTCAAATCCTGCGTAACGTTACGTTATCGTTATCCTATCGAAATCGAGAAACTCCATACAAAATTTTTGTTCTATGTTCGTTCATAAGCGGGCATTGTTTCAAACGTTATACAAATTTCTCGATAACGTTACTACTCGATTATGTTACGCAGGATTTGAATGTTCGAACTCGGGCCTCTGTCCCTTAATCAGTTTTCATAATTTTCTTATGCTCCCCCAGTGCAAGTATCTTATTGGGGTATTTATTAATATTTATGTCTCGCGTATCGCTTAGCTACCTCGCACAGGGCTGGTAGGCGCGCAGTCTTAGACCGTAATGAGAACATCTTCTGGCGAACCACGTTGCGGGACCCTCCAAGTGTTATTGGTACAAACTTAATGGAAAGTGAAATAAAAATCAGAAACTTGAGAGGGGCGAGAAAGTTGTAGAAGGAAAAGCTTCATTTTTAGGGTTCCGTACCTCAAAAGGAAAAACGGAACACTTATAGGATCACTTTGTTGTCCGTCTGTCTGTCAAGACCCTTTTTCTCAGGAACGCGTGGAGGTAGCATGCTGAAATTAATATCGAATACTCAAGCCTGCGGTCCCTTGAAGCCGTGAAAAAATCAACCTTCTAAGTCAACGCAATCAAAAGATACAATCATTAAAAAATCTATTTCCATACAAATTGTCGATTTCCAAAAACCTAAAGGGTACTTCCAGATGTCCTAGAAACTTGAAATTTAGTATGAAGGAAGCACGACCCGTCCGGAAAGTCTCAAAATCTTAAATTTTTATGTCCGTCTGTAGATTTCGCAGACCAATATAAGTTGACCCCACACTGCGTACATTTTGCTTAAGAGCAGGGCTCTGCTAACACTAGACTTTTTAAAACACTGGGGAAAAGCGTTAAAATCTTTCTACGGAACCCTCGTGCGCGAGTCCGACTCGCACTTGGCCGGTTTTTTTACTGGTTTTAGGTATAGCCTCATCACACTAGTCATTTGCGAGCGAGTTTAGTATTGAGGCGACCACACAACGTATGATAACGTATAATTTGCTGTTATAATAGCTTTATATTTTTATGTTCATATTGCTGCGCCCCAACGGGGTAAAATTTTGTACATAGGTAACTTATAAAATTTTGCAATAAATACAACATACAATGACAATGCAAAGAAAAATCCGTTAAGCAGCTGGACCTGAACCAGCAACCTCGGTAATCCGTACCACGCTCCACCAATTAAGCTATACTTAACGTTAGTAGTATATTATTGGGCATTCTGGACCACCATTCATTCGATCGGGCGAAAAATTTCGCCCTCACTCATTCGTGGTGATCCAGAAGCCCAATAATACAATGAATTGCACACAACCTACAATCAACCCAAACCCAACGGTAACCAACCTAACAGTAACCTATCAGCATTTGCGTTCAACATAACGCTCAACCTACACCTGAAATCGCATTGGACATTCTGTTTCACCTCGCGTTCAACGCAACAGCAACTCAAACCCAACGGAACCCAACCTAACAGTGACCTATCAGCATTTGCGTTCAACATAACGCTCAACCTACACCTGAAATCGCATTGGGCATTCTGTTTCACCTCTCGTTCAACGCAACGAATACATCAGCCCAACAGCAACTCAAACCTAACGGAACCCAACCTAACAGTAACCTATCAGAATTCACGTTCATCATAACGCTCAACCTACACCTGAAATCGCATTGGGCATCCACCTCTCGTTCGAATGAGCGAAGTTTTGACTCGAGGTTCAACGACAAGCCAACCCGACGGGAATTTATTCAATGTATTTAAATTTCAGTCCAACTCAAGTCTCAACTAATTGACAACCTAACATAGATATGTTTAATAATGTTTGAGCTTAGATAAAGTAAAAGCAAAAGTACACCATGCACACCGGGTTGATCAAGTCCGATATGCACGAGGCCGAAGCCACTGAGCGCTCCTCGGTCTCAAGCCGCAGCCTTTGACTCAGGTTAACTCAGGTGTTTGCACAACTTGTCTGCGAAGCTGATCAGACTCCACAGACAAGATCGGGTCACCCAGGACGCGTCTAGTTCCCGGCATCCACCTACGGATGTATCGCTATGACCGCTTTTTGTGTGCGTGGTGGTTTTGGATGCCTCCCACCGAGGCTTGTATACAACTCATCCGCAAAGCTGATCAGACTCCACAGACAAGGTCGGGTCACCCAGGACGCGTTAGTTCCCGGCATCCGTTTTCGGATGTATCGCTATGACCGCGTTTTACGTACACGGCAAATTGTATGTCGGATTTATTTATATCAACGAATCTCAAAACCATCGTTAGCGCGAGTTAGGTTTAAACTAATTTACGCTGGAATAAAGCACTAAGTAAACATTATTTAAATTACGAAAACATAAAAATGTGTAACTCACTACACTAGTGAAAACCGAAATATGATTTTAAATTGGTATCGCTAAAACTAAGTCAAATAGTGTGATTTAATTGATGTTAATGTAGAACAACTCCATCTGTGAGACCGCGATACTTTATCACACTTTCTAAATAACTTATATCACTTTATCATGTTGACGTAAAAATTGTCTTGCTGACTAGAATATAAAGTTTGATCAGAAACGAGTTGTAAAGTGATATACATGATTATGTACTTAAGTCATTTCAACTCGAAGACATTGTAGTGTAAGTTAGGTACTCGATCAAATTACGTAGCGAGCGCGCTCGCTAAGGTTTATTGTTCTTAACATGCAAATGGACATACGAGTAGGCGGTGATGACATCTATCGAAATTATTCGAAACCATTTGTATTCTATACGAAACCAGTACATCAAAGGTACTTACTTAAATCATTACTTACACCTACTTAGTTCAGTGCTTAACCCACAGACAGCGCTTATGTTAAACTTTGACATCGTGCGCTAGAATTTGTACCTAGATTTTTGTGTGTCTGTCTGTGGTACCATAGCTCCTAAATGAATGAGCCGATTTAAATGCGGTTTTTCATTTAACAGGTTTTCTAACAATGGTTCTTAGACTTGTTTTATCAAAATCGGTTCAACCGTTTTTAAGATATTGACCTTTGAAGCGAAAATGTCTATTGTTTTTCGACTTTTCTAAGTTGGTTAGGTTATCTTATCATAAATGTTAATAATATAGGAATTGTTTATTTTTGTGTTCAAATTGAAAAAGGTTTATACCTGTTTGTACCTGTAACAAGACAATGTTTGTTTTCGTATTAGGAAATAACAATTGTATGTGTATTTATAATTACGATGTAAAGTAGCAAACATTACAGTTAGAACACGTTTTTACCTAAGTTTAAATCTTCGTCTTAGTAGGTGAGGTAAGATGATATTTGGTTGTGTGAGCTAACCAATTACTAACCTTACCCATTAACTTAGTAATTAAGTCGGTTAATACTGAGGCTATTTGAACGATCTGAGGAGGTTTTTTTCCAGTTTCCGTTATAATTTTAACGTACAGAACTGAGCATGAAAATGTTACCAATTAGGTATTAGCCAATTTTATTGCGCAACGTTATCAAGTTGTAATGTGACACACAGTGCGATCGGCGTCTTTTTGCTGACATACAAATGCGGTGCATGTATGAAGCGTGGTTGCGAAATAATATTCATATTATAAAGGTGTAGGGTTGACAATGATCAATGGATAAATTTACAATTAATGGGTACCTCTATTAAATGCGAATATAAATGTTCTTAAAAGAAATAATGATTACTACAATTACTGAAATACTAATATTTAGGTAATTCCTTAATTTAGCTGGTGAGAAATAAATAAATAAAAAATAAATAAGTAAATTAAAAATTAAAAAAGTAAATTAAAAAAAGCTTACAACTCACTCTCGATTAGTTTTTTGGTATCTTGAATACATGCATATGTGGAATACGAAGTAGGCAGATTTACCAACAGACAGATAGACAAATTCATAACGTTCCTCTTTCCATCGCGTCGAGAATTAAATAATGTAAAATAAAGAACTGTTATGTGCACATAAGCATAATACACAATTGTGATTTGGAATGCGACAGCCCTAGTTCATTTAGTAAAATCAGCAAATAATTTCGTTTAAAACTTTTGCGCGGGGCTAATTTGTTCCTTTCCAATTTCGAACGTGACGTGCACAGTGCATCAAGTCTTCTACATCTTCAGCTCAGAGGTTAAGCTGTGCAGAGTTTCTACGTTAGTAAAGTTTATTTGCTTTATACATCGATTAAAATGTAAGTATGTATTTCAACGTACCTAACGCTTTACTTTCCTAACGAAATTAAAACATTTGGTTCATATTGTTTGTAGGGTTCCAACAGGCATTAATATTTTTAATTTCCTTTCAGGTCTGATTCCGAGTTTGAACCCATCACTGTTGCAAACAGCGGAACCGTTCGGTCAAAAGTGGGAAGGTCGGCTGAAAAACGAAAAGCTTCAGCTCCAAACAGGTAGCCATTTTATATTTATTTTCATATTTCATGTTTTTTATTTTGTCAGCTGGGTACATATTTACTTAAATATTGTTTGTCTACTTTTTTCATTTAAAAAAGGTATTTTTTTTTCTTTTTTTATCGATGTATATGGTTATTTTAAATGTCGAGTAATAAAAACATATTTTTTATTTCAGATCTGATTCAGAGGAGAGCGTTGCCGCTGCAGATGTCAGTATCCCAAAAATAAAAAAACCTGCTCAAAAAAGAAAGCCGTCAACCCCAAGGTATTTTTCTTGTAATTTGTTTAATGAATTTCGACGAACTAAGTACAACTGTCTTATTCATTGTTTAATGTCTGTTATGTTTCAGATCTGCTGCACCCAAGAAAAAAGAAACTAAAAACCCGTTTGACGTGTTCGGAATATTTCCTGAAGACGTTGCTGTTAACCATAAGCCTGCTGAGACTGATCCGCTTGATTCATCCATTATAAGCCGGGTACCGAACGGGTCAACAAAACGAGCTTGCACCCTCAACGGAGACTTTTTCTTGGAGCTGCGGGTGTACAACACTGCTGATATTCGCGGTGAGTTACGTCAGGAGCGTTGGAAAAAGGCTCTCGTTACTCTAAAGGCGCAAATCGATGATGAAACTGTTGAATGGGAGGCATTGCAAAAATTTATTAAAAAGATAAATGTACTTTTCAAGGACGCTAACGTCAAATTTTATTCTAACGATACTAAGTACTAATTTAGTAGGTACTTTTTTGATTTTAACAGATACTGCAGGTTGTCTCTTTTTATTACTTATTTGAATAAAATTTAAACTACATCAAATTGTGTATCAAGTAATTTTTAATAAATGTTTTTAATAAATGTTAACGATTTATTATGAAACCATAATTTAAACGCTTTTAACGATATTACTTTAAGGGCGCAAATCGATGATAAAACTGTTGAATGGAGGGCATAGCAAAAATTTGTTAAAAAGATAAATGTACTTTTCAAGGACGCTAACGTCAAATTTATTGTAACGATACTAAGTAAGTACTAATTTAGTACTTTTTATTTTTGCTTTTAACGGATACTGCAGGTTGTCTCTTTTTATTATTTGATTAAAATTGAAACTATCAAATTGTGTATTTAACATATAAAACCAGGATTACAGCTTAAGCAAAGTCGCTACATAAAACATGCCCTTTTGCACTCAGTGTTCAATTACAGTAGAAAGCAGGAAGTGGGTAGGGCACCTTAGAAGTAATAAGCATAGAAAAAATTCGGGTGTAAATTTAAACGATGAGGTTGTTGAAATTTCGTCTGCTTTTAAAGGTCGCATAGCATCTTATAGAATAATGGCAACTGATGAGCTGAAGTCTTGTTTACCTGAATCATTTTTGATTACAGTAAAACCTAAAATGCAAAAAATTTTGGAAAATTCGCTTAAAAAACATGTGTCCCTCAAAGTAAATTTCGAATATTTTGGCGATTTTCTTTTGTTTAAAGATGACAAGCAGGAAATGAAATCTTTTGCAACGAAAAATTTTCCTATACATCAAAATTATCAATTCGAAGAGCTTTTAAACACAATAATTATTAGTATACAGAAAAAAATCGAAGAATTTCAGGAGCGCGATTCTGGTTGGACTTTCTTATCTAATTTGTATTTAGAAGTTAACATAAATAAGTATGAACCATTGAAAGCGTCATCTTACATAGACTTACCTAAGATAATAAAAAATAAAAAAGCTTGCATTAATATTCAAAATCATGATAATTATTGTTTTCTCTGGTGTGTTGTTGCTGCTCTTTACCCATGTCAAAACCATCGCGAGCGTCTATCATCTTATCCTCATTTTAAAGACGTATTAAAACTTGATAATATGTGTTTCCCTGTCACTTTAGCCGATATCATTACGTTTGAGCATCACAATATTGATATCAGTATTAACGTATATTCTTTAAAAAACAACCGAACTCTTGTAGGACCTCTATACAGATCGCAATATAAAAGGAAACATCGAATCAATTTACTTTTAATCGAACGCGGTAATAAGTCGCATTATGTTTTGATTACTAATTTACCGCGTCTTGCTCGCGGTCAGATTACCAAACATCATGCTAAGCTTTATTTCTGCGAAGACTGTCTGATATTTTTTCAAACTGAACACGGTTTCAATAGTCACGTTTGTAGTGGGGTTGCTACGGTACTTCCGGAGAAAGGCACCTATCTCGAATTTAAGCATTTTGAACGAAAACAAGACGTTCCATTTGTCGTGTATGCTGACTTTGAGACAATCCTTAAACCCTATCAGAACTGTGAACCTAACACTGACAGTAGTTTTACTACAAATAAACAAATACATTTACCAGCCGCTTTCGCGTACCATATAATTTGCTCTTATGATGAGCAACTTAATCGTTTTGTTCAATACCGAGGGCCAGATTGTGCTCAGAAATTCGTAGATTATTTATATAGACATATTAAAGACATCCATAACGTTTTAGAAAAAGAAATTCCCATGATATTTACTGTAGAAGATTCTTTAGCTCATGAACGTGCCAAAAATTGTCATATGTGTAAAGGTTTATTGTTTGCAGACAAAGTAAGAGATCACTGTCATCTAACGGGCCGTTATCGCGGTGCCGCGCACCAGTACTGCAATCTGCGCTTTCGCGTTCCTAAATTGGTCCCTGTTTTCTTTCATAACTTAGCAGGTTACGATTGTCATTTGTTTATACAGGAACTTAGTAAATGTTCAGGGCCTGTGAAAGTAATCCCAAAAAATAAAGAAAATTATATTTCGTTCACTAAGTTTTTGTGGATTTCAGATCAAAAGTATGCACAAATTCGATTTGTAGACTCTTTTAAATTTTTAGGAACAAGCTTGGAAAAATTAGCGAATGGTTTACATAAAGATGATTTTATTCACTTGAACAAGTTTTATCCTGAAACTAAAAAAAATAAATTATTAACTCGCAAAGGTATTTATCCTTACGATTATATGTCGAGCTGGGATAAGTTTACAGAGACCGAGCTTCCATCACAGAACTTGTTTTTTGATTCTCTTTCCAACGAACAAATAAGCGATTCAGATTACGCACATGCGCAATCTGTATGGTCCGAATTTAAAATCAAAGATATGGGAGAATATACTGATCTTTACCTAAAAACTGATGTGTTGCTTTTATCAGATATTTTTGAGAACTTTCGGTTCATTTGCAAGTTAAATTATCATTTAGATCCGGCATTCTATTTAACTGCTCCAAGCTTATCGTTTGATGCTATGTTATTAAAAACCGGAGTTAAGCTTGAATTGATATCCGAATTAGAAATAATTCGACTCATACAAAAAGGAATAAGAGGTGGTATTTGCATGTGTTCGACCAGATATGCTCAGGCTAATAATAAGTACATGGAAACTTATGACATGAATAAACCAGACTCGTTTTTAGTATATATCGATTGCAATAACTTATATGGTTACAGTATGTGTCAATCGTTGCCCATGTCTAATTTTAGTTTTCTAGATCATCATGAAATTGCCCAACTAGATATTTTGTCTGTCGAAGATGATGCTCCATTTGGATTTATTCTGGAAGTTGACTTGCTATATCCGGAAAATTTACACCATAACCATAACGACTATCCATTTTGCGCACAAAAATTTATTCCTCCAGGAGGAAAAACGACCAAATTGATCCCAAATTTATATAACAAATACGAATACGTCATTCATTACGTCCATCTGAAAACATGTTTACGCAACGGCTTAACTCTTGATAAAATCCATCGCGTTATAAGGTTTCGTCAAAGTCCATTCTTAAAACAGTATATTCATTTAAATACAGAACTGAGAAAAAAAGCTACTACTCCTTTCCAACAAGACCTTTTTAAATTAATGAATAACTCAGTTTTTGGGAAAACTCTTGAAGACAGTGAGCGGCGAGTTGACGTCAAATTAGTAAATAAGTGGCACGACCGTCAAAACAAAACAAAAAAGTTTACTTGTGCTAACAAATTAATTGCCAAACCGAATTTCCATAGTGCAACAGTGTTGTCTGAAAATTTGGTTGTCGTACAAATGAAGCCTGAAAAAGTAATTTTAGATAAACCAATCTACGTAGGATTCTCTGTATTAAAACTTTCTAAAAGTCATATGTACCAATTTCACTACACGGTAATAAAAAAACACTACCAAGATCAAGTTACTCTGTGCTACACTGATACCGACAGTTTTATTTACAAAATCGAAACTGCAGACTTTTACAGCGATTTAAAAAATATTTTTTTAAACTTTTTTGACACAAGCAATTATAACCCTGTAAATGATTTGCAAATACCTTTACGTAACAAGAAGATTCCTGGGTTATTCAAAGATGAGTTAGGAGGAGAACTTATTACCGAGTTTATAGGGTTACGTTCTAAACTATACTGTATCAAAAGTGATAAATCTCTTATCAAAAAGGCTAAAGGAATAAAAAAACCAGCAGTTCAAGAGTTAACATTAAATGATTATCGGGATGTGTTATTCAATGATAAAATAGTTCGGAAAAAACACATATTATTTAAATCGATTAGGCACGAGATCTTCACTCAATCTGTCAATAAAGTTGCTTTATCTAACAAAGACGATAAACGACATATATTATCAGACAAAATTTCAACCAAATCTTGGGGACATGAGTCTATTTTCTAGTACAGTAGTTATCTAAGCGACCTTTCCTCGAGCTGTAATTTTATTTCGTAGGCACCCAATGGGTAATAAAAAATTAGAATGTGTTTAATAAAATAAAATACGTTGAGTACTTACGTTATTGTAAAATTATAATTATGTATGTTGTAGGGTCAGCGTCAAAAGCCGCTCATCACTTTTGTACCTTTTCGCTCTACGACCAGATGAGCGACTTTTGACGCTGACTATACCAAATAAGTAGATTATCATTAAGTACTTTATTTTTTATAATTACACATTGATTTGTAAATTGTATGGTTTGTTCTTTTTTTTTAATAAATAAATATGAAGTGTTATTAACATTTGTTTTCTTTTTTTCTTTCACCCACCTAAGTATATATAGACTGCGAGGATACCGACTGAAAACACATTTTACTTGAGTTGAAATTGAGTTTTCTCGCTTCGGAGGTTTCCTGACGATGTTTTCCGTCATCAAAAAGCTCAGGGCTCAGGCTTAATTTTAAATGTAATATTTTGATAATGGTAAGTAAAATCATGTTCTGTTGAACAGGCAAATAATACCTATCCTCGTTTATTGCATTGGGTATCAATTAAAACATGTCCTTACGTGTCTTAAGCAGCGCGGCGGCATGCAGCCCGTGCTAAGGTAATTTGCTGACACGTGAAATATACCTATTCACATTTATTGCATTTGGTACCAATTATAACAAGTCCTTACGTGTCGTTGTAATTTGATCGGCATTAAGCAGCGCGGCGGTATGCACCGCATGCTCCGAAGCGCGTGTTAATTTAATTTGCTGACGCATGAAATTACTGTAATTATAAATAGCGGCTGTTATAGTAAGTTATCATTCTGCACTCTACATTCATAACTGAGTAAAGTCGTTCCAAAGTTTTGAAAATTAAGACGAGCTGATCCATTCCCGATTCGGTAAGTAAAATTGGCATTATTTAATATTTATTCGTATTATTTTGTTGCTATTATTGTTTTGTAAGCGTATGAAAATGCTCATATGTGTTGCCAGATGCGTTTATTTATTTGATTTCTTTTGTTTCAGAATATGGAAGGAACGCAAGACACTCAAATCATGTTTTCGCAATATGCACAGGGTCCATTAGGATTCCGAGAAGATGAAGAAGAAGAAGAAGTCAGTGAATTTGTAAAAAAAATTGCAAGTGCCAAAACGAAAACCAAGTCTAGTAAACCAAAACTAAGGCTAAACAAAGTGGTAAAGAGAAGTGTACGAGGTCACCCGCCGTCGTTCGTTATAAACAATGAAGCAACTAAGGGGAACAGACTTGTCAAAATCCAAATAATTAACATAAGTGACTCCGCGCCGGATCAAAACGACGAAACCGGTGAAAACGTTATGCTCAGTGCGCAGTATGTGGCAAGTGACGGATACGATGAGATAATAGACGGTACAGAAAGTGTAATAAATAAGATATCCAAGAAGTTGTGCGGATATAGTGTTAGTTATTAATGTTTTTACTGTTTTTGTATATAATTTTGAAAATAAATATGGTCAACAATTTTCTTGTTTTATTCCTTTGATTAAGCGATACGTCAACAGGAAAGATTTTTTTTGTAAGTATGTCAATAAAGCAATAATTCAAACGAAAATAAAATTATCATGATTAAATGCACAAGAAAAATCTTTTCAGTAAATATCGCTTAAATAGATTAACACTATTATTAGCCACAGGTATGAATCGTTATCATTTATTTCATATTTTTAAACAAACAAATTCAATTATTTAAAAATGGGTTAATATAAAAAGTCTTCGTTCAAAATAAATGATAACTAATTTTGACTGGGTTAAAAAATAAAAAAATGATTAAACGTAAATATTTATTTTTGAAAATTAGGTATAATTTATTACAATGTTAAATATGCATAATATCGAAATAATATTTTTTAAGACATATAACGTTTTTTAAGGCACAAGCTTTTTTATGATGTAGACAATTATAAGAGCTGTTGTCGATACAATACTTTTTATACATTAATTGAAAATTAGAACAACCTTTCTCTCCCAAGTCTATTACAGTACAATCAGCACATAAATCATTAATCCACTTAATTTTTTCAAAACCTTTTACATATATTTTTTTGCCTTCCAAGAAATTATGAATCATTCTCTTAAATTCTCTGTGGTCGATATACCCCTCACGCCACATAATGCCAAGGTTTCTCTCTATCCATTTCACATGCCTTTTTTCGTTTTCTGATAACGTAGAAAATGAATATGGAGGTTTTATTAAATACGCCTGCGTGTGTTCATAGGTACTGTATGCAAATTCTTTAATAATAAATTCATTTTTAGATGATTTAAACCCCTGAACATCTACGAATAGATGGTCTAGTTTCATGATATCTTCTTTGTTATATTGGTCAACGGCTTATATTCTATAATACTATCATTCAAAATAAGACAATAAGCCGCGGTATTGTCAGGGATATCTGTGTCACACTCTAATTCAATCCGCACATCGACTGAACCCGTTTTTAAGGTTTCATTTTGACGAGAACAGTCGATAACAAACAGAGGTGCTTTATTTATAAAGTCTTGTGGATTCAACAACGGTGCTTGGCTGCGGTTATAATAAGACTGTTGGAATTTAGCGTACTGTTCATATAATATAGCAAATTTTTGAGCCGAGAAACTGACATTCAAGTTTTCATAAGGAAAATAATTTGAATTTAAAAAAACTTTAACGTCACGCAAATTACAATGATCAAAACGCGATATATCTTTATCAGCAACATTTTTCCTGTTTGTTTTTAATCCAATTATAACATATCGAGGTTTTTCAACTTGAGACGAAGTTTTGACGGCCCAAGAATGTTTTGATGTTTTAGGTAAAAGCGGGTATTCGTACAGATCCCAGTTCCTAAATGCTACCTGAATAGCTCGATCTCTTTCCAAATATTTAAGCAAACTTAATCTTTCACGATCAGAAACCTTAATGTGCGGCATGCGCCATACTATTTTAGATATAGTTATGTTACCTATATACTCATTTGTGTTCAGTTTTACGCTATTTAAATTAGTATTGGATCGTAAAAGAATAAGTTCATGCTTACAGTTAATAATAATTTTGTTATAATCCTCTGCGAAGCCAAGAATCTTATTTAAAGGAATTGACACAGAAAATGATCCATGCGTAATTTTTGTGCCATCAACATCCCAGCCCCATAACTTTGACATCGATGATTCAAGTTCATTCATCGACACAAGAGATTTTATTGTTGTTGTGACCCCAGCGTTTTTAATTTTATCTATTTCAATCCCATTCAGCTCATATCGAATATCTTGAAATAAATGAAGTATAGGGTTATTTGTAAAATGAACACTGGACACCTTCGCTTTTGTTTCTCTGTTGAATACTTCTATAGTACCCTCTATGTATAAAGTACTCGCTGATGGTAATACGTATAGATCTTGCTGGTTGATAGGTATACGGATTTCATCATTTAAATTGAAACTTGTTACGTACGGTTTATACGAATGATATTCGAAACTTTCAATCGTGCTATCAAAGCTAAAGGAGTCTGATAAGTTTAGTATACTCATTTTAATAATCCTATGTTTTTTAAAAACTGTTTGTTTTCCTTCGTTAGTTGTCCTTTAGGTCTTCTTTTCTTGATAGCACAATGAGCACTAACGGCTTTGCTGTTTGAGACCGTACATTTATTAAAGTCTATCATTTTTTTCTGAGATGTAAATATATCTGAATCTCTTCGCCACGTAAATTCACTAAATTATCGTTTATATCCAGTATTCTTATTATAAGAGCGTTTAAGCTGTTTTGAGTAACAGGAAAATATATAACATTTTTAGGTGTTTCTATAATCCGGTAACCAGGCGGTACATTTGGCACAAATTCATGAATTATATGACTAGGTTTTCCGTTTATAAATGACCCGCTCACGATGTCACATTCAACTCGTACTATAGTTGTAGACAGAATGGACACGGGAAAAGGGGACTCAGTTAATATATTCGCCTGAACTGTTTCTTCTCCAAAACCAAGTAACTTACCAATCGAATTTGGTTTTTTAAAATAGACGTTTTTGGAACACAATATAGATGTTTTTAGCGTATTATTATTGCATGTCAGTGTAAAGGTGCAACCTTGGAGATGTCTTTTAAGATAATCATCAAGATCTTGAAGTTCATATGACCCTTCAGGAATTTCTACTACTTCGTTATCACCATAATAAAACTTATTATTTCGGTTGTCAATATTAGGTATCGAGTTAAATGTCGACAAGTATAGCAACCCGCATTCATATTCACCATCTAGTTGAAGAGCTGGCGAGTGATTCGTAATCAGGGTAGAGGAGGATCCCGTTATGGACAAAGTGAAAGACATCGTGAGAATGAGAAGCTATTTATTGTTCAGAGATATTTAAACGGTTATTCCAATATTTTTTTAAATATTTTAAACATAAATGTCCGCAATTAACAGTATCGAATTTTTGATAAATATTATAATTGTATGAAATATTATAATTTTTCAAATATTTTATTAATTCTAGCGGCGGTTGAAGATCACCATAACTATTAAAATATTCACAATGATTATTATCTTTGACATAGGCTACCCAGTGAGTCCCTTGGTTTTTAGAACTATCTAAATTTACGATTGCACATTCTACTCTTTTTGGACGGTTTGGCAATTTGTCTCTCATGTAAACACCACGAAAATAAGGAATATCTGTTGAATGTTTTAAAATATCAACATTTGTAAGAGCACGTCTGGGTAGCCTTTTATTTAGTTTTTTAATCGTTTTAAACACAAACCCTTTCCATTTCTATACTGTTTAATGTACAACCCTTTACCTAATGCAATAGATTCCATTATTTTATTATGACGTTCTGATTCGGATAAGCTCTTTTTTGCAGCTTTGTAGTCACCAACAGCTTTAGCGATCCCAGCAGCTCCTCCTGCCAATGACCCTAACGCAGAAAGTCCCGCGAAAATAGGTATTAGTGGCAATATACCTCCAGTTTTAGGAATCGGTATTAATCGAGGAACTCTCATTTTACTCGTATTGTTATTAAGAAATACTTTACTCGCTGCAGCAAAAGCTCGACTGACTGCAGTGCCTTCTTTTTTAGATTTGTTTTTTTTCAATTCGGTACGTATCTTAGAAACAAAATGCTTAAATGATTTTATCCCTGCACCAGCTTTCATTTTAGATTTCATCACTTTGCTAACTATCCAAGACGCAAGTTTTTCTCCTTTTCCAACACCTTTTGACTTCAATCTTTGTTTAGCCATTTTATAGAGTTCAAAATCTGCACGATGTCGGTCTGTTAGGTCAGAATATTTATCGTATGCTATATCGTGTTGCATACACGCGTTGTCCAATTCATTAACTCCTTTATCACCTCTTTGCAATCGCTTATGCAATTTTGTGCCTGGTCCGCAATAATTGTAGCCAGGTAAGTGCAGTTCAAACGGTAAGTGATTAATAATACTGTTTAGAAGTCCTCTTCCTTTCATATCCCAAAAGTTAATGACTTAGCGCGAGAAAGTTTTTAAATATATTTATACAATGGCATTTCTGTCGATCCAGCTGTTTTCGCTATCGTTAAGTCCTAACCACTTAACATACAATTTTTTCCCTCTTTTTTTGATTACCTTTTCGATGAGGTAAACGTCTGGATACTTAGTTTTTTGCAGTTCTTGTTCATAAAATGTACCGAGTATTGAGTTTTTTCGTTGGTCTTCAATATGGTAAGTAACAGGACGAGTGTGATTCACCTTTTTAATAGTAAATAGCTCAGTTGACCAATTAGGCGTATAACCTTTATGAAAGACGCTTTTGTACTTGCTTATACGCACATGATCTCCTACATTAAAAATATTTAATTTAAAACGCCGATTGGATTGTGATTTATCTATGTTTTTCTTTACTTCGGCTTCATTATTAAAATTCACCTCATTTGGGCTAAATTTTGTTGTGCTATGCACAGTTTGATTATAAGATTGAACTATCTCATCTAAAGGTTTTCCAAGCCATTTGTAGTTCCCGATGAAACTGAAATATTTGTAAAGTTTGTTCTTGAGCGTTTTTATTACCCTTTCAACAATAGACGCCTTTTTAACTGAATACGTGGAATAATGATTTATTTTTAAGGATTTCACATAACAATCGAATTGATCATTGTAAAATTCTTTTCCAAAGTCTGTCTGTAAGTTTCTAGGTATTCGTTTGGTCGACTTGATAATTAGTTCAAATGCATTTTTTACTTCTGTTTTAGTTTTAGATTTCGTAGGAATACACCACGTGTACTTTGAAAATGTATCAATAACAACTAAAATGTATTTATATCCCTTATTTACAGTATGTAAATTCTGTAAGTCAATTAAATCTGCTTGCCACAAATCATCAATTCCTTTTAATATAACTGCGCGACGCTTGAAATTTTTTCGGGCCGATCTATGGATTTCATTCACGACTTGTTCTTTTGTCATCTTTGAAATTACTTAAAATATTGTCTATGTCCCTTTTTGTATAAAAGTTTATTTTCAACTGATTTGCAAGCTGATGAATTTGAGAATTTATAGTTTTAAATAAAGAATCTAGATGCTTCTTCTCGTAAGTGTCCTGGACGAGCTGATCGACATATTGCTTATTAGCTGCATCATTGGGTGTCAAAGGATCCGCTACCCCCTTTAATCGCGATGATTGTAGATCGAAATCGCCATCATCAGAACGCAGCAAAGTTTTATTGTTAAGTTCAAAAACTTCACATACACGCAAACGTTTATGAACATGATGACCGAATTTGTCTATGTTCATTTTCACTTCTTATTTTTATGCACTTATGTATCATCAAATTTCCGGCTTCGACTGATGGTAAAAGTAAAATACCAGTTTTATATATCATTGATTAACCAAGCCCGCTTCACGAAGTTCTTCTACAATTGATATTATTTCATTGTCTAATCCTGTGTTACCGGCATCACGGGAAGCAATGAGTAATTTCAATCTTTCAACTAATTCGTTTGGATTATCCCAATAGACATATGAAACATCTCTTTTAACTTTTTTCATTGTTGGTAGTCCTTTGCCGTAAGTACATAAATCTTCGCTTATTGAACGTTGTTTCGATAATTTGAAAAGCGGTTTTATAATGTATAAATATTTCTGACCTTTGTTACTTTTTATTGGTTTATTGGGATCAAAATCTCGTCTATGGACATTCGTTTCTAGTAGCAACATTTTATAATAACGTTTATCGTCTTCAGTTATGATACCTAAATCAGGCAACTTCTTAAATAACAAATCATATAAACCTGGTGTTAAATTGTAAGTACGTCCATTTACTTTGAGTTTTTCGCCACTAACGGAAACTAAACAAGATCCTAACATAAGCTTATCGCGTTCTGTTCGTATGCCAAAAGGAATGTCCAAGTCGGTGTTGTATTGTTTTTGCCATGCAGGGTCTTCGCGAGGAGATGCATATGAACCGGTAGTCTTAAATGAAGTATCATTTGTTGATTCCAAGACATCATTGTTGTCACTTTCACATAACATGTCATCATCACCATCTTGTCTGTTTTCGTCTCTATTTGATACCTCATCATCATTATTTGAAGTCGTTTCGGAAAAATTTCGTACGATTGTTTGATTATTAATACTACTTCTCTTCCCTTCATTAGGACTAAATTTTAATGTTTTTGGCGCCTTTTGCCACTTAAATATGTCTTCATCAAAATCGGTTTCATTAGTGTTATAGTATTTATTGTCGTTACTTTTAACCATTTCATTAAGGGGGTCTGTTATTGGTTTAAAGACTGATTCCAAAATCATATTGTTGTTATTTTTCATATCACGAAGTAGTTTAACCTTCTTTTTGACAGCATCGGCAGACTGAAGTACTTTTTCTTTTAAAGTTTTCTCGGTGTTTATTTTATGATTCATGTCTGATCTCGATGGATTCCCATGATGCAATAAAAGTTTCTTGAAAATGAAACTGGTTAAGTAACACGGTTAATCCAAAACGATAAATGTATCAAATCCCATTCTATAACATCCTGAATTTCTAGCACAGTCCTTGTTTACAACCAAGTAGCTAAAAGGTACGCTCCATATTTTTGCACACATTTCCCGAAACTGTGACCAAGACATATCAGTTCCAACGTGCTCGTCATAAACATGACGTAAATTAACTTCATCTTGTTTAAAAAGGATGATTAAGTTAGCATTGTCCCTTATTAATTGTTTAGGTATTTTACTGTAAGTTTGATTTAAGTAGAAGCTGTCAATATTTTTATGCCTTCCCATTGCAAAGTAATCCCTTATATTATTTTGATTTTCGCATGCAACATCATCAAATATGATAATTGAATTGTTCTCAGCTTCATGCGGGCTTAGTATTTCATCATTTTCGCGATATTTTTGAAATTTAACTGATGGAACCAACATCAATATTTTTTCTAAAAACTGGTACATCGGTTGGAAAAGTGTTTTTGAATATACGTAAATATTTTGAAAGCGTAGTCCTTGTTCATGTAGTAGAAGAGAGACAATTAAATTAGTTTTACCGCAATTAGAAGGACCGCAAATTATACAGCGAATTGTGTCGGGTAAAAGTTCACCGTGACGAAAACTACGATTGTTGCGATCTGAACAAACAACCTCCAACTGCAAGCTCTGAGCTTGTTTTACAAACTTCATATCTGTTCAAGATCAATTCAACCAATGCGCGCGTGTTGCAAGCATGGAATGCTTATTCAAAATGAGCAGAAGAGCAGATGGTTAACGTTAAACCTCGAGTGTGAGCAAATTCTGTTAGGTTGGGTTCCGTTGGGTTTGAGTTGCTGTTGGGCTGATGTATTCGTTGCGTTGATCGAGAGGTGAAACAGAATGCCCAATGCGATTTCAGGTGTAGGTTGAGCGTTATGTTGAACGCAAATGCTGATAGGTTACTGTTAGGTTGGTTACCGTTGGGTTTGGGTTGATTGTAGGTTGTGTGCAATTCATTGTATTATTGGGCTTCTGGATCACCACGAATGAGTGAGGGCGAAATTTTTCGCCCGATCGAATGAATGGTGGTCCAGAATGCCCAATAATATACTACTAACGTTGGTGTACCTAACGAATTTTTCAATGCCTTGTGTCATATTTTTATTTGGAAGATCTCTCCTCAGCGCCATCTATGAGTAGCTTAATCAAGCTGCCCAGCTGCTTAACGGATTTTTCTTTGCATTGTCATTGTATGTTGAATTTTATTCTATGAATGTTTCATAAAAATAAAAACAAAAATAATCAATAAATCGATTATTTTCATTGATTCAGAAAATAGTTCCATGTCTTGCCACTAATGCGTAACTGTAGAAGTTCCGTAGTGGGTGAGCCGCTTGATTAAGCTACTCATAGATGGCGCTGAGGTTTGCAATAAATAAATGAATACTGAATGACACCATTGCTCACAAATCGCTAGTTTAACTAACATTTGTGTGTATATTTTGGACGACCGGATAACCTAGTGGTTAGAGACCCTGACTACGAAGGTTGAGGTCCCGGGTTCGATCCCCGCCCCAGTCGGGGCAGATGTATGATGAATACGAATGTTTGTTCTCGGGTCTTGAATAGTTATAATATGTATTTAAGATTGTTTTTATCTATATAAGTATGTTTATCCGTTGTCTAGTAGCCATAGGCTTTGCCTAGTTTGGTTCTAAGTCAATTTGCATTTATCTATATATACCGTTGTCTAGTATGTACCCACAACACAAGCTCTGTTTTATTTCTCTGTATGTGTCGAATGTATGTGAACAAATGTTTCTCTATCTCTCTCTCTCTCTCTGCCTCTCTCTGCTTAATTTGGTACTAGGTTGCTAATCTAATCTTGATGCTTGATGGTAGGATGGCTAATCTTGGTGTAAGGGTATGGCACGCGACACGAAATGTCGATGATCCAGGTTCGATTGCCGGGTTTAGCATTTCAGGTTTTTTTCTGTGTATTCATGTTTCAGTGAGTATTTTAAGTGTGCTAGGTCGATTGGCGTGAGTTTTTTTTTTTTGGCGTGACATTTATTTAAGCTTTTTTAATAGCCGACTAACGTCTTTTTTCCCCTTTCTTTGCGAGACTCCCACAACCGCGATGGGACATTAAATTTAACAAGTTTAATAAAAGGATAAAGCAAGTTTTCAGACAGGAGGAAGTTTTTAATGACTTGTACACTCGGCGTGGAAAGTGGTGCTGCTACAGTTATCCTAGTCTCCTGAAAAAATATATTTAGGCCGCCTTAATAAACTCGTCAAAATGATATTGGCAATTTAGCGTGAGTTGCACACCCTGATGGTAAGCGATCACCGCCACCCATGAGAACCAGCAACCCCAAGAGAGTCACTAGTCCGTTGCCGGCCTTTAAGGAGGAAAAAGAGTAGAGGAAAGGAGGAGGAGGGGGGGGATCGGGCCTCCGGCACTCATACTGACCGGACAAAACGCAACAGAGGTGCTGTTGCTTCACGCCGATTTAACCGACCGAATAATGACCGTAATTGACGGTTTTGACACTAATTTGACGGAAAACCCATGTAATACTTTGTCAAAATCGTCGGTTACGGTCATTGCTATCGTTATAGTAACTGGGTACAACTTCCGCTTATTATTTATTTTGTCAATTAAACAAAAATGAGCACTGCAAAGCTATTTCGATGACGGATTCCTAAATTCATCATCATTTCATGTCAGCCGAAAGACGTCCACTGCAGACCATAGGCCTCCCCCAAAACTCTCCACTCAGACCTGTCTTGTGTTTTGCGCATCCACCGCGGTCCCACGATCTTTACCAGGTCATCGCTCCATGTTGTTGGAGGCCTACCGACAGCTCGTCTCCCTGTCCGCGGACGCCATTCGAGAACCTTCTGATCAGTCCTGCGAGCAATCCCAAAATTAATCAGATAAAAATATATTCAAAGAAAAGTTGGGTCAACATCTTCCAATTATTTCAGTACAGTAGTACAATCTTTTTTAACTTGCTAAAAACAAAATAACCCTCTCCATCGCCCTCTGATTGACTTTGAGCTGCCTTATGAGGCCCATCGTTAGCGCCTACCGCCGCGGCCGCCGTGGATTCAGAAAGCACCAGACCGGTCTGAGTGAAGAGCCGCGGGGGAGGCCTACTATGTCCAGCAGTGGACGTCTTTCGGCTACAGATGACGATGAAAAATAAATTGCAATAACTCGTCCGTTTTATATCAGTCCAGTAATTAATTAGTATCACCGACTGTACTCACAAATCGACGATTATTTCAACCCCCTCTCCCTAATGCGCAATCGCGTCGAAATAATTTACGATCGGACCTACCCCGTTTCATTGGAGACCAAACATCTCGCTTGACTGGACAACCAAAGCTACAACACTAATTTATTACAAATAAACAGGAAGTAACTACATTATAGGTGCTGAGGGTCGAGCACGACTACGAATGCTGCGTAACGTAAAGTCGAATTGTAAACGTTGTCGAGTTTGTATGACGTTTGGAACAGCGCCCGCCCGTGAGCGTATTTGGAACAAAAATTTTGTATGAGGTTTCTTGATCTTGATACAATAACCGTGATGTTACGCAGCATTCGTAAAGTCGTGCTCGACCCTCTGTAGGACGCTATACAATAGCCGTAAGGAAGTGGACGTGGGCTGGTCAAATATGCCGCAGACCTGATGGAAGGTGGGGGAGGAAAGTGCTGCAGTGGAGACCACGGACTGGGCGCAGGAATGTAGGAAGGCAGCCCGCGATGTGGGCTGACGATCTGACACAAGTTGCAGGGAGGGACAGGATACGAAAAGCACATGACCACACAGCCTGGAAGAAAATGGAAGACACCTAGCATTGGGTACATCCATGCAACATTATACGCATGTTGCAGCCCTGGCAAGCTGATCTGATCTGTCCCATTTTAAATTTAGAATTGTATGATAATAAAGGAACACTCCTTGCTCCTGAAGGCAGTCGGACAGGGTCCTTGTATGTGATAACACAGTTTGACATTGTATTAATCTTAATCCCATGTTTTGAAGGAATAAACCCAGGGCGGCTAGACTAATACATATTATACAGAACGCAAGTTATAGCAGGCCCCTGTTTCACCAACTTCGCAATTGTCAGTTTTCAGTGACAATTCGGTGTCAACTGCTGACTTGAAGAGCTTTTGTTTTAGCGCGCTTCATATTGGCAAAGAAATGTAGTTCGAATTGTCATATAAAACTGACAATTGTAAAGATGGTGAAATAGGGGTCAGATTTTCTGGAACCAGAGACGAGTGGAAGGAGAAAGGGCAGGCCTTCACCAACTGTGGGACACCGTATATGCTATAAAAAAGTTAAAGCAACCTAAAAACGATAACCAAGAAAGTTGGAAACCCTCGACTTTTTAATTTCAATGACAGACGCACAGATACACAGTCATGTCAAATTTACAACACCTCTTTTTGCGTTGAGGATGTTAGATTGGACCCTCAGACGAGGAGTGGCTTGACCCCACTGAATTAAGTGTGGCGCTATTAAGTTAGATTTTTTTTTATCACATTTACTGTGAAAACGTTCTATTGTTTGTCTGAAATCAATTTACTCCACTATATCCCGTGCTTTGGTTTTGCTACCTCATAGGTCCAGATTTTCAGCTAACTGTATCTTTTAACATTGACCTGTATTTGTATCTGTTATGAAAGTGCGTCTTTTCACCCCCTAGTATCTTTGCTACCTATTGATACTTCGTTCGAATCTGATTAAAACAGATGCAATCGCCAAAACAAGTGGCCAGTTCAATGTAATCCTTTAAACCCAGCCACGACGCGTCGGTAGAATTCTCTATTCATTGCGCTATCGATACGCTCACTAAACAGCAATTGACTATCAGCACACGCGATGTATTACAAAAATGCTAACCGCGTCGTCAGTCGCATGTAGTTGTGTCTCGACCGTTACCGTTCATAACACTCATTTTTTTCAGCCCGTCCCCTTCGCACACACCACACCTTTTCCCCTTTAACCAGCGATCTCACAACCTTCAAGACCTCTATACACCAATTATGCAAATAAATTGTCTATTATGAGTCCTCGGCGCGAAGTATGAAAGTTATCGTGGCAGCCTTCTCGAGTTGGAGACAAAGCGCTTATGACGAGAGATGGTTACGCGCGTTTCTCTCCTTGCCAAAAAATATGATAAGCAATGACCACGCAGTGTCTCCAGCGCCATATAATAGACAGACTGCGACGAACGAGTAGCTTGCGCTGGCTGGTGACATCATTCTGTCAATCACTATGCTTGACACACATCGACATAATTATTATCTTGGCTTCCTTTAGTAGTTTTCAATGTCAATTCGGTGTCAATTGCTGACTTGAAGATCTTTTGTTTTCGAGCCCTTCATATTGGCAGTTCGAATTGTCATTGTAAACTGACAAGTTTTTATAAAGTTGGTGAAATAGGAGCCAGGCTATAGGTCATCATCATCATGCCAGCCGAAATACGTCCACTGCTTAACATAGGCCCCAAGGATCTCCACTCAGACCGGTCTTGTGCTTTCCGCATCCACCGCGGTCCCGCGATCTTTAGCAGGTCGTCGCTCCATCTTGTTGAAGGCCTACCGACAGCTCGTCTCCCGGTCCGCGGACACTATTCGAGAACCTTCTGATCCCATCGGCCATCAGTCCTGCGAGCAATGTCACTGCCCCGCCCACTGCCACTAAAGTTTCGCAATTCTTCGGGCTATGTCGGTAACCTAAGTTCTACTGCGGATATCATCATTTCTGATTCTATCCCGCAGAGAAATCCTGAGCATAGCCCTCTCCATCGTCCTCTAATCAAATAGTGAAAATAGGGTAGACGATCGATTGAGCCGGTGAGTGTATAATTAGTGAAATAAACGAATTACTCACGAATTACAGTCGAGTATAGCCCGACATGTTTCGGACTAATCCGTAGTCCTTCCTCTGGGAGCACACGCTACGCCGATGGCGAAACGTAAACGTATGATTGGATCTCACGGTAGTTTGATGGTAAAAGAGTTTATATTTTTTTAACTCAGATGCAAAAATACTACTTTCAAGTCTGTTCCTTTGTCTGTATTGTGGCCTTTCTTTATTACCACTTTTAAATATTTAGTCATGTGATGGAATATGGAACGTAAACAAATATGATACGAGTGTCACTTGTTAGCTGTAGATGCGTGTATACTTTTCCCATTACCAAAACGGGCATGGAAAATATTGTACAAAGATAAAATAAAGGCGACTCCCATCATTACTGCTTTGTGGCGCCGATACGGGTTACTTATCGCGGCGGTACGTGTTTTAATTCGCGGGGCTGTTTTAATGGCCTAGAGATTAAAAGTTTTATCATAATTTTCAAGTTTTAAGTGAGTGACTTAGGAAGGGCGGAGTCATCATAATTTGCCAGTTGGTCTTCCTACTGTTTGGTTCCATAGAATGATATGCCGAGCACGACTTTGTATCAGAATCGAGTAGTAACGTTATCGTATCGCCATCTAGAAAATGACAAAATAAATTTTAGTACCAAATAGGCTCCCGGGGGGCGCTGTTCCTAACGTCATACAAATTTTGACGGCGATACGATAACGTTACTACTCGATTCTATAGGCTGCGCACGAAGTTTTCGAATCCTTCGTAACGCTACGGTTATCATTGCCCTAAGCACGACTTGTCGAATCCTGCGTCACGTAAAATCGAATAGTAAACTATAACGAGTTTGTATGACGTTTGGAACAGCGCCCGCCCGTGAGCGTATTTGGAACTAAAATTTAGTATGAGATTTCTCGATCTCGATACGATAACCGTAACGTAACGCAGGATTCGACAAGTCGTGCTTAGGGCACATAACGACATCGAGAAATCTCATACTAAATTATAGTTCCAAATACGATCACGGGCGGGCGCTGTTCCAAACGTAATTTTTAACCGACTTCAAAAAAAGGAGGAGGTTCTACGTTCCACTGTATGTTTTTTTTTTATATGTATGTTCATCGATTACTCCGTCAATTGTAGACCGATTTTCAATTTATTTTTTTTATTGAAAGGGTATACTCCTAAGATGGCCCCATTGTCACCAAGTCATGTTCTCATGATGGGATCCCAGGGAAATCGAGGGCAACCCTCAAATTTTACAGGCACGTACTATGTGTTTCATATATTTTCTAAGGTTATTCAAGTATTTGCGTCTGGTAGTCATCATCTGATGATGATGGGCTGATGATGGAAGGTACAACTCCTTAGCGGTTAGGAGTTGGAGGATAATTCTGAAAATGTTAAATCATTATTCGAAAGGGTATACTCCTGAGGTGGTCCCACTGTCACCAAGTCATGATCTGATGATGGGATCTCAGGGAAACCAAGGGCAACCCTCAAATTTTATAGGCACGTATCATAATGTTTCATATATTTTCTAAGGCTATTCAAGTATTTGCGTCCGGTAGTCATCATCATAAGTTGATGAGCTGATGGTGGAAGGTACAACTCCTTAACGGTTAGGAGTTGGAGGACAATTCTGAAAATGTTAAATCAACGTGAAATTGTGAAATAAAAATCTTTTAACAAAAAAGTAAAACCGCCTTCAAAAAAAAACCTTAGAAAAAAAAAGTATAATAATCTAAAATAATGATAAGTAAATAAAATAAAATGCGTTTATTTCGGACAACAGAAACTAAAGCCTAAAGTTTTATGGCCTAGCACTAAGCAGCAGAAATATGAAGTTGGTGCTTCAAAGAATATTCCGCTCGCACCGCACCGACTTCATATTCCTGCTGCTTAGTGCTAGGCCATAAAACTTTAGGCTTTAGTTTCTGTTGTCCGAAATAAACGCATTTTATTTTATTTATTTATCATTATTTTTCTCTATAAGATTACTAACTGATTACGTTACGCAGGATTCGAAAACTTCGTGCTCGACCCTCTGATGAGAACTCGTGCTCGGAGTACGGGCAGTAAGTAGGTTCCAGAACGGAACAGTCTATTAAGAGTCATATAGCAAAAATATCGTCAGTCGTAAAAATAAGCTGATCGGGAATAAATCCATTCAATCGTTCCGCATAATTAACTTGACAGATTGCGAGCGGTGAGCGATTGACAGGGCTGAGACTCAGGTTTCGTGAGAACAAATATTTATAACCTAACCAACGTAGAAAAGTTGAAAAAACCCTGACATTGTCATTTCAAAGTTCAATAGGTATTTCAAAAACGGGTGAACCGATTTTAATGAAACTTGGCTAAGAACCATCTCCATTAAACTAGCTTTTGATTAAAAAAACCTCATCGAAATCGGTCGATCCGTTTGGGAACTATGATGCCACAGATAGATACACAGACACACAGATACACATGTCAAACTTATAGCACCCCTCTTTTTCAACGGGGGTTAAAAATAAACGAAATTATAATTATTATTGTTTATTATTTTCTGTTGGCGCTGTCACGCACGCGCCGCAAAGGGACGCAAAACGCTTATAAGCGTATAATATAAATACCCGTTATGTAGTTTTTTAACAACCGACGAAAAAGAGGGGTGCTATAAGTTTGGCATGTGTCTGCATCCTGTCTGTGTCATCATAGCTCCCAAAAGGATGGACCTATTTCGATGCGGTTTCTTTTAATCGAAAGCTAGTTTAATCGAGATGGTTCTTAGCTTAGTTGTATTAAAATCGGTTCACCGTTTTTTTGAAATTATACTTTGAAATGACAATGTTCGGGGGTTTTTCAACTTTTCTAAGTTGGTTGGTTGGGTGGTTAGGGGGGTTGGTTGGTAAGAAGGGTTGGTTAGTTGGTTGGTTACGCGTTGGTTGGTTGGTAAGGAGGGTTGGTTAGTTGTTTGGTTACGTTGGTTGGCTGGTTAGGTTGCTTGGTTGGGAAGGAGGGTTGTTTAGTTGGTTGGTTACGTTGGTTGGTTGGTTAGGTTGGTTGGTTAGTGAGGAGGGTTGTTTAGTTGGTTGGGTACGTTGGTTGGTTGGTAAGGAGGGTTGGGTAGTTGGTTGGTTAGCTAGGTTGGTTGATTAGGGTTTTCTAGGTTGGTTAGGTTTTATTATTGTGTTTTATGTCCCTCTGTGCCAGCCCTGCGGTGACGGGAGACACATTATATCGGGCAATATGAAAGAGATTTGCGGGCCACCATTATGTGGTTGATCCAATTCATGCTGACGATATTTCAGTAATCACTTATTGTCATAGGCCTTTTGAGAGGAAATATTAAAATAATGTTATAGCCTACTAGCCGTTGCCCGCGACTTCGTCTGCAAAGAATTCGGTTATCGCTATTTCGCAGGTACTATGCAATTTTCCGTGATAATAATACCCCTTTATTTGGCAGAACTAACAAGAGAAATTCTCAATTCCAGTCTTTTCTGCTTTTATATCTACTAATAAAAATGGTTAAGTTTCATAAAAATCGGTTAATCCGTTTTTGAGATATTGAACTTTTAAATTGAAATCCCGTATGTTTTTTAACTTTTATAAGCTGGCTAGGTGAGTTATTACAGGATTGTCTTCGGGAAAAGCGGATTTCTGTGACTTTGAAAGTTCATTGCTTTCGTTGTAAGTCGTAACTTTCTTTTAAATAACTTACGGGAAGTTTCGCAGCGTTGCTAGATTGCCAAAGCGCATGCCCCGTATTTCTTCTTTATCTAACGCTGAGCAGCAACCTAATAAATTTAGATTATTTTAAATTTTACTTAAGATTTAGAAAAGTTGAAAGTACTCGGTATCTCTCGAAACTTTTATTTATTTATACGTAAAATCCGCCGCCGCTCAGAATACATAACCACTCAATTGCTTTTGGTAACTAGAGCTACCTGTCACTCAAGATTCAAAGCAAGTGAGTGGATAATAAGTCAGAACCCGCGAGAGCGCCTAAAACTAAACCTAAACATACAACTAAAACTAAACTAAAATCGTGTAGTTTCGCGTAGTCCGCACAAAGCGTTTTCGCTCTTCCTTCATCATCCGTACGGCTAAGGAGTGGGATTCCCTGCCGTGTCTGTGCTCCCTGCACACTATAATCTGGCTGTTTTCAAGTCTAGGGTGAATGGGCATTTGCTAGGCAAGCGTGCACCATCGTAGACCACATCTTCGCTTACCGTCAGGCGTGATTGTGGTCAAACGCAAGCCTATAGTGTAAAAAAAAGTCATCTCCGTGCACGCAGCGTATCGTGACATGTTGTACGAACGACAATATTTATTAATTTCTTCTCGTGTCGTTCTTACATGCAGTATGGAATAGGAACTGCACACATACCATTGAATTGCTTCACAGGAGTGTGCAGGTTTCCTCACGATGTTTTGTACTTAATTTTGCACATAAATTAAGAAGATTTCAGTGGTACGAGCCGGGGCTTGAAGCCACGACTCTCTGAGGGTCGAGCACGACTTTACGAATGCAGCCTAACATGACGGTTATCGTATCGAGATAGAGAAACCTTATACTAAATTTTAGTTCCAAATACGCTCACGGGCGGGCGCTGTTCCAAACGTCATACAAACTCGACAACGTTTACTATTCGAACGTTTACATTTCGAACGTTTACTAATCATTTATTTGCTAACATAGGTAAGTATTACTGATTTTACGTAAAGTTTCGTATCACTATGTTTGCCATAAGGCATACAAATATGTAGACTACACATCATGCAGCATAACTATTTATTAATTAAGTATTAAAATAAAAAATTTAAATATTCAAAATTGCCATCACAAATTTACAAATAAACACTGAAATTATTACAACAGATTAGAGCTTGTCATTTAAATATTTTATGTGACGCAGGTTTCGAAAAGTCGTGCTCGACCCTCTGCTGAGTCATAAAATAATAATTATAGCGTATTGATAGCTACTCCTTTGCTCTGTTTGACGACCAGATGGCCTAGTGGTTAGAGAACATGTAGTCAAGCTTGAGGTCCCGGGTTCGATCCCCGGTCGGGGCAGACAATATTTGTACAGTACAAGTACAGCCAGCAAAAAAGTGTTATGTACCTACATGTTATAATAATAAATACTCGCTAATCCCGCCGCTAAGCAGCAGTGCTTGCACAACAGTGCAAGCACTGCTGCTCCACAACAGTGTTCCGGTGTGGAGAGTAAGACAGTCGTTGTAATTACAGGCACAAGAGGCATGTCATCTTAGCTCTCTAGGTTGGCAACGCATCTGCAAAACCTTGGGTTGCGGGTGTCTATGGGCAGTGGTGATCACTTACCATCAGGTGACCTACTTGCTCGTTTGCCTTCCTCGTCGTATAAAAAAAAATCGCCAGTCAGTAACGGACAGCGGTGCTTCATTCACGAATCCTACCCGGCTTAACCTTTAATTAACAGTGGCGACTATAGGATGGGATTGTATTACGAGGGCTGTTTGATAAGTACCCGTTTTCTAAATATGTTAATATCACTGGCCGCAAATAAGTATACCACCTTTTTAAGCCATTTTTCAGAGGCGGGAAAATTAAAAAAAAGGCATTATTTTGTTTTTTTTTTCTCATTTGGCAACGATTCTGTGAAGGCGTGAACTTAAAATTGTTAAAATGGAGAAAGAACAGTATCGGTCTGTAATTAGATTCTTATTTTTGGAAGGAAAAACATGTGATGAAATAAAAGCAAGAATGCAAGCGGTTTACCATGAATGTGCTCCTTCTATGACAACCGTCAGATATTGGTATAACGAGTTTAAGCGGGGGAGAACAACCGTTTTTAATGAGGATCGCCCAGGCCGGCCAGTTGAGGTGACTACGGACGATATGGTTAAGAAAATTGAAAATATCGTTTTAGCCGACCGTCGAATTAAACTTCGAGAAATCGTTGATGCTGTAAACGTTTCAATCGAGAGGGTACAACACATATTAGAAGAAAAATTGGGTATGAAGAAAGCATCGGCGAGGTGGGTGCCGCGTTTACTCACGGAGGAGCAAAAACGGATCCGACTGACTACTTCGGAGCAGTGTTTGGCCGTGTTCTAACGTAACCCGAAGGAGTTTCTGCGTCGTTTCGTGACCGTGGACGAAACGTGGGTCCACCAATACACCCCGGAAATGAAAGAGCAGTCGAAGCAGTGGATTTTACCGGGTGAACCTGCTCTAAAGAAAGCAAAAACCGTCCCATCGGCTGGAAAGGTCATGGCGACCGTTTTTTGGGATTCGCAGGGTATTATACATATTGACTATTTAGAAAAGGGAAAAACAATAACAGGGCAGTACTATGCCAATTTATTGGATGAATTTGACCCCATTTAAAAAAGAAAAAAGTACTGTTTCATCACGACAACGCCCCGGCTCATTCGTCCAGAGTTGTGACGGCTAAATTAGCACAGTTACGCTACGAACTATTGTCTCACCCCCCGTATTCTCCAGATTTGGCCCCATGCGATTTCTTTTTGTTTCCCAACCTAAAAAAATGGCTCGGTGGCGAGCGATTTGGATCAAATGATGAAGTTATTGCCGCCACAGAGGCCTATTTTAATGACTTTCCAAAATCATACTTTTTAGATGGTTTATTGAAGCTTGAGTATAGGTGGAACAAATGTATAGAGTTAAAAGGTGAAGGTTAGAAAAATAAATGCATATATACAAAAAAAAAAATTTTTTTTTCCATAAATGGGTACTTATCAAACAGCCCTCGTATTTTCAGCTAATTGAAGGATTTTATTTCTAAACAGCTCAGACAACCCCGCTGTTTCGTGAGAAGCTACAATCCGAGGGTTTGATGGCGTCCTATTTTTGAACGCGCTTTCCTTTGTGGCTTATAATCAGCCCAATTTTCCGGGTTTTCCGGCCTTCCGCGTCCCATTCAAGTTTTTCTTTTTCCTATAAAATATTATTATGTTCATCTACACTTATATTATATTGTTACTTAGAATTGATTTACGTACTAACACCATGGAATTAAAGTCAATTACAAAATTCTCAAAAAAAATGTGTCCCGGTGTAGTTAAAGTGAGAAAAAAGGTCTTTTTTAGAAATTAGTGGTCTTTTGGTTCGGACGTTTTCAAGAGCTAACCCGAAGTCCATGGTGTTGGTAAGTCAATGTTATTGAGTAAAAAATATAGTCACTGACAAGGACAAGTCACAACAAAATAACTAACAGTGATTGTAATAATAATAATCATTTATAGCCACAAAAAACGAACAAAACAAGAAACATACATTTGGAAAAAAATAACATATTTTAAAGAAAACAAGGAAAGAAGAAGGAAAATATTCATATATATAAATAACAGTAAAACAACACGAGAACAAACACGATACAAGGTGTGGCAACGGGCTCAGACTCAGCATGATGCTGCCAGCTGGGGGGCTTGCAGCGCTGATTTTCAGCCTGCGCCTGTCCCACAGCGTACAATTACATTTTTAGGGGTGAGGTTACAACAATTATTAATATTGTTTAATCTTCGCATGGTTCCATGCTGAACGAGGAACCTTAAATAGTTTCGCTGCCTGTCCGTCTGTCAGTCTGCCTGCGACTGCGACTTAGCTCAGACATTTTCAGTACTATAATGCTGTAATATACGGCTATATACATAATAAATTACGCCCGTAATGTAGAAGAATTATATTTTGAAATAAAAAATCAAGGTGCCTCCCCTTCGCATTTGTTTAATAATACTAGGAGGGGTATGTGTCATACAATTTTATATCCAAATATTTAACTTAAAAAATACCAACTTGTTTTTGTTGGAGTCCTCAAAAGTTAAGTCAAAGTAAGGTCAAATCAAACTAGCCTTGAGTTTGTATCTTTATTCCGGAGAAATTATCATTTTCAAACACATCTAAAGACACGCGGAAAGTTAAATGAGGTACCTAGTACTAATTTTGATACCGCTCTCATGGCTCAACCCGTGACCTTTAAATCACCTATTACGACCTCAAGCTCGTATATAATACTCCATCAAAACGGTCTTATACCGCGAGAAATTAATTTGCGTTCCTATACGACCCATACACGCTAACTCTGACACATGGTGCCATCAACAAACACATAATAACATGGTAGGACTACAAAGGCAATTTCTTTGTTCATTGCCTGGTTCATACGCTTGCCGCACAATGGTTAGTTAACAATACACGCGATGTATCATGACACGGCTATGATTACGTGCCACCGGCGGTGCGGCGATCGATTTTCCTTTCCATTGCTCGGTTGATACGCTCACCGCACAGAGCTTCGTTGACAACACACGTTATGGACTAAAATATTGTTCGCCACGCCCTATAGTGGTATAGTGGTAGGACAGTCATAGTTCAAAATTCTTTACGCAAGCTTCGTCGTTGC
This sequence comes from Clepsis dumicolana, assembly GCA_963691665.1. Classification (NCBI taxonomy): domain Eukaryota; kingdom Metazoa; phylum Arthropoda; class Insecta; order Lepidoptera; family Tortricidae; genus Clepsis; species Clepsis dumicolana. The sequence continues at coordinate 15,897,150 of OY829513.1, forward strand.
CACCACACGAGCATTGTCATTGTACCCATTTGAAGGAAGACTCGGATTCCCTTGGTAAAGTGCCTGTCACCAGGAATACAGGATGCTGTGGACTCTATGCGTTTGGTGTATGGTTGAGAATCATCTGTTTGTGTGACAGGTTTATTATTTAGCTTAATGGTGATTGTTATGGGTCGTTTGTTATTATGTGTGTCACGAAGAGAAGTGTCCCTTTTATTTATTAGCAGCAGCGGGACAAATGTTTCGTCTCTGATTAGGAAAGGACGGGAAGTGTTCTTTTGGCAAATGTTATTGCTATGCGTAAAGTAATTTGCCAAGTATTAATAATTTGCCAAGTATTCATTTTTGACACGGCCTAAATAGCGGCTTGTTACATGTTTGAGACCACCATGTTATTATTGGAAACTGTAATTTATTATTAAAAGTAACAACAACAACCACCAAGAACTTCGTGTAAAGTTTGATCTTTAACAGAGACAAGCACCGAGCTCTCAGTTCACCCGCTCTGCCATATTGGTCTAAAGGTTTAGCTTGGTTGTTTAATAAAGGATAAGCCATACTTTATGAACAAGATGTAGAGTTTATTGCAAGAAGGAAAGCCCGGACTTACTTATACTTTTTGCCTGAAGTAACTAACTACATTTAAACTCAGTCCTTCGACAAATTTCATTTAGAATTTAGATGAATCACTTAGCATCTTAGCATAGCTGCCCTGCTCAGCGGCTCTAACGCCGTGGCTACGACTTTGCGCGATCTGTGGCGTGCCAAGCGATTTCTCAGTTCCTTGCGCGGTCGAGACTCCTACCGCACTTCGGTTAATTTGCAATGCCCGCAATGTATTAGGAAAACGCTCGAAAGTCGCGCGAAGTCGAGACCACGCCGTAAGTGAGTTAGCACTTACTAAAGCGTCTTAAAGCTTCTCCTCAAAGGAAGCTTACGGTGCTAATTTCAAAACTTCATGGTGCGGTACGGTGCAGAATCCTTAGCTTTTGTTCTAAATGCTGGTAATTTTACCTGTGAAAGCTTGTTTTCTCAAAACATACACTTTTTGGTTCATAAAACTCCTTTCACTTCGTCCACAGAAATGATTTTTATTTTTTGTTACTGTTAGTAAAAACTTCACGTCTTTTATTTTATTTTTCACTATTTAATTGACAAATTTACTACTTAGGTATCATCTACAACTTTAAAAAAAATTAATTTATTAGCATTAGTATCTGAGATAACCAGGTGTGTGACGGACGTACAGACAGACCGAGTCACACCATAAGGGTTCCTTTTTAGCCCCCGACAAAAAAGAGAGGTGTTATAGGTTTGACCTGTGTATCTGTGTGTCTGTGTATCTGTCTATGGCATCATAGCTCTCAAACGGATGGACCGATTTTGATGCGGTTTTTTTTTAATCGAAAGCTAGTTTAATCAAGATAGTTCTTAGCTAAGTGGCGTTAAAATCGGTTCACTTTGAAATGAAACTGTCGGGTGTTTTTCAACTTTTCTAAGTCGGTTAGGTTATTGCTTACAATATATAAATTTGTCCCAACACGGCAAGTTAAATAAAAGCTTGTATAAACGCCATAGTCTTTCCCATCACAGTTTCGTATCGCCGTTTGCAGTATTGTCCCGCTGCTGAGAGCAGATAGCGGTGGTTTAAGGATGAACTAAGTAGGATGGCTTTGTTTAAGCTAGCTTAATGTTTCGTGCCACTCGTTTACAAGATAGGTACCTTCTCTACTGAATGAAATGGGACATTGGTACGACACACAAGATAGATTTTCTTAGTCGAGGTGTTTTTAGAATTCCGTACCTCAAAAGGAAAAACCGGACAAGTGCGAGTCGAACTCGCACACGAGGGTTCCGTAGAAAGATTTTGTATTTTCCATCATACTTTCGTATCGCCGTTTGCAGTATTGTCCCGCTGCTGAGAGCAGACAGTTTAAGTAAGCAGGGCTTAAGGATGAACTAAATATATGGCTTTGTTTAAGCTAGCTTAATGTTTCGTACCACGCGTTTGCAAGATGGGTACCTTCTCTACTGATGATCTCAATTGGAAAATCTTTTTGTATTTTTTATTTATTTTTTCCATTTTTTTTATTTTTACGGTCTTCCCGTGAGTATCAATTATATTTTAATAAACTCACCGAAACATGAATACACAGAAGAAAAAAACAGAAAAATACCAGAATAAATAATGGTATTTTTCTGGTTTTTTTCTGTGTATTCATGTTTCGGTGAGTTTATTAAAATATAACCTTCTCTACTGGTTGAAATGGGACATTGATATTAGATATCTTAAGCCGGGTCCGATGTATCATGTTTTCGATGTTTTTGAACATTGCAACATGTTTTCCGCGACGGATGGAAAACATTGAGATTTGTTTGAGTGTTCGAAAAATATGTTGCGATGTTCAATAACATTGAAAACATGGTGCGGCGCTGCGGACCTGGCTTGATTCGAGGTGTTTTTGAATATACTTCGACCCAATTGAGTGCATTAAAGTTTGAATTGTTAGCTGGATGACGAATGACGAAAGTCAGTTGAGTCGTAAATTTTTGTGACGCACTCTTTATTGAATACGACCTACATTTAACAAACAACAATCTTAGGAAAGTTGAAAAACCTCCGACATGGTCATTTCAAAGGTCAATAATTCAAAAAGGGATGAACCGATTTTAATGAAACTTAGCTAAGAACCATCTCAACTAAACTAACTTTCGATTAAAAAAAAACTACGATGCCACAGCCAGATACACAGATACATATATACACAGACACATAGATACACAGACACACAGGTACGCAGGTCAAACTTATAACACCCTCTATCACCCCTCTTTTTTGTCGGGGGTTAAAAACGGAAAATGGTGCAAAGAACATGCAAGGGAGCAATGGCCGGTCTTACCGCTACAGAGCGATCTCTACCAAATAATTTGAATTATTTGATAATTAACGTCGATATCGATAAAAAACCCTAGCAGTTATAAGCTCAATAAAAAACCCTAGCAGTTATGAGCTCAATAAAAAACCCTAGCAGTTATGAGCTCAATAAAAAACCCCAGCAGTTATGAGCTCAATAAAAAACCCTAGCAGTTATGAGCTCAATAAAAAACCCCAGCAGTTATGAGCTCAATAAAAAACCCTAGCAGTTATGAGCTCAATAAAAAACCCTAGCAGTTATGAGCTCAATAAAAAACCCTAGCAGTTATGAGCTCAATAAAAAAACCTAGCAGTTATGAGCTCAATAAAAAACCCTAGCAGTTATGAGCTCAATATAAAACCCTAGCAGTTATGAGCTCAATAAAAAACCCTAGCAGTTATGAGCTCAATAAAAAACCCTAGCAGTTATGAGCTCAATAAAAAGTACATGAACTTCACTTCCGGATTAATACTTCAAACTTACTCGTATAAGCTCGTCTTGTCTAACTTGGCAAAAGTATACATAATTCAGGTAAGTACTCCTATTAATCATAGTAAGTATCAAATAGAGATAAAATCAGTAACATGATATCATCTCCTTTGTTCCGGCGATTGTTTCCAAACATCCATCCAAACTTTTCCTATTATTATTATAATAGGTACATACTTAACGCCGTTTCGTACCGTAAGAGACCATAACTTTACTGTTTCAAGTTTATGAGCAATAAAGGTACGCACAAACTCGCTAAATATAGCAGTCATAATTGTGCCACACACGACTTACTATTTAGCGGAACATAAAAAAATATGTGACACACGTTGACGTTTGTTGAATAAAATAACAATGAAAAACTCAGAGGTGCGAACCGGCAGCGTATTTTAATTGCGTTACTATTTTGACACTCGTCAATCTCGCGTCATCGGTTTGAAGTGACAGTTTTTGTAGGACTGTGACAGCTGGGTCAATCAATTTTTAGGTGCTGCTCGTTGCCATAGCGACGTCTCCTCGGTCACTCGTTAAAAGTATGATTTTCTAGAGTACAAATCCACTGAAAGTTACGAGTTACGAGCAACGTTTGTCAGCCCATATGAAATGAACGCGATTGTGATTCCGAACGTGTTAGATAATAAGGCCACTGGAATCGAACTCACGACCCTGCTTGAGAGACCTATGCAAGTCAAACTACTAGGCTATAATATTAATATACCTAAATATTACCTATGATATGGAATAAGCTCGCGTTTGCACTTGTGTGCTGCCCTGTAATTGGATAATTTTGTTTTGTACAAAATAAAGAGTCATACAATACATACATACTCGTACATAATTATGATCACAAAATTGCAGTCAGTATTTTTGTATTTTTTCCTAATTTTTTTTGTTTCTCGGTTTATCCGTGAATATCAATTATTATATTTAAATACTCACTACAACATGGGTACACAGAAAAACCCCCAGAAAATATAACTAACCCCTGGAATAGAACCCGGGTCTTCTACTTCCCTTGTCATAAACTCTACACAACGGCTAGCATAGGGTGACACTTTGAATTTTTTCCATGTATTCAAATCCCAGCTCCTTTATCACGTTTTGCAATGCCGGGTTCGATTCCCAGCTTTGGCTTTAATTTTCTGGGTTTTTTTCTGTGTACTCATGTTCCAGTGAGTATTCATAAGTATAATACATAAGCCTACAAGTAAGCAATGTTTCGTAGCAGTATTCAATTTAGTGGAACAAGGCTTGATGGTAACTCGACGGCTGACTCGGCTGACACAGCAGGCATCGCCGAGCTACCGACACAGCAGGCATCGCCGAGCTACCGACACAGCAGGCATCGCCGAGCTACCGACACAGCAGGCATCGCCGAGCTACCGACACAGCAGGCATCGCCGAGCTACCGACACAGCAGGCATCGCCGAGCTACCGACACAGCAGGCATCGCCGAGCTACCTAAACCGACCATTAACGCGCTTGTAACCGTAATGGCAGCACTTAAATCTGACCTACATGCATACGATACTGAATTACAAATATTTTATACGGAAGAGTGTGCGTGTGTAGGTACACCTTGTATGTTAACATGATGATGATGAAAAAATGCAAGAATTGTTTTCATGGTCAGTTTCAAAAGAATATCTGAAAGATATTATAAAGATATTATAATTACACTAGTGGCTCTATAAGCAGAGCTGTCTAGACCTAGCGATTTTTTGATTTCGAATCGACAGAAAAAATTTAAGTATGTAATTATTGACCTTGATCACAAAATTTCGAAAAGATCGGGTCACATTTTAAAGTTTTTCGTATTTTTTCTTTATTTGTTTTTTCCAGAACCCAAATTGACAAAAAATCTATTTATTTTGCGAACCTGTTCATAAAATCTTAAAGGGAATCGGTTGAGAAATGCAACCTGTTTGTAGAGGAGAACAGCCGGACATACATACCAAAGCATTTTTGTCCAAACTGATGGAGACACTCGCTTACTGCGTTCGTTCAGTCAATTAGGTACCTAACTGACAATAAATAATTTAATTGACACAATTGTTTTACTGGCATAGTTTTTATATTTATTTTAGGCCACTTTTCCCACCAATTACCTGTGAGCAAAATCTACGCAAAGCAAAAGTGAACTCGTCAATAATGCTTATTAATAAAATAATCCCGAAGCAGGAGACAAATAATCCAAAGTTACGACTTAATCCCGGTGTGATTCTTCTATGAAAATAATCAAAAATATCTTTTCTAATAACAGATGATAAGTGGGTCCGGTCGGCGGGACGTAAATAATAATTACTGCCCTAGGGCTAGTTGTTTGCCAGCGCTCACAGAAGTTGTTTACAGGCTCGTGGGTAATGGAGAAGTTGGGGCTTTATGATATTCTCAGTTAATACACGTTCAGGCTAATTTAAAAGAGCGGTCTCTTTCCCCGTTTTTAAGCATTGTCCGTTATGATGATAATTATAAAGTTAAGGTGTTAGGCTTATACTTACATTATTTTTGAGTACAAAAACGTAAGTTCAAAAGTACGCGGCTGCGGTTTAAAGTCCAGTGAGCAAGCTGTAGACCCTCGCGACCTAATTTTTTTTTTAATTTTCAAAAAAGCGAAGCGAGAAAATACTTCTATATAATTATCGAACCTGATCACAAACATTCATGAAGATCGGGTCATTTATGAACATTTTTCCTATTAAAAAAAAATCAAAAAATGGTTTGACAAAAAAAAATTACAAACCTACTCACAAAATTTCACGAGAATCGGTTTAGAAATGCGACCTGTAGAGGAGAACAGCCGGCCAGACGGCGGACAGACGTACGAAAGCATTTTTGTCCGAACTGGTCATGCTTCATATTTTTGTTGTACGATTTTATAATTTATTTGACAAATATAGACTATTTTAAGAAACCGATTTCGGTATTTTTGTATTTATTGAATCCTATTTACATTAAAAATAAATATTAACTTATTGCTGACGTGACGTCATCAAACGCATAATGGATAATGTAGTCTTCGCCTGCACAAAAAAAAATCACAGTAAAGTCTATGGTAAAGTAAACGTCAAGGTGTTGACGTCACTGCGACCGCGGACGGCTAACCTCAAAAAAAAATTAAAACTAATACTAACTGAACTTGTTTGAAATGGAAGGCTACGAGTGTTTCGTCCCTTTATGTCCGAATAACAACAGGGATAACCCGGGTTTGTTATTCGTACCAATCCCAGAACGACGGCGAGAGGAATGGTGTCGTGAAGTGAAGCAAAAATACTTCAAGAACTATTTGCAGTTTTGTTGTGAAGATCATTTAAATGTTTAACAATAAAGTCTTGACAGTTGAGTACTCGAATAAATTAATAAATTAGATTGTATTTATTATTATAATATTGTTTTATTTTGCTTTAGCTCCTCTTATTTCAGCGATGTTGTGGTTGCTAGAATTCGCCATGAACTCCAGTAAGTATCATGACATTGTCCACTTGTGGCAATTGCGAGAGTCGGCTTTTTCGAAATTAGCCGTCCTTTTTGCCATTTTCAGTGCCGTTAGAGGATAAAATGCTGCTGGTTTTACTCTTTGTGCTTAAATAACAAATAAACAAACAAACTACAAAACGAAACGACACGTCAATGTCAAGTTTGAGTTTGTGTTTGATATAGACTAGACAGACGTCAGTCGTTTTTTTTAATAAGCCAAAGGAATCATTATCCATTGAGCGTTTGATGACTCACAGAAAGGTCATTTGAAGGTCAAACCATTTCAACGAATATCTCAATAATGTAAGACTTTTTTTTTAGTCTGATATACAGAAACTGTACCGAAAGCTTGTTTCTCGAAATGGTTTTGAGATTTCTATACATGTATAAAAAGTTAGCATGGCTAATTGAAACGGAGGCACTCGCTAAAATAGGAACCGGATTTTTTTTTTAAATTACCCGATCATGAAATTTTTTGTGATCAGGTTTGATAAAAAAATTGTGATGAAATGAAAATTAAAAAAAAAAGTTCGAAAATGAGGTCGCGAGATCTACAGCTGCTGTCTGAGCCACTAGTTAATAATAATATGTCTTATTATAATTAACCGCGAATCATTTGAAACTGTTACAACGTAACAGCGTAAGCTAAAATAACCATGTCTTTAGGCACTGACCGCTGGGCGGGCGACGTGCGCGCTCCAGGCGTAGCGATTCAGTGCCACCTCGCCGTCGGCGTCTGCGCCGCTGGCTCCCTCACCTCCATTGACGTCCTCGTGTATGCTGACTGCTGGGGCTGCTACAAAGATCAGCTGCTGCTTATGGTGAAACGATAAGACTAATTTAGTGAAACAAATACACGTCGTATCAGGGCAAGAGGCTTGACTCTTACGCTATTCAAATGGAAACACTTTATTGGACGCGTCACACATTGAGGCACTGGTCGCTTCCACTAACGATTGCTAAGTTAACACAAGCTTGACAGGCGTTTATGGATAAGGGGGTAGAATAGCGAGCGCGGAAGACTCCCGCAGCTTGTGGCTCGAACGCACGGTTTGCGCCGAAAAGCGGACGAGTGTCCGCAGCTGGTTGTGGTCACGTCCAGTGGCCGCGACTAGTGGCTCAATGTGCTACAGGCCTTACATGATTTACTAAACTGTGAAAACCACCAGTCGGAACCGGACTGCACCACAAACTATCTTTTGGTATTACGCGCCGGATATATTTCTTTCGAGCGGCGTCCGCGAACGAGGTCCACCGGGCGTGGATGCGTCCGTGCATCAACATTGAACTAAACACTGGACATGTTTCTCCATCAATTTGTTAATTTGTTGAAATGTCGTGAAGAAACTTCCGAACAGCCGTGCAAGCAAGACGTCCGATGGATAGCGTTTAAAAGACCGTGCACCAAGCAGATTGCTAAACTTACACATATCTTTGACACAGGTGGAAGGTGTAGAGCCTACAGTGATTGACGTGTGGGTTGAGGTGGTGGGTAGGCCGCTGAAGTTCGCGCTCGCCGGCGACGATCCCGACTATGACGCCATTATGTGGTCAGTAGCAAATGGGTCAATCAGCTTTTCAGTGATGTTATTCTGTCCCGTCACTCAGGAGACAACAGTGATACAGTTGCTTAGAAAAATGGGCGTCATGGTATACAAGAGAGCTAGCATGCTTACCTAGGAGATAAGGCATGAAGAAATAGACTTAACTGTTACAACTCCTAACTTTTGGTACATTTTGTACCCTAGAAAATTGTTCTTTTAATCAATGCCAGACGTCGCCATAGCAACGAGCGAAACTTGAAAGTTGATTGAATCAAATACATAACATGTTATTACTGGGTGAATTTTTGAAATATTTTTTTACTCAATTTCGGCGGGCAATTTTTTATCCCTTTTCAATCTGCTTGAGAAACGGTATAAGTGCCGAGGTAGGTCTAACTTTAAAAAATATTTCTATCGAGTACGCCCGGATGGCCTAGTCGTTAGAGAACCTGACTACGAAGCTTGTGGTCCCGGGTCCAATCCCCGGTCGGGGCAGATGTCTATAATTATGACAAATACGTATTTATTATATCTATCTATGTATGTTTATCCCTTGTCTAGTACAGTCACCAGCAATAATATATGGTAATGGACAGTGCTGCAATAATATATGGTAATGGACAGTGCTGCAATAATATATGGTAATGGACAGTGCTGCAATAATATATGGTAATGGACAGTGCTGCAATAATATATGGTAATGGACAGTGCTGCAATAATATATGGTAATGGACAGTGCTGCAATAATATATGGTAATGGACAGTGCTGCAATAATATATGGTAATGGACAGTGCTGCAATAATATATGGTAATGGACAGTGCTGCAATAATATATGGTAATGGACAGTGCTGCAATAATATATGGTAATGGACAGTGCTGCAATAATATATGGTAATGGACAGTGCTGCAATAATATATGGTAATGGACAGTGCTGCAATAATATATGGTAATGGACAGTGCTGCAATAATATATGGTAATGGACAGTGCTGCAATAATATATGGTAATGGACAGTGCTGCAATAATATATGGTAATGGACAGTGCTGCAATAATATATGGTAATGGACAGTGCTGCAATAATATATGGTAATGGACAGTGCTGCAATAATATATGGTAATGGACAGTGCTGCAATAATATATGGTAATGGACAGTGCTGCAATAATATATGGTAATGGACAGTGCTGCAATAATATATGGTAATGGACAGTGCTGCAATAATATATGGTAATGGACAGTGCTGCAAAAATATCTGATCACGTTAGAAAGCAAAAGTATATGACGACACTCGACGGCATAAAAATGTAATGGGTTGCGGCCGGCATAAATATCGTTCTTGGTTAAGGCCATAAATATCGGACACTGAGTCGCTTAAAAATATCTGATACTCCACAAAATCAAAATCATGTGACTCATCTCCAGCATAAATATGTATTCACTTTGGAAGCAAAAACATCAGATCACACGGACGGCATGAATATCTGACATGTTATCAAATCGAAAATATGTTCATCAATCAGCAAATATGAACTTAATTCGCCTGTCTTACGGATCTAATTTGAATGCAGCTATCTGACGCTTCTTGAAAAGAGTGCGTACTTGTCACTACATAATGTCTATGTCACGTTTCTTAGCTTTTGAAATAAGAACAATGCTTTTGTGCCTGAAGTTTTTTTATTAGCGTTTAAACTCCTTGGTAAAACATATGGAAAAAAATACGTCAACAGAGTATGTCAAATTAGAAACGAAGAACTGAATTTGTTGGATTTAGATAAAACAAAACATGAGACAGACATATGCAGTGACAAGTACGCACTGTTTTCAAGAAGCGTCAGATCGCTGCATTCAAATTAGATTCGTAATACTACTAAATTAAGTTCATGTTTGCTGATTGATCACATATTTTTGATTTCGTAAAGTATCAGATATTACTCGGTGTTCGATACTTATGCCGTTACCCAAGAACGATATTTATGCCGGACGCAACCCATCAGATCTTATTGCCGTCGAGTGTCATCATATCTTGAGTCTGCTTGTGGAGTGCGTATAGAGCGAACGTGTGTCGGATTTTTGCTCATTTCTTAATTTAATTATTTTACTTAAATCGCCATTGGCCTATGTGCTAAACTTCAGTTTTCGCTTCCTCTTGTGCACTTTTAATGGACTTGCTCCGCCTAGTGGGTGTGTCTAGAGTGAGATAGTAGTGTTCTGTCAGTCATTAGTTTCTACTTGAGTTCGAAAAGTGAATCGCGAGTGACCCCGCGCATTTGTGATTTGAACCCTGAACGCGCGTTGTGCGTTGCCTGCGCGCATCTTGTCGTGTTGCCGCTGCGCCACATAATCGCTGAGCCGCGCGGCGAAATACGGGATCGCTTCGCTGCTCGGGGTGACGTCATCAGCTGTCACCTTGCTTGTGTTGCTGTGATCCGGTCTTGTGCTGCGGATTTGCCATTGGATTTTTTCCAGGCGCTTAAACATCACGCCTAGTAACTATTGCTGATTGCGATTGGATTGTCTTAGGCGCTTTCGGCTCTACGTACCAATATCAACATGGAGTGTTTAGGATGTCGCACTGCCGTTTGTAGCACGGAACTGCTGGCCTGTGTCTACTGCAAGGGCAATTATCACCATAACTGTGTCAATATGACCAGTTCATTTTATATGGCTAATATAAACGATTTAAGGAGGAACTGGCAGTGTCCTTCATGTGACAATGTAACGTCCCGTAGAAAGGGCACTGACACCCCTGTTCGTGGATTACATCAGAGAAGGCCTACTGACCACGAGTTTTCATCTCTCGGCATCGATAACAGTCGCCCTCTAGTGGACCTCACTGGCAGTGAGAGCTCCGTGCTGCCGCCCAGGCCATCCTGTATTAGTGCGATGTTGTGTGACGAATCTCTGCTGGATGCCACAAATGTGTTCGAGGAAAGTACTGAGCAGCCTGTGGAGGATAGAGTGGTGATTAGCCCACCACCTGCGGCGACTCAGGGCTCGATTACGTATGAGGATTTTGCAGCACTAATGGACGTAAAACTAGCGGACGTTAAAATGCATTGCAGTGACCATTTTGGTAAATTGATTCACAATTTGAAGAGTGAATTTAGGGCAATAATTGACTCTGTTTTCAATCAGATGAGCTGTTTGAAGAATGAGATTCGTGCTCTCTCGGAAAAGACTAAGTCCTTGGAGTCAGAAAACCTGTCATTGAAAGCTGAATTGTCGAAGATTAGTTCAGCTGAGTCTTGCGGCGTTTCTGGAGAGTGGCAGGACAGGTTGGTCCGGCTTCAAAGCGACATCGAGGAGAGGGATCAATGGACCTTGCAGAATGACTTGGAAGTGTCTGGTGTTCCGGAATCCAAGAATGAGTCGACTATCCACATCATATCGGCGATCGCGACTAGGTTGGGTGTGTCTCTGGACGAGCGAGAGGTGGTGCATGCTGCGAGGGTGGGACCGACGCGTGATAATGTTGAGGTTGGTGAATCGGTAAAGCCATCCCGCCCGCGCCCTATCGTAGTTCGCCTGGTGCGTCGCGCTCTTCGTGATGCGCTGATTAAGAGTGCGCGAGTTCGACGTGGTGCTACTACTGCTGACCTGGGCCTCCCCGACCACCAACCACGTTCTTTCTACATTAATGAGCGTTTGACGAGATCCAATCGCATCCTGTTAGGGAAGGCCAGGGATCTTGGTAAAAGGTTGCGGTGGCGGTTTGTCTGGTCTAAGGATGGTAGAGTCTTAGCAAGGAAAACTGAAACCTCGAAAGTCTACCGCATCCGGACGGAGAGCGACTTCGATCGAGTATTCAATGCTGTTTGTGTTTTTAACACTGACGCCGGCGCACAAAGTAATGTCTAATGCTTGGAACGGTGCTTCTGCTTTGATTTATTGCAATTTGGAATTTGTACTTATATTTGTTAACTATTTATGTGTTTGGTATTGTCTAAAGCTTGTTTACTGCTTCTTTATATCTCTGACTAACTTGAGTTGTTATTGTTGGTGCCATGTGTTGTCTAAAGTAGAGAAATATTGCTCCTCGCTGAGTCAAGTAGCGCTTTCTTGCTTATTTATTATGTATAGCTCTGAGTTTGCTGCGTATTTTGCCCCTATTCCTCATATTGCTGCTTCCGCCTGCCTCGACTATCCCTGTACCTGTATACTAATCCCTGTCTTTTATAAGCGTATTTTATTACCTTATCTTTATAATGGTTAAACAAAAACACTTCAAATTAGGGCTTTTCAACGCGGGTTCCCTTTGTGCTACTCGTAAGCATGATGAGTTCTGTGTCGCTGTTCAACGATTAAAACCAGACATTTTAGCTATTAACGAGACCTGGCTGAAGGCTGGCAAAGAGAGCTGCGCGCCCTCACTGCACGGCTACAAGCTTAGGCATACACCGCGAAAGCTGGGCACTCGACGGAGTGGTGGAGGCGTGGGCTTCTACATTAAGGACAATTTAAGTGCTCAAATATGTAAGCACCCTATTGTGGATGATGTAGAGCAAATGTGGATCAGAGTCAAGTTAAATTGTTTTAATTTCATTATTGGCACGGCCTATCGGCCTCCTTGGCTTAGTACAGGAGTATTTCTTGATGCATTAAGCGACACCATAGCCTCATTTTCTAAATTTGACAAAATTATTATTTGCGGTGACTTTAATATTGATCTGCTTAATATTTGTGACAACAAAACTAAGTGTTTGCATCAATTTTTGGACTGCAACGGTATAAAAAACTACATTACTCAACCTACTCACTTTACGGACCATAGCGCTACCCTTATTGACCTTATATGTACTGATGCTGACGTGAAGAGCTTTGAGGTTGATCATATCGCGGAACTCGGAGGCCATGCCATGGTATTTATTGAACTCCAGGTAAAATCAAAATCTTCTGTTCCAAGAATAGTTACAACTCGCTGTCTTAAAAATATAAACTTAGATTTATTTAATAGAGACTTGTGTCTTATTGATTGGGAGTGTATCCTTGATTTATCCTCGGTTGAAGATAAAACTGATAAATTCAATAGTTTTTTCACTAATTTATTCGACGCCCATGCTCCTGTGAGGAAAATAGTTATTAAAGAGTCGTCCAAGCCCTGGCTTACCGATAATGTCCGCCTTATGATGAAGCTTAGAGATGCTGCGCATAATAAGTCTCGCAAAACTAAATTAGATGACGATAAAACACAATATAAGACCCTGAAACACCTCGTTAACTCGAGCCTTTTTTATGAAAAAAAAGCTTTCTTTGAGCAGCATATTAATATTAACTTAAACAATCCTAAGTTGCTATGGAAAAACATTAAAAAAGACATAGTTCCTAATTTTAAGAATGTCTCTGGGCTGCCTCATAATTTTAGTGACCCAAAAAGTATGAATAGTCACTTTTTAAACGTGCCATGTAGCGACACTGTAAATATTGCCTCTATGACCTACTTTGAACATCACGTTTGCTGTGAAGGCGTGTGTTTTGCGTTAAAGCCCGTTGATGAGGATGTGGTCGGTAAGCTCCTCTTGCGTATGAAGTCCAATGCTTTGGGCCACGATGGAATAACTTTCGATATGATATTAATGACTTTACCAAGAACGTTGTCAGTAATCACCAATATAATTAACACTTCCATTAAGACCTCGATGGTTCCATCTGCGTGGAAAACTGCAGTTGTCTGTCCAATTCCTAAGGTAAATGACCCATTGGAGTTAAAAGATCTCAGACCGATTAGCATCCTACCTTATCCCTCTAAAATTTTGGAAAAGGTTGTGTATGACCAAATGTCTGCCCATTTAGAAGCCAACAATATGCTTCCTGAAATGCAATCGGGTTTTAGAAAGAAGAGAGGCACTGGCACGGCACTTCATGACGTTATTGATGAAGTCCTCGCTGCACAGGATACTGGTTTAAGTACCATCATGGTATTGTTGGACTTTTCACGCGCTTTTGATTGCATCAATGTTCCTTTGCTTCTGTCTAAAATGCAGTATTATGGTTTTGATTGTAATACTATTCGTTGGTTTGATAGCTATTTTAGGGACCGCCAACAACTTGTAAAAGTGAGTCAAAATAATGGCAGCTGCTTGCTGTCTGATCCTGCCCCTGTAACCAGGGGTGTGCCGCAGGGTTCGATCTTGGGTCCGCTGCTATTCATTTTGTATAGCTCTGACATTACAAAGTGTATTAGGCACAGTAAGTTTCACCTATATGCTGATGATGTACAAATTTACCTTTCGTTTTATCCTCGTGATTCTGATGCTGCCATTGCTATGATTAATGCGGACCTTGAACGTATTTTGGAATGGTCTAGCAGAAACTCTTTGGTACTAAATCCCTCTAAATCCAAATACATGGTGCTCGGATCCTTGAATCAGGTTAGTAGAGTTTTATCACGTAACCCTAGGATTGTGATTGACGACGTGGAGGTTGATCGTGTTGCTGAGGCGCGCAACCTAGGTGTTGTAATGGACAGCAACTTGCGGTTCGAAAAGCATGTGATTGAGACATCTCGGAATTGTCTGTACCGCCTCAAAGTTTTGTACAGTGTAAGAGACTTTTTAAGTGTTGATCTTCGCATCAGACTGTGTGAGTCGCTTGTATTGTCTAAACTAAATTATTGTTTGACTGCCTTTGGACCCTGCCTTTTAGCACGTTCTCAGCAACTTCTTCAAAGGGTGCAGAATGCCTGTGCTAGGTATTGTTTTAGGATCCCTCCGCGATCCCATGTTACGCCTTACATAAACGATGCCAACTGGCTGAGGATGGCTAATCGGCTGGAGCTTATGTTTGCTTGCCTCCTGTTCGACATAGTTAAAACTAAAGCTCCTAGTTATCTCTATAAAAAATTAACTTGGTCCGCTTCAAAAAGATTTTTTGGTGCCAGGCCCTCTCGTGCGGTTTTGTTGGCGATGCCTCGCCACGGAACCGCTGCCTTTAGGGGAAGTTTTAGATATAGAGCAACTAAATGCTGGAATAATGTTCCCCCGCCAATACGTAATCTTAACTCTAAAACTTCATTCAAAATTAAATTTCGTTTACATTTATTAACAATCCAAAAGCGTAATGTCTAAAATTCACCCGCCACTGTTTCCGACCTTCAATAAATATAATTATTTGTTGTAATATTACACCCATTCTTCTCTTTCTCCTTTTCACTCCTCGCTCCGCAATTTAAGTATACATATAGCCTGTTTTATATTTCTCCCCTTTTCTTATTAATATACATTTTTATTTTATACAATAAGCATTCGTTTCCTCTTGCGTATTCCACAGGTCTGGCTCAGTTGGTCCTGGCAGAATACCAGAGCTGCGGTCTCCGCAGCTTTATGCTGAGTCAGCACCTTTCTTTTCACGGCACTTGGCACTCACAAACGTACATTTAAACAACATTGTTATTCGTCTTTCTTTCTCTTTTTTACTGTTTCCAGTTTTTCTTGCTGTTTTGTATTCTCTGTTCATTTTTGTATACCGAATGTACCTAATTGCACTGTTTTATACATGTTTGTGTTTCCTGTGTTGTGAAAAATAAAGACTTTATCTATCTATCTATCTATCTATCTATGTCTTTGCCTGCTACCATGATCAGATATTTTTGCAGCGCTGTCCATAATCATATATTATTGCTGATGACTACCTACCCATAGCACAAAGCTCTGCTTAATTTGGGACTAGGTCAATTTTCCCACGATATTTATTTATTTTTGTTTACAATCATGTTTTCATCCAAGGGTAGGTTAAAACATAAATAAATAAATAAACATCATGGGACAAATTTACACCTATTGACCTAGTCCCAAACTAGGCAAAGCCTAGCCTAGCTTAAGTACAAATTTTACTAATAATAACCAAGTTGACCAAGGGATCAAAAAGCGTTCAAATTTCATCATATTCAATAAAAATCGAATTAATCAGTTACCTATACATAAGGAAAATGTATAAAGGCAACAATTTTGCCTTTAAAATAACTTGGTCTAAAATATATCGGTTTACTTGAACAGTCCTCACCGAACCGCGGCGCAGTACAAAGGCCTAAAGTTATGTTATTGCTGAATTGAGCGGCTTTATAAATCTCTAGACGTTTCGGTCCTGGCAGTTTTCATTGTAAGGGAGAGACACATCGCATCAAATTGCGTAACTCTGCAAAATATACAATATTTTTTTCTTTAGGTAATCCTAATGCCTAAGTACATTACTATTGTCTGATCTGATATAAAAGGACATGCATAATCTAGGGTTCTAATCTATGGGTTCTAGACAACGCATAAACATACTTATATATAGATAAATACATACTTATTAAATATATTAAACCATATATTAAACGTCCAAGACCCGAGCACAAACATTCGTATTCATCATACAAACATCTGTCCCGACCGGGATTCGAACCCGGGACCTCAAGCTTCATAGTCAGGGTCGCTAACCACTAGGCCATCCGGTCGTTAAAAAATAGTTGCAAATAGTCTTTTATTATGAGTTGAAATATTGAACATTTACTTCACATATTTAAAATACAAGATATTTAAAATTTTAAACGAGCATGGATAGCCACGGTAGCGCATTATACCGCTACTCATAATCATAACCTACCGTTCAAAGGCGCGCCATTTTTTCTCATTCCGGGATTAGGGCCACCTGCTGATTATCACCGGCACCTGAATCGGCCCCCGGCGTAACGAGCTCGCCGAGAGCGTGCGACATTTATCGCACGCCTTTGCCTTCACATAATGGCCAGATTAAAGTAGGTAATTACATGGGGTAATACAGACGACGCGTGACCAGGCCATCCGCTCCCGCGATTGTGGTCAGGCGCAAGCTTATAATGCACAGAGGGTCGAGCACGACTTTACGAATGCTGCGTAACGTAAAGTCGAATAGTAAACGTTGTCGAGTTTGTATGACGTTTGGAACAGCGCCCGCCCGTGAGCGTATTTGGAACTAGAATTTAGTATGAGGTTTCTCGATCTCGATACGATAACCGTAACGTTACGCAGCTTTCGTAAAGTCGTGCTCGACCCTCTGAACATGCGAAGAACAATTTGCGGGTGGTAGGACCTTGTGCAAGATCCGTCCGGATCGCTACCACCATCTTACTCGCTAATCCTGCCGCTAAACAACAGTGCTTGCACTGTTGTGTTCCGGTGTGGAGAGTAAGACAGCCGGTGTAATTACGGGCACAAGAGGCATTTCATCTTAGCAACGCATCTGCAAACCCTCCAGAGTTGCGGGTGTCTATGGGCAGTGGTGATCACCTATCATCAGGTGACCCACTTGCTCGTTTGCCTTCTTCGCCGTATTAATATATATATATATGTATATATATATATATCACGAGCAATACTGAGTCACAATTTCGGGCTAGGCAAAGAGCGAATTGGACTCGCGCCCCGAGGATGCCGCGGCATCATCTATTGTAATAAATATTGTGCCACTTACCGTACAGTACTGTCAATGTAGACTAAACGGACAGCCGTAAGCGCCATCTCCTGTCCAATAGTGGAACTAAAATGTGATTTCTAAAAACTTTGCTATTCAAACATTATCTCATACAATACATGAACAGAGTCTACTGATACTCAGCTTAGTACCTACTATTGCGGTAAAACGGCGTTCTAGTTAAAAAACTGTTTGAATCTATCAAAGTCAGTTTGTATGTAAATAATTAAATAAATTATAAATTCTTAAGCGCTGTTCCATTGTTGGTGAAAAAGCTCAGCACATGTCGCTTTTGATTTTGTCGCTTGTCGCTCAGTGCGTCCTTCACTGATTCCGTCACTATGAAAGGGACGCGACATGGCACGCGTGCTAGCCCCCCATAACTCAAGTAGCGACAGTGCTTTGCGTTATTATTATTTGTTCCGTGGACCGTGAAACTGTGATGCCGTTTCTATACACCTCTCACCTAACTTCCTCGCCTCGCCTATTAAATTCACACGCGTCTAAGCTTTTTGGCGAACTCGAAGCTTCGGAAGCTACAGGGCGCTTCGGCAAATTATACGAACACGGACTTGCACTCGCCGGCAAGGAAATTGCGGGAAATGCGCGGAAACTGTCGCCGGTGGCGGGGAAATCAGTTTTTACGGTAAATTTATAGCAATCTCAGAATACAGAACATGCCAGAAGCCGCTAAAGCGCAGAAGCGACTAAAGTACGCAAAAGTAACTAGCACGAAGCGGTTACAATGCTACACAAGTCTGTAACAATGGAGCCGTGCGTAAATCATTGTAAACGCGTCGATTGCTTAGCTACTTCTGCTGCTATCTGTACTTCATTGTAGGTGTTTATTTTATAATAATAACGATGTTTAAAAGAAATCCCGACGCATTTTTTTTAACCGCGGAGCTACTTTTAGATAATAATGTTTTGGGCACTCGCGATAACAAGCTTATTTAGCTAAATGGATTTTTGTCGAATAACTTTTGAATTTAAAAACATTTTCTTACCTAGCTTTTAAGGGTTTCGTGCTCAAAGAGTTCTTACCGATGCAGCCTTTGTTTTAAACCGCCGCTGTCTGCCTGGCCGTCAGAAATTTTTACGAGTGAGTTTTACATTTTGTTCAGTAAATAGGCGATTAAATGCTATTTTGAACGGAATATCTACACTCAAGGCCAAAATTGGAGAAACGTTTTCTATTAAAAAGCTAATTAGAGGAACGTTTGTAACGGAAAACATTCCCTTACAAACGTTCCTCTAATTTTGACCTTAAGTATGTTTGAGCAGGAATTTTTAAACGTCGTCTATTGTCTTAGTTAAGTACAGGCCCCTATTTCACCAACTTTACAATTGTCAGTTTTCAATAACAATTCGTTGTCCATTGCTGACTTGAAGAGCTTTTGTTTTAGCGCCCTTCATACTGGCCAAGGAATGTAGTTCGAATTGTCATGACAAACCGACAATTGTAAAGTTGGTGAAATGGGGGCCTGCTGACTTGAAGAGCTTTTTGTTTTAGCGCGCTTCATATTGTTCAATGTAGTTCGAATTGTCATATAAACCTGTCAATTTGTAAAGATGGTGAAATAGGGGCCAGGCTATCAATTGTTATCAATTGTCCCGTCATCATATTTTAACTTCATAACTGTTAGAAAAGTTAAATTCGAATCTGTTGAAGACAAAAGCGGAATTGTGAAAGCAATAAATCAATGTCCAAGTGAATTAAGCAGCTCGGTCGCCTCGGATTGAACTGCCGACAGCCGAGATTGATTGCCAATAAAATTCACTTTAACTATTTAGGCGCGATGACTGTTTAGAAGCACTAAACTTTTAGTTTCGTGAAATCGTTTATGAGCAAGTTAACTATAAACTATTTTTTAAAAACAAGCTTTTTCTCCGGACTGTACTCTTTGTTGTCTATATTTGTATTGTCATCCAACTGACACATTCCTGCCAAATTTCAAGCCGATGCCATTAACTGTTGAAAAGTTCCCACCTGAGGAGACGATCCTGACCACACCACCGGAATTTCACTACCAGATTATTGTATTGTCACCGGATTTATATAAGTATGCCTCATCTTAATCGGTTGAGGATAAAGTGCTTTAAAATTTATTTGCAAGATTTGACGGACAACTTACATAACTACATGCTTACATAATACTTACATAAGAACAGTGCAAGTTAAGTTAGCTTGTAAAATAACCTAACCAGCTTAGAAAAGCTGGAAAACCCCCGACATTGTCATTTCAAAGTTCAACATTTCAAAAACGTGTGAACCGATTTTAATGAAACTTAGCTAACAACCATCTCCATTAAACTACCTTTCGTTTAAAAAAACCGCATCGAAATCGGTCTAATCGTTTCGGAGCTATGCTGTCACAGACATATACACAAATACCACCCCTCTTTTTACGTCGAGGGTTAAAAAAAGATTTCTTAACATCTGTCCAAAACATACCTACTAAAAAGCGTTAGTAATGTATTGGTGGGTATTTTCCTCTCACAGCTCTGATGTATGCTCAGCCTTACTCTCTGAGCCATGTCCGGAAATTTAATGTTGGATCTACTTAGAACTGAGATTCTCAGAGCTTGGCAAATACCCGGTTACCTGCATACTTGTGTTTTGTAGTGATGCGAAAAAAATATGGAATGTTGGGGAGATGGACAAGTTGACAATCCAACTTGGGGAGAGTTGATTCGCTACGCTACAGCCTACTGATATAGGTTATCTAAGAATAGAAGGTTGCTCGGACAGGCACAGCGGCTTCCTAATGAACTTTTGTTTCAAGAGCCGTAGCCGGTTTAACTTCTATTGGTGTGGTTAGTGGGAGCGACAGAATGATAAGAAGGCCAATTTAATTGAACATGACATTTATTGTAGGATTCAATTATAAGCCAAGCCGGCACGCTTGGGACTAACTAAACCTTATCTAAACCGGTCGACGCGCACTGAATCTATAACGTGGTGAAAAGTCCACACGCGCGCTGGCCAGCGGTAAAGAAAAATTGTCTGTGCACTTACGGGACTCCTCGGTCTACCTCGGTGTTGGTGTGTCGTATCAGGCTACGGAAGCCGTAGCCGGCACGAGTATGTTCGGAGACCCTCAGGCCGTCAAACCCTACTGGCAACAGCAAGGTGAGGCCCGGGGGACAGTCAGACGTAGCCCCTGGTGGTGCAGACGCGGCACAGCGCGCAGGTGCGCGGGCGGGCGTGGAACCCTTGGCGTCGCAGAATCGCCACAGAGTCCGCCCGCCGGAACTCTGGTCCTACGGGAGAGGCTCGCGCTGTCTCGGCGAGACGCGGAGTCGATGATGGAGGGCTATCAAACCCTTGGCTTCAGCACGAATGCACTGGGCCGCCCACTGGCCCAGGCCTGCGGGAGATCGGACGCGGTGGCGCACGGCGCGCGGCGTCAAAAACTAGAAGGCTTTGAAGTCCTTGGCATCAGTGCGAGCACACTAAGCCGCCAGCTAGCTTAGGCCTACGGGGAAGGTGAGAACGGCAGCGCTCCTCGATGCACACACGTCACTCCGCGACACATATACGCACTCCTCACAAACCCTACTGACACTGCGTCTCAGAGGACGTCACAAAAATGTTCACAGCCTGCCAATGCATCGGGTCTGGTGCGACGCGCTTACGCGGACGCGTGGGTGGTTGGAATTACATCGCGGTACCGCGTTTGCGCTTATTTACGCGGCGTTTTTACGTCAAATTACGCGCACGAGTGACATGCGCCCACCCAGGAAGGGGATCGCCGCCAGACTGTCAGTGTGACAGATCACGGCCAGGGAATTCAGGAACGCGTTTCATTTGACGGGATGTTAAACTCTCGTCAGCCGCTTAGTAACTTCCAAATTTAACAAACTACCACGGCGCTACGCGCAGACATGTTTTAATTGTATACGAGCACGCGGCGGGTGTCCCTGACAATTCGTGGTAAGACGAAGTTTCGAGCTTGTACAACGAGTCGCGGTTAGTGTGCGATGGAACGAAACGTAGGTTCCGCGAAACGGAACGCTCTGACAAGGTGTCAAAGTTTTTCTCTCAAAACAACTACCTACTGTTGTTATAATTAAATTTCTGACGTTTGTGTGACTGAAAGTTGCTGAAATATGCTTTGTCGTGTAAAACCGAGACTACAGGGCGATAGCGTGGCTTTGGGCGGTTAATTTGGTACCTGATATGTGTCTGGGCACGTGTTATTCTAGTGGCAATGTAAGTTTGAAGTTCGACAATAACACATGGTGTTTCCGCTGAAAATACAGCGTCTGTGATTATTGCAGGCCTGAAATGTGCCTGCCGCTCGTTAGATCAGGAGACCAGCTATCCGTGAGTACCCATGTCTTACACCAGAACATGTTATTCATTGAGATATTAACGTGTCAAAGTTGGAGCTAAGAATTAGGTTAGGTTGTAGTGATTCTCACTACAGTTTGTTTAGTGTAAAGGTTCCTTCGGTAAATCAAAAGGACTCCAGTGGACCTCCCTAATCAAATTACGCTTTAGTAACAATGGCGGTGGAGTTTTGATACTTGTAAGTTTGTGAGTTTAGACGTGTAATGGTATCCGTGAAGTTAGTGAATTTGATCACTAACTTTTCACTTGTTAGTTAAGTCTTGAGTGTCGTTTATTAAATTGAAGAATCGTAACTGTGCAACTACTAGAGATTGTTTCTTTGCTACGTTTTCACGTCTACACCGTGTGACGCTGGCAGTCTAATTTGACAGCCCAACCTAACTGACACCGTAATAAAAACTGACATTTGTAAAGTCTGTGTAAAAGCGGCCAGAACGTATACCTACGTGGTTTCAAAATTGGACAGTAAAATTATTGTCGATACGTTCGCCATCCGGCGCGTTGCTTTTGAACGTTACGAAAAGATGAAATCCTAATTCGTTTATTAGAAAAGTATCTAAATTCCGTTCCCCGAACGAGTTTGTTGTTCATTTTGAGAACGAAAATTCGCTTCCCTTTTTGTTTCTAATTTGCAACTCGGGCTTATTGTAATCGGTTATTGTTTATTTTGAAAGGGGCCGTTTTTTCATCTCTTTGTCTTCAATCGTAAGCTCTTTATGGGGCCGTTAACAATGTAACTTCATAATGAGCTTACTGTTTATTACCCAATTTATTGGTTCTTGTATTTTTAAACCCTGACCCGAAAAGAGGGGTGTTATAAGTTTGACCTGTAGCATCACAGCTCTGCTCCCAAACGGATGGACCGATTTCAAGGTTGCTTTTTTTAATCAAAACCTTGTTTTAATCGAGATGGTTCTTAGCTAAGTTGCACTAAAATCTAATTAAGCTTAGCGCAATAATTATAATTATTTAGCGATTCTCGTAAAATTTTGTGAGCGGGTTCGATAACATTTTGTTTTTGTTGTCTATTCAGTTTTTGGAAATTTGAAAAAAAAAACTGTAATTGTTCTAAAATTAGCTCACTTCAGCCACTAGTTCAATACGACTTTATTTTTTTGGCACATTCGTTACATTTTCAACACCGACTAAATGTATTTAAACGTTTGTCCAACTCAATTCAGAAAATCCCGAAATACGTACCATTTCCTTAACTACCCCGAAATAATTTTATAGCATAACGAGCAGAATTGCGAAGTAACTCCATAATATGTAATGAAACTCAACACACAATGTATTTAGCGAGTTCCAAACTAGGAAATAACAATAATTTACAGCACAAGTAATTAGAAACATACCACGTAGTACAAATTTATCATGCTCGTGCGACGAGTTTTTGCTACTAAAAATTTAGGTTTAGCAATAACAATTACGGTTGTTTGAATGGGACAGCTTATACGACTATAAAATAAAACTTTAACACGATTGCATAGCAAATTCAGAAACATGAAATAGATAATAATAATAATAATGTATATAGGTAGGTACTTACAAAAAAAAATGTTTAAAGTGAGTAGGTTCCCTATCAGATGTAGGTACCTAATAAAAAAGAAAATCAGGTAATTACCAAGGAAACTTAAAAGTACAACCCATGTTACTCAAAAATTTTAGTTACTCAACTCAAGGCAAATTGAGGACTTCTTATTTGTTCCTATAAAAATAGCGTTCTATGATTTTTAGTTAATTTCTCTTATATCATGTCTCTAACCTCTTCATGAATTAGTTTTTCTGCGGTCACGTGCTAGTAGTTCGCTGACGTGTGTCGCCTTATTCCAGGCTGTCGGCGTCAAACCCGGAGCGCACTCTTCGCGTGAGGAACACGTCGCGGTCACAGCTCACCGTGCACGCTTACACGCTTCTGGAACACGGTATAGTGGACTGTCACAAACATGCAGTACAGATAGATGTTAAATGTTCTATTATATTGGTTTCTAAGCATCATATCAGCATCTAAGCTAAAGTGGAACTGGTCTGGTCATGTTTGCCGCATGCCGGACGAGTCATGGGCCATGGTAGCCACCGAGTGGAGTCCCACAAACTCGAAGAGGCGACCCGGCAGACCTAGACGGCGATGGTGGGATGAACTGAACTCCTTCTTGAAGGAGTGGCCGCTAATTGCTAAAGACCGGAAGCAGTGGAAGTATTGGGGGGGAGGCCTTTGCTCAGCAGTGTAACAGATCAGGATAATAATAGGTTGGTATAAAATGTAATTGGTTTCTAAAAGGAACCGTTATGGCAACTCACAGCTGCCCTCATCTACCTACTAATTTGTGGGCTACTCTCACTTTAATAACGTTTATTCAACGTACCAAACGTTATAATAACTTATAAAATAACATAGCACAATATCAACTAACTTACATTAATTATTTACGTATACCTAACTTATATTAATTATTTACATACTTAAACCTAGCACTACAATAGTAACAATAATAGACTAATAACCTAGTCTATTACATAAACACCACCAACACACTATATTATTTGGGTACAGTAAAATCAGTTATTACTAGTCATCATCATCATCATCACAGTTAACGTTGACGTGCTAACTTGTCGTGGTACTACGCGACCGCACAACCCGTACCAGCCGCTGGGTGCGCACGCGCAGCCGGCGTGTCGTGACGTAGCGGCGAGTCAGTCGATCTACCGCCTTGTTGCGAATCGCATGTCGCTCGCCTACCGTGCTTTGCTTACTCGCCCGGCTCGCTTGTTATTGTTTAGATTTAGGCTTTAAATATTCTGCTTGTTGTGATACGCTTACTATTCTTCCGAACTGTTCTATTCTCGTGTGTGCTTCTTTACTACTCCTTCTATGCTGTGCAAATAGACAATAAACTATTGCTTAGGAAAAGGACTTTGGATTTATCTCTCACCCGAGCCTACACTACGTAAGTCCTACAAATTAATTTAATAAATATGCAATTCAACAATGCATAGATTGTATTACTTACCGACAATAAATTTATTGAAGCAAAATTGAAGATAGATAGATGTTTTAATCGTCAGTAGATAAACTCCGCGGACCGGGAGACGAGCTGTCGGTAGGCCTCCAACAAGACGGAGCGACGACCTGGTAAAGATCGCGGGACCGCGGTGGATGCGGAAAGCACAAGACCGGTCTGAGTGGAGAGCCGCGGGGGAGGCCGCCGGCCAGCAGTGGACGTCTGACATGATGATGATGATGAAGAAATAAAAATAAGAGATGCCTAGATTGAATATTGGGAACGGTTGTTAGTCTGGTTATCGCAGGAACTTGCAAATGATATAGGCTTGAAATTAGGATTAGCTTTTGGTAATGCTTACCCAATATACTTACGTAGAATAAACTAAGGTTACTAGGTAGGTTAAACTAGGGTTAGGTTTGAACTGAGGTTACGGGGTCAAGTGGAGTATTCATTACCGAATTGAACCATAAAAATGACAAAGTCAAACGAGTTAATTGAAAACTCGCGTGAGGTTATACGGGCCGGGATAAGTAGGTTGAAATAGATGAAGACCTCTACAAAGTATTCACGTACGGTTTTAATTAGAGAGGGGAATCGTGAAGCGCGAGTCGAGGTAATGAAAGCTGGAAGGAGATAATGTGTAAAATATACCTACAGGATGTCCCAGAACTCGACGATAACAGGTAAACAGCTGATAGGGTTGGTATAATATCTAATTTTATCTTTTAGAAATGAAATCAAATGAAATAAAATGATGAAATGATTTATTCACGCATGTGAGAAATGGGTTACATTCTGCAGTTACAATTGCAGTTATGCTGGTAGTGTCACCAAACTCTACCTTTTCAGGTGTACATTTATATAGTTACATAGATAATTTAAGATTTCGTAATTAATGTCAAAAACTTCGATTAATAAAACATTATGCAGCTATGCAGTTTGGCAGAAGTTTGTGTCTAAGTTTTGTACTTTTATTTTCTTATTTTGAGTTAAATAAGTAGATAAAATTAAAGGGAATCATGCAAAAAATCATTAATTAATATTACAATAATATTAAAACATGAGAATATCTAATTTAAGGTTTAATAAAAACATCTCAGTTTTTGAGACGTTGTCAATTAAAAAATAATGAAATTTTCCTCTCTCAGCTTAATTGTTTTAATGACATTACCTTTAAATGAAAGAATTTTGACAGAAACGTAATTCGTACGGTTCGCACTATCAACCCTATGTGATTTTCACTTTTCGGCTCTCGTATTTTCGTATTTCGTATTTAAAGTGAAAAATCGTAATCTTTGGCTCTTTCTTTGATCAACTTTTTAGCTGTTTTTTATTGATTTTCCCAGCTTCTTATGCAAGTGAACTACAAACTTTCTGATAGAAAAACTGGATGATTAATTTTCCTAAGAGATGCCCGGCACAGATTGCGTCCCCCGGGTCCTGCGATGAAACCTTGTGTCATTAATTTGCTCAACTTTCTTCAACTTGAGCACGAGTGGAACTTTGTCGCCATATACCCGTGGGAGGACCGACCGTACGATATGCTTTGAGACCGCTCTTTGCCTTTTCAAGTTTAGTAGTCTATTATAAATATATTTAACTCAATTTAACTAATATTTCTGACGTGCATCAAAGCTATTACCCTTAATTTGGCAGTGTACACCATGGTGGACATAGACAGTACATAGCACAAACGTCATCATATAATTCTTCTGCTGTTCAAAATTATGTCATAATCCAAAGTCACTGAATGCCAAATTTCATTAGCAAATAGAAGTTTACTTAAAACGTTTTTCTTTTGAACCATCATCATTAGTAGATATAAAATCAGAAGAGACTAGAATTCAGGTTTTCGCTTTTCAATTCTGCCAAATTAAGGGATAAAATGTTATTAATAAGGTTATGGTGTCGGTATTTATGCAAACATTAAAGGTGTTGGTCCACTATTATTTTTTCACTTGCTTACAATGTGCTTACAATGATTTAAGCACGGCTCTATTGTTATAGACAAAAGAGCTTGAGCAGATCATTGTGAGCGCTTCGGTTGCTTAGCAACTATTGCTGCTGACTATACGTACATAGCTTTTTGTTACAGAGTATAAACAAGATGAGATGCCATTTCGTCTGTACATGAGATTCTTCGACGTTTTGCCGCCGACTTGTCCCTGTCTCACTGCTGTCCCATGTTAGTTTTTGACGTATTTTAATAAATGAGAGAGAGAGAGAGATTTATTCACACAGATTTGACTCGCAAACACACTCGCACAAAATACAGTACATGTGAAAAAAGAGCAGACAATTTAAGTACACTCGCTGTCAAATAACACGGGTCACTACGAAAAATTTTTATATCTCCTAAAATAATAGAGCTAGCGGCATGAATTAAACTGTATGTTGTAGATAATTTAATAGTTAATAAAACCACATTAAATGTTGAAACCGTTATTCGTTTGTTTATTAAAATTACATAAGAAACAAAATGTCAACAATTTTTGCTTAAAAAAACTAAAAGACGTTCCCTCACATATCGCACAAAAGCGAACTTTAAAGCCAAATTAATACTTCGTATTGCCTCCACGAGCCCTTCTTATAGCTATCAGATGATTAGGCATGCTGTTTATTAAGTTTTTTATGCGATGTTGCGGGATTTTGGTCCATTCTTCCACTAACGCATGTTTCAGGTCTCTAAGTGTAGCTGGGGCGGGGTTCTGTTTTCTTATGCACCTCCCAAGCTCGTCCCAATAAGTGTGCTCAATCGGATTTAAGTAAGGGCTTCTCAAGAGCCAGTCCATGCATTTGATGCCAACGTCTTGAAAATACTCATTTACGATTTGAGCTGTATATGGCCTAGCGTTGTCATGCATAAATATGAAATTTTCACCCATAATCCTAAGTATGGGCCAACAAGCTCATTAAGGATATCTTCTACATATCTTACACTACTTAGCGTACGATTATCTCTCAGCACTAACTCCGTGCGACTCTCTGAAGAGATTCCAGCCCAAACCATAACAGATCCATCGCCGAACGATACTTTTTCCTCAAAACAAGCTGGAATAAAACGTTCCCATGGCCGTCGGTAGACTCTTCGCCGCCCATCATGTGCGTAGAGAATAAATCTGGATTCGTCAGAAAACATTACTCTTGCCCATTCTTCGCCTTCCCATTGTGCATGTTCGCGGGCGTAACGTAATCTTGCTACTCGATGTTCCCTTTCAAGTTTTGAGCCATTTGTGGGTCTACGTGGGGTCAAATTAGCTTGTTGGAGCCGCCGCCTTACAGTCCGATCGCTTACGTCGTCTCTTCGGGTCTCTCGAAGTTAATTCGATTTCGGAGCATGCTCATAACAATAAATCGATCCTCTCGAGCCGTAGTACATCTCGGTCTACGGTTCCTGGTCTTTTTATGTTTAGCCCAGTTTCTGGGTAACATTGGACGACTCTCTGCACCGTAGAAAGTGACACGCCTGTTACTCTCGCTGTACTTCTCTGACTTCTGCCTTCTTACAGCATAGTGACGATACGTGTACATTCATCTTGTGTTAGCGACATGATAGTAAAATAAAAACGGATCACTCACGTATATAAGTCGAGTTTAGCCCGACATGTTTCGGACTAATTCGTAGTCCTTCCTCTGGGCGCGCGTTTTTATTTCACTATGATTGAGTCTCACGGTAGTTTCATGTTAAAGGTGACATGACAGTAATTCAATAATGACCGTGAAAGACGGCAATGACTGCCTTTTATCATTTCGATTTAACAAATTGAAATCAAAAGCGAGAATATAGCAACAGTAAAACAAGCGTGATTTGAACTTATTACCAAATTCGAGCATTTTTTTTTTTCAATTTACGTTATATGTAATATTTAAGGTCTTGTATCATACGATATTAAAATTATCTTTAATATAAAGTTAGTTTCATGCATGTACCATTATTAATTTGCAAGATACAGAGGATTTGGCCACTGACCCTTATTATTTGACTTACTAAATAAACTCAAAGGCACAATCAATCGCCCACCCTATTTTTACTATTTATTGAAAAAGTATTATTTATTTAAATAACAGTTTTTACATTAATCAAGAATAAAATGGTGGGCGATTAATTTTGCCTGTGAGTATTATTTAAACCTAGAACAAAATGTGGAATATAAGGTAAAATTTACCCCACTCAGCATAATGTTTTACAGCAGGGCCATTAACAATTAAGAACTAAATACAAACACATATACACACTGTGACGAAACGAATGTTAGCGCAAAGCTGTTTACAGAAAGAACAACAGCATACCATGTTGAGTTTCTCCTTAAAAAACTCTTGAATGACCTATGTCTTAAAAGCGCTAAAACGTGAAAGGTTCGAGTAGTAGGAGCTCTTATGATAAGAAGACTGTGATGTCTATGTTGTTCTCTTACTTAATACGTTTCTTCTGCAGCTGACGATATGCTAGGAGAAGAAGTATCAGTGGCGAGCTCGTCGGTGCCCGAAGAAATGGATACCGGCATCGACCTGTTCTTGGCTGCGGACTTTGGACCACAAGACTATGAATATTACAAGGCCTGTATTACACGGATATTTGTTTTAGGGTTATGTTCAGTGCAAATGCACCAAACATTGTGACAATGTGCGTTAGTTTTATAAAATACGATTAGTGCACTTTTCGGCACCGTCGCGAACGGGCATTCACTTACATTTAACGTTTATTGCAAACATTTTTACTAATGTTCTTATGTTTTTTGTTAACATACTTAATCAGCCTTATTCATAAAAAGTTAGAGCCTCCTTGAAGGCTCCTTGAAGGACCGATGCTAAAAATCATGATTCATAAACGTCTGTTAACGCTAATCAGACCTTCGAGCTTCTGCTAAAGTTAGTGGGCCCTAGACCCTCCTTTATCTCTCTGCTAAGTCACAAAATGGCGGCCACAAATATGAACAGCTGTTTTTCAGTTTTTCAAATTCATCCCGTATGGGATAGGCAAAGATCAAAGAATATGAACAGCTGATTTTGACAAGAGCAAAACCATACCCAAGAGAAGATTTGTATGGAAGGAATTCTGTGCTAAGTGGGTTTTATTATAATAATCCTTTTAAATATGTGTTTAGAAGATACGTGGATAATAATAAATGTATAAAAAATAAAATTAGGATGATTACCACATTAGTTACGGCTTTTTGCAATTGCAACATTACATTATGGATCGGAAATAGCGGGAAAACAAATTATCTCGCTAGACAAAAAGTCGATCTTGTGATTGTATCGTTAACTTTACTTTCGTGATAATGCAAGCTAGGTACTCAGGTAATACGGGCCGTGGAAGTTGTGAAAAAGCGTGCTTAAATCCTATAGAGGATCTGCCCGATATAGAATTTCGGCGGCGGAATCGGTTTGACAAGGGGAGGATTCAACTTATTGTGGAATCGGTGAGGACGGACCTCACCAAGAACCGGAGAGGCGCCAGCCTGACACCAGAGCTGCAGGTTATTACTGCGATAAGATGTTGGGGGCGCAAGGAGGTAAGCATAATTATGTAGACGTTATTTTTTTACTACCAGCCATAAAACATTGTCTTCAGGGCTTCATGGGCCTTCGTAGCCGACGGTGAGCAGGGTGTGTCCAGCAGTGGTGCGAGCACTTCCGAATCACTCCACTCACTGTATAAACATGCCCTCTAACGCGGCCGAGAGAAGCAAAAGTATAGACATCACTTACTTTCACTAACTAGTTTCCCCTCGTGAAATATTTAAATTGGGCTAGTTCCCTATCCCGTGGGAATTTCGAAAAATCCCTTCTTAGTGCACCTCTAGGATACTCAAGGTATATGTTTGCCAAATTTCAAGTGTCTAGGTCCAGTGGTTTAGGCTGTGCGTTGCCTGTCAATCAGTCAGTCACAGTACTGTGTTATAGGTATAAAGAATATGAAGACACAAGTGCGTGTCAGACTCGCGCACGAAGAGTTCCGTATCATTATCTATAAAAACGGGAGCCTCACTTTAATATTTTTTTTCTGTTTTAGTATTTCTTGTTATAGTGGCAACAGAAATACCTACATCATCTGTGAAAATGTCAACTGTTTAACCATCACGGTTTATGAGATACAGCCTAGTGACAGACGGACGGACAGTAATAGGGTCCCATTTTACCTTTTGGATGCGGAACCCTACAAGTCTGTACCTACCTACATACCCGTAACCATAACTCATAATCATCATAACTCATAACTTCATAACTCATAGTCATAATCTCTGCAAGGCAAACATGTTTCTTTTATTTATTTTTACCTGCAATTTTGCTTACCTATACCTTGTCAAACTACAATATTAATTTGAGATGAATAATGTTTATTACTGATGAGTGATAACCTGATGACAAACAATTGCTCAAGTTGACAGAGAAAATAACATAAAAAATTATAAAAGAAACTTCATGACATTAAAAAACAAATTTATTTTGTAAAATTTACAAAATCCGTCAAATCCAAAAAGAAAGAAAGAATTCTGGTCAATGATTCATTTTACTTTTAAAATATGCAATTTTGGTAAAAAGTAATTGATCTTTTAACTCCATAATTATTGTTTGACTCATCCTTTCTTCCTTCTTCGTTTTCTATTAAATTTTGTGCAGTTCCTTGTGACACTTAATTTCATTAGTTACAATGTCTTTTAACTGTCTAGAAGACAGAGAGATCTGAAAAAGAAAAACTCATTAAATATAAATTGCTCATTAAATCTATGTCTAGAGGCCTACCATATGATAATTAAAGTTAAAGGAATTTACTTTTCTTTTCTTTGTTCATAGGCTTGATTGCACCGATGATGACCTCGCTGATATGCCGGAACTTTGTGAGTAGGCAGACTGTGTGGATGGGGCCGCTGAAGCTCCCAGGGCAGGTGGTGTGGCTACTTGCACCAGTGGCAGTGGCAATAGCTGCATATTTACCAACTATCAGTATCTGAAAAAAAGCAACATGTTTAACTAAAATATTTTTTGAACCGACATACCTACTTTTATTTTTAACCTGTTTTTAACTTGCATCCGCATTAGTTATGTTTACTATCTATGTCTCATGTCTATTATGGCAACCATAATATACTTTTTGGGTTGGGGACATTCTAACACATAGGTACTCTGTTCATTATTTTCCATCCAGCTTTATAAATAAATAAGCTTATCTGATTCTCCTTATAACATCTTATTCCCTAGATTTAAATGTGTAAGAACTAATGGAATTAGCAGGTACCCAATACTCATTGAATACTCAATAGATGATTGAAGCCTTTTATAGTTAAGATGATTTATCCGATTTACTGACTGACATTGACTTTACAGATATCTATGAAATACAAAGTGGGATAGATATTCTTTTGGGGCATAATCTAATCAATGTAACAGAGCAAACTAAAATACGTAATATTTTTTTTTGTTCAGTGCTTGTATAGTTTTCCCTACAGGAAATTTTTGGCACTTTGAACAAGAAAACGGGTATTAAAATGATGATTAAGTAATATACCTTTTAGACAGATAATCAACCTCGGACAGGTATGTTTACAATATATGCACTTTATATCTAATCATTATTCACATTATTTTAAATAGTAACCTACCAACACTGTGTTCATGTACAGCCCTTCCTCATTAGAATTTAGGTAGCAGAACGGCTGTTTAAGAGGATTATGACCGTGTTGTATTGACTTAAAGGATAAAACCTGATACTTAACTACAAACCTTTTTAGAAGGCACGTCCACGCAGCAACCTCGCGGCTACTGTTTGTAGTCGTATCGTGTACCTTCGAGTGGCGGAAACCGTCTCACGGTTCCATTTAGTTCGCTATTTTTAGGACCTGCCACTTGAATCCACTGAATTCTACTCTTTCTTTTACTAGTTCTTGAACCAACATCTGAAAAGGACGTTCAGTGATTAGATTCAATAGAAACACTTTACATTTATGATAACAAACAAAGGTAAATGAATTGTTGTTCTTACTTTATCCTCCGCTGTTCAATTATCACTCCTTTTTTGGGTGGTATTAATTTTTTTTTAAGATTAGAAACATCCCGACGAATTGAGAACCTCCTCCTTTTCTTTGAAGTCAGTTAAAAATAAGAAACTAAACTCGTGTGTAACTTTAATTATGAACTAAAAAACAATTACTTTGCTCACCCTTAATTAATTATGTAAAGTTTGCGATTTTATTTTCCTCGAACCTCGAATTTGCTGTAACTGCTGTCAATTTTTTTTTTATTCACGAGGAGGCCATGTTTTGTCTATGATTTGACAAGATTGCCAACATAACGCGTCTAATCAACCAATCAAGAGCTCATTAGCTAACAAACTGCTAGCAAGCGTTTATGAATCACGCCTCTTAACAAACGTCAAACAAGCCTAATCAGTCTGTTAACTAATAGACCAATCAAGCCTCTATTAGCGTTTTTTTATGAATAAGGCTGTTAGTCTATTGTAGTGACACTTAGAACAATAACCTTTCTAACAACTTTTAAGACTTTAACAATCACACGCACACTCGCATCCCAAACTAGTTTCGTACCTCAACAGGAAAAACGGAACCCTTACAGGATCACTTCGTTGTTCATCTGTCAATCTGGCTATCTGACAATCTCTGGAACGCGTGCATGCTGAAATCAATATCAAAAGTATTCAGGCCTGCAATCCCTTGAAGCTGTGAAAAACTTAAACTTAAAAGTTAACGCAATCAAAAGATACAGGTCATTAAGAAGGGTGTTTCCATACAAATAGCCGTAGAATCAAAACCAGTAGGGTACTTCCGGTTGTCTTGGACACTTGCGTTTGTGAAATCCTGGTCTACCGGCAGGTGGAGCCGCAGATGTGCTCGGTACCGTCCGGCGCGTGGGCAGAGTGGCGCGTGAGCCTGCTGCCGAGGCCAGCAGACCAGCCCGTACCGCCTGGCTTGCTGCTGTTCAGGACTTTACCTGATGATGATAGAGGGTGAGTAACAAAACATGATCAGATTTCATTGGTGCCAGCGGAAGGGAAGTGGGTTGTGAGCCAACTACTTAGGCCGGGATGCAAGCCTTCAGGATTTTACCTGGTGATCACAGGAGGTGAGTAACAAATTCAAGTTCAAAGATGTGTTCGATGCCAGCCAAAGGGGGGGGTGAGCCTGCTGCTGAGGTCGGGACAACAGACAAACTTGACATGACAAAAAGAAAACCCTTTTAAACAAACCATAGACTAAACTAATTGTTGACAAAGCTCTTTGCTGTCAAAATTATCCTAACAGTTTTTAACTGCCGATGCAAAAAGGGGGGTGTTTTTTTTTTACACGACAAGGAAGGAAAACGAGCAAATGGGTCACCTGATGGTAAGTGTCTAGGTGTTTACATTTGCCGTGTGCATGTGTATGTCTGTGTCTCTGTGTAATCACTTATCAGAGTATCTGTCTGTGGCACCGTAGCGAGATATTGGATTTTGAATAAAATATCTCGGGGGGTTTTTAAATTTTTCTAATTGGCTCGAGAAAGTCTTTCAACTAAAGTTACATAATTCGATAAAATTTAACGCGTAATAACCTTGCCACTTGGCAGTGACTTCTGGCGTCGCGGCGAGCCGTGGCCTGCGCGGGCGGCGGTGCGCGTGTCCCCGCGCGCGGCCGTGCTGCGGCTGTCGCGGCGGGAGGTGCGCGTGCGACTGTGCGCTCTCGATCTGCCTTATAAGGATTTTGCCAGGTGAGGGATTAATTACGAAGCCAAAAAATAGAGCTTTTTTTCTTACTACAGATGAACAGAACTAGCAGTTTCAAGGAAGCACAAAAGTCCTAAGCTGCTCTGTAACAGCCAACTGCGCTGACTGCCCATAATTTTTCCTTTGCAGTTCCGGTTGTTGTAGTCGAAAAAGCTGCACGCTAGCTGTAGTTTGAAATGTATAGACAGTATTATAACTGTCTTCAATTACACTTTTACTCGAACTTCTCGGTCTTCTCCCAGGGTCCGCAAGCGGTTCCGCGTCCAGAACACGGGCTCGGCGCCCCTGGCGGTGGCGTGCGCGACGGCGGCGCCCTGGCGCGTCGTGCTGGGCGAGCCGAGCGGCGGCCTGTGCGGCTGCGCGTGCGTGCACGGCCGCGGGGAGCGCCCCGAGGCGTGCGAGATGATACTGGAGCCCAGGAGCTCCACTGCTGTGAGCATTGATACAAACATCAGGATATGCCCTTTAGAACCCCTTGGCATGGAACGGCGGAGCGAGCTCGTCGGCAAGGTGACGGCACCCGCGCTCGTATCGCTGTCACTAAGTAATTAGTGCTACAAAATTGACCAGAAACACGGAGTACCGAAAGGCCCTTCCATCCGCTATAACTAGTCTATTGCCATTATTTTCATAAACGTCACTCAAGCCTCCATTGTTTTAAATAGGTTTTGTCTTCTTCTTATTATTAAGTGAAATATCAATGTGACAAAAAAAGGACAAACGAACTTTAACGGCATGTTGTTTTGTTACTGAAGAAGGTACTTTCATTAAAAGTGGTAAAACACTTTCTTGGTCGTCTGTGTACCTTTATTTATTCTTTTATCAGATGTGCGTGGAAGTTTGCGTCCACACTGAGGAGATGTGGCCTGCTGCAGCAGAGCCTGGTGACGGCTGCCAGCCTGCCGCCTACCAGCCACAGCGGATTGTGCAGGGAGCCATGGCGTTCTATTCCGATGAAGGTCTGCTACAGGTGTGTACCTAACGATGGGTGCATCATTCTCAAGGCTTAACTAACTGAAAGTCGTCCGATTATTGCAGAAGATCATCATTACTAGACTTTTCTTACGTCCCACTGCTGGGCACAGGCCTCCTCTCAGAATAAGAGGGCTTGGGCTGTTGTTCATCCGCGGGCCCAGTGCGGATTGGGAACTAGAATAATACCTCGACTTTCAACTTGTCTAAAAAGACGCTCTGCCTAAAGACGTTTAAAAGAAGTTGACAACTTGACACGTGGATGTCACGGATTTTTTCGTCGACGACTCCTCTCTAGATCATGGAACTTAAAACTATGATGAGAACTTCGATGTTATTGCTGGTTTGCCAGTCGCTGCCGCTGTTCCTGGAGGTGGAGTACCCTCAGCTGTTCGTGGAGCCGGCGGTGCTGGACTTCGGCTTCGTCACTGATGGGGACACACGCAAGACTTACTTCACCGTATGGCACTCCAGCTGTGAGTCCTTTTAATAGTTATTTATGTTACACGTGCGGAAAGTAGGCAGTTCCCAACAATGTTAATCATCTTTAAACACGAGCGTAAGTTTTTAACATGAAACTACCGTGAGAATCAATCAGAGGAAGGACTACGAATTAGTCCGAAACATGTCAGCTTAAACTCGACTTACATACGTGAGTGATCCGTTTTTATTTTACTACGAGCATAAGTATGTTTTATATACAATTGTGTCAATGTCTGGAGGCACGACACAGCTCTCGCAAAGTTAAGCAAAAGCAGGATCATTACCATGCCATCCTTTTCTCGAAGCAACTTCAAACCCCTCGTATCTTAATATTAGTTTTGTGTAAGTCACGAGTTGAAAATTGTTTACGCACTAATTTGATACGATTTTGTGAGGATAGTGCCACTTAACATGGGTCAAAAAATTCATAGAAAAATTGATTGAATGTCTTTTTCAGCACATGTGCGAAAAATACTAACTTTCTATTATGTTGACTTACGTACGTAAAGCAGCACATTCCGAGCACGTGCATTTACTAGGTTGAGTCCTATGTTATGGTTCCGTTCTTAAATTCTTCATCTCAATAGAGTGGGGATTCCGTAAAATACATCCTTATTTACTTTTCTACATCAAGGAAAATAATTTGCGAATTTTCGGCTTTCAAGGTCCAGGGATTTGGGCTTAGCGTCGAAGAGTCAGTCATTCAATCATTTTTTTATATAAATTGTATTTAGGGTGTCATTTTGTCGCTCAGATCGATGTGTGGTGCTTATGAAATTATAATATTACAGTTAGAAGAAAATTCATCAATATCCACAGTAGGTCTAGCACAACTCACAGTGCGACTTCTATCTCGCGCGAGAATAACTGCCCGTCCTTTTCTGTCACTCAGAATGCAACGGGACGGGTAATATAATCTCGCGCGACAAACAAAGTCGCGGCCAGTCGTGCTAGTCCTACAGAACTACGAGTAAATAGCCACTTAAGTAATTTCCCTAGAAAGCGCTAAAGCCTTTTTAACTTCAGACTTATTTTTTTACCAAATTGTTATCAGCAGACTTGTTCAGCGAAGAGATTAAGAAAATCGCTGAAAAATATACGCGCAGAAACAATGAGGCTTTTATCTAATACCGCCTTATTTCATCGCAACGTGCGCGCTGAGGGCCCTAACCACCTAACCACGGTTACATGCCACCGGCGATGCAGGAAGCAATTTTCCAACACATTGCGTCTATAGCCTCTTAATCGTTTTTCGTTGACCGCATCTACCACGCCATGAACAGGGTATTTTGTCGCCGCACCACCGCCACGCACAGTCCTGGTCGAAGTAAATTTACTAGTATTCAAATTCGCAGCTTTATGATGCCATACAACGTTTTATTGAAGCTAAAAACACAGTTTAAACGGGTCAAGTAATCCCAGAGATAGTACCTAAACGAAAAACGTGTTGTTTAAAAGATAAAAGTTCCAGTTTTAACGGCAAAAACAAGGCTCTCCAAAGGAGTCTGAATAATCTAAGCTAGATTTCTTTTAGGCTAAAAAGTTGTAACGTTTGTTTGGTGGTTTTCTTGTTACGATAAAAGTTGTGAATAATATAACAAATACGTATAATGTTCCAACTCATGAAGTAAAGAAAGTGTTTCAAACTAAATAACTTTGTGTACGTCGCTATTCGGTGGGAAATTGAAAGAAAAGAATGGAGATTGTGGCATCGTCATTACCGTCTTTACTTTTCCTGGGTTACGTTTTAAGTTTTAACAAACTGTTGACGTTATATTACAGTTAGCAGCAGAAGTAGCTAAGCAACCGAAGCGGTCACAATGATCTGCACAAGCTCTTATGTCTATAACAATAGAGCCGTGCTTAGATCATTGTGAACGCGTCGGTTGCTTAACTACTATTGCTGCTGACTGTACTAAAGTTTGGTTAAACATGTAAATGAAAAACATAAAAATCGGCTATAAAATCGTTAAGAAAAAGTACATAAAATTACAGTATAAAAAATTGTCGCATCATGTTATTTATTTGTTTATTTATTAATTGTTTCTTGTTTTAATGTGAAATCTTTTGGCTGTCGGGAATAATTTAACTGTCTAATTTAACTGTCTCATTATCCTCATTACAACTCGTACAACGACTTCACTCCGCGCAAAATGAGCCGCAGCGAACCAAATAATATTCCCAAGACCGTGCCTTTATTACATTAGGTACATCTTACCGCACCGCGGGAAGCGGCATAATCGACTGTGCGGAAATTGCGGCTAAATTAATTTAAAAGGCTTATATATATCTCATTTCTAGGGTTCCGAAGCCAAAATGGAACCCCCCCCCCCCCCTTATAGTTTCGTCATGTCCGTCCGTCCGCATGTGACAGGCATTTACTCGAAAACTATAAACTATAAGAGGTACAGTCAAGGAAATTAATTCCTGACCCACCATAGAACGTTTTCATTGTAATAATAGTTTATGCAACTGCTACATAATGAGGGACCTTTAAACACGAGTGTGTTTTTATGAAACGTGGCGAAGCCGAGTTTCATAATAGGATCACACGAGTGTTTTAAGGCCTAATTATGTGGAGTTGCATACATTACTTTATCTACTCACATAATATAAGTACTCTAAGATGGGTTCAGAAGCCGAAGGCATATATCATATCCATACCTGTCATGAATTTGACTGATTTTTTTTTATCATAGACAAACATACCGAGCTGACGTTTCGTAGACTGTTTTTTTTTTGTAAAAAAAAAATCAATATCACATTATTACATATACATGTCGGACTGAACTCGACTTATATACGTGAGTGATCCGTTTTATTTCATTATGATTGTAAATTACGTTGGTCGTCAAATTCAAAAAATTGAATTCGATATCGAAAAGTCAATACGACATCGAAATCGATGTCGTAATGACTATTACTTTACTGCAAGACCTGCTGGTGGAGGTGGTTGGCGGGGGAGGCCACGTCGTGCTGCAATGCTGGTCACTTTTTACGGTTTCTGAACGCATTTTAGAGGACTTATGATATGTGTGTAGATAAACGGTTTTCCTTGTCAAGCAATGCGATGTCTCTGTGACGTTCACTATGAAAAGGTTCCATAGTGGGTCAGGAATTAATTTCCTCGACTGTACCATAGGTGTCTTGTAGAAGCTGCTACTTAGTTTGATAGTCAAATAGGTAACAAAAATAAGTATTTCTAGGGGAGGGGGGCACTCCATACATGTAACAAAAGATGAAAAAAAAACTGCAGACATCAAAGCGTTTTTGGGCATTTTCAGAAAACTTTACTTTTTTGTATAACGTAACAATTTTTTTATTATTTTTGCTCAGAATCACGAGAACTGTATATTTACAATAAAAAAAAGTGTCCCGCATTTTTTTGTCAGTTTTGTGTGTGTCGTTTTTACATACATTCTATATGGACCGTCATAAAACTGACAAATAAATTTTCTATGGACAATTGTAGCACTTTTTTGGCAAAAAGGGTAAGTACAGAGTTTTCCAAAAAATCCCTTTTACCAAATAACTCGTGGGTTTAAAATTTTATTTTTACACGCTCTTTAGAACCTTATTCTCTGTTCCGTTTCCTTACTCTTGTGGAAGTTTAGAAGTTTTTTTTTATTTAATTTCACTTTCAAATAAAATGTGGAACACTGTCCTTCCGTGTGTTACGGAATGCGTTATTTCGGTGGGTCCCGTTATTTATAACCAGGGGACGTTTTTAAACACCATACCTTTTGAGGGCGAGTCGCTTTTTCAGAAAAGGATTCAATTCCGGAAAAGGGTTGTATTAATGTTATGCGGGAGAGTTAGGTATTTTTGAAACGCGGATAAATCTGTTGGAGTGTTTCGGGATGTTATTAATAATTAATGGTTATGTTGACTCCACCTCATTCCAAATGTAGGCGTTATTTCGAGATATGTGGTTTGGAGTTGTTTTAGGGCGGAAATCGTAAAAAAAATTAAAATTAGTTTTAGGTACATACCGAACTAAATTATTCAGGTGCAAGTTTTTTTTCTATTTTTCCATGACACATGCCGAGTGGAGTCCTTTTTTGTGGCAACTGCACTTCATGGTTATATTTTAAGGTATTGTGTAATTCTAGTTTCAGCTGTTTTTAAAATAAATATTTTCTAATTCTATTGTATTATATATCTAGTGCCTAGGCCGCGACTCCATTTCTCTACAGTGCCCACTTCCTGGGCTACTCCCCAGTACCTTCACTTGAAACCGTCTTACAGTGAGCTCTACGATCGACCTCAGCGCAGCGTGGTCCGGCGGCGAGCAGTTTCGGCTGTTCCCACGGCGCGTGCGCCTGCCGGCCGGCGCAAGGCAGCGGATCTACCTGCAGTACACCGCTAGGTAATAAATACATCATTTGATTGTGCTATATTTTAAAACTGGCCGTTGCCTGCGATTTCGTCCGCGTAGATTTCGGTTATCGCTATCCCGTGGGAACTATATAATTTTCCCGAATAAAAAGTAGCCTATGTTATAAATAAATAAATATCATGGGACAAATTGACACCAATTTACCTAGTCCCAAACTAGGCAAAGCCTGTACTATGAGTACTTACTAGACAACGGATAAACATACTTATATAGATAAACACATACTTAATATACATATTAAACATCCAAGAACCGAGAACAAATATTCGTATTCATCATACGAACATCTGCCCCGACCGGGATTCGAACCCGGGACCTCAAGCTTCATAGTCAGGGTCTCAAACCACTAGGCCTCCTCAATATTCAAACCATCTTCTTACCAAATTTCATTTAGATTGGTGCAGCGATTTTCCCGTGAAGAGGTAACAAACAGACAGACAGAGAGACAGAGAGACAGAGTTGCTTTCGCATTTATAATACTAGTTAGGATAGTTAAGATGATTAGCGATTAATTACATTCGACGTACCGGAACACGGGACATTGACCGCAATTACCTTACTACGTATAGGTTTAGAAGGGCTCGCGATATTTCGAGCAGTTACGTGCATCATTCATGATCACGGTGAAGAATGCGGGTATCATCATCATCACCACAAGCCATTTGTTTTTCACAATTGGTTTAAATGAACAAATACAAAATACAATAATAATATCTATCGGAATGAAAATCATTAACTTTATAAAATAGCGTCGTTATAAAAACTAATAAAATGTTATGGTGACATCGCATTGCCTGACTAATAAACTCATTATTACACTTGCTCTGAGAACGTTCTGCGGTGGGTCAGGAATCAAAATGGCTCTACTCACTCGACTGTACTACGCGTTGTTGCAGCTTCGTGAGTATTTCGGGCATACGGCAGCGCGGCGCGCCCGCTAATCTGACGTATTCGGCTTATTAAATCGCGATCCTATGGCATTTCGGGGTTTCTGATTGGCGAATTTCGATTACATGCGAGTTTTCTTTATTACTCGTCTGAAGAGGGAGTTTTCATTAATAATGTTACTGAGAGCCAAGGTCAGAGGCTTTAAAATTCAAAATAAAAATGTTCTATTTACATCGATATACAAAAATAGACAGATACGCTACTGCCCGCTTCACCGCGCACGGCCAAGCAATAGGGTTGTTGACTGATGTCAAAATAAAATCATTAGGTTAGGTTTAAAGATCATTTATTCTCAAAAGAATTTTACAATTCACTTATATGAGAAATTACGGGTACTTATAAATAAGCGTTAATATAAAACTAATATTACGAGCGCAAAGCGCGGCCGCCGCGACTCACACATCATTTAGAAACAGGGTAGAAATCTACTAGTCAAGAGAAGAGTACAATATTATATGTTGCCTAGCAAAGTATCACTAAGGTACCACTTTAATAACGTGTACATTATAGTTCTTGTGGTATTGACACAAAACACATTTTTGCCTAACTAATGAGCAGTAGTATCGTGGTTAAACAAGGGAAGCAAGTTTACATTGATAGCTTTAACCTAGAAGAGCGCGCCTTCGTAGCGAGCGTACTTAAAGTAATAGGGACAATTTATTTATCCCTTTTTTTTTTTTTTTTTTTATATTGTTAAATTTTACTTACAATGTGATTCTTCAATATTTTTTTGAAGGTTAACATCTTTTTTGTTTCTTTAATATTTTTAGGGAGTTTATTATACAATTGTGCACCTTCATATAAAATACATCGTTTCCCATACATGGTTCTGGATGCGCGTAGGATTATATCATTTGAATTTCTTAATTTAATCCTCTGAACCTTATTTTTTTTATATAAACTTATTTGGGTGTGAATATCTTTACTAAGTATTTTACGTATTAAAATACATGTATTGTAGACATACGATTGGTTAATATTCATTAAACCCGTCTTTTTATAGATTTTATTGGTGGACATTAGGAAATCGTAGTTAAATAGAACTTTAAGTAATTTATTTTGAGCAGTTTGCAACATCTTAAGGTTAGTTTTTGC
The DNA here is from genome assembly GCA_963691665.1 of Clepsis dumicolana. NCBI lineage: Eukaryota > Metazoa > Arthropoda > Insecta > Lepidoptera > Tortricidae > Clepsis > Clepsis dumicolana. The sequence goes on from OY829513.1 coordinate 15,939,989, forward strand.
TGCCGAGCCCCATATTTGTATTAAATAATCGATGTGTGGTTTTACGAGAGTATTGTATATTGTGTATCGTATTTTCAGTGGCAAACATCGCACAATCGCTCGCAAAGATCCGGTTAAAGACGCCAATTTTGATTTTATTTTACTGATATGAGGTATGCAGTTTAGTTTATTGTCTAAGGTTAAACCTAAATATTTTTCGGTATCTACTTTGTTGATGATCTGGTTATTTATTTTAAGTGGTTCAAAATTTGGAAGGATTTTATTTTTTGCAGCAAATATTATGTAATTAGTCTTATCAATATTTATTGTTAAAAGATTACACTGAAACCATTCATTGACTATGTTGAGATCGTTCTGTGCGTTACTGATTGCGTTATTAAGTGAATGATCAAAGTAAAACAAACTAGTATCATCAGCATACAGTGATATATCTCCTTTAAGGCCCATCTCATGAATGCTGTTGATGTAAATTAAAAATAACAGCGGACCTAGGATAGATCCCTGAGGAATTCCGCACGTGATGTGTACCTGCCCACTCTGGTGTTCACCAATCCTAACAACTTGGCAGCGGTTAGAAAGGTAAGATTCAAAAATACGATAAGCGAGTCCCGAGATACCTAGGCTACTCAATTTTTTCAGCATTAATTTGTGACTAACCGTGTCAAAATCCATTATACATTCATTATACATTTTAACTTATCAAGCTTCCGAAAATACTCATAAAAAACCGATGCCTCACTTATCACTGCAATTAAAACGATATTTAATTAAACAAAAACTAATAAAGCGAAGCAGTTTGATCACTGAAAATTACGACGTCCTAGTTCTGTGTAATGCAATACAAACTTCATAGGTACTAACGGATCACCCTATTATAGGTGATTAGGTGATTCGGTTTCTTTAGTATCTCTTGATATTTGACATTATATCAGTCTATTGACAGCTAATGAGCAAGGGCTGCATTTTGTCAGCGCTGAACAGAGGCCCGAGTACGAATATTCTAATCCTGCGTAACGTAATCAACTAGTAAACGTTATCGAGAAATTTGTGTGACGTTTAGAACAGCGCCCGCCCGTGAGCGTATTTGGAACTAAAATTTTGTATGAGGTTTCTCGATTTCGATACTATGACGTACCGTTACGCAGGAATAAACGAAATTGAAATTGTAATTGATTCGAAAACTGATGAATTTATGAAAATCAAATCAAGCTAGAAAACTGTGATGTAACTCTTAACACTGCCGGTGCCGAGCCCTAGGGAACAAACGCCCAAGCGCGCAAACCACGGACCAACCACCCTCTGGACACCAAATGTCAGGGCGAATGTTTCCGAAACGCATATGCTCATTTGCACCTATAAATCTCTCTAGCCTCGAATCGCGGCTCGCTTTTGACCAGAGGGTCGAGCACGACTTTACGAATGCTGCATAACGTTACGGTTATCGTATCGAGATCGAGAAACCCCATACTAAATTTTTGTTCCAAATACGCTCACGGGCGGGCGCTGTTCCAAACGTCATACAAACTCGACAACGTTTACTATTCGATTTTACGTTACGCAGAATTCGTAAAGTCGTACTCGACCCTCAGGCCGCTAATCTTCCCTCGTCTCCAGATGGTCTGGCGGGCCGTACCCCGTGGAGGGCTGTGTGCGGGTGTGCGCGGACGCGGGCGCGGGCGCGTGGTGCCGCGCGGGGGTGCGCGCGCGCGCCCAGCCTGCGCGGGACCACAAGTGCCGCGCGCCGCTGCACGACCACATGGACGATAAGATGCTGCTGCCGCCGCTGTGATAGTCGAGAGGAGAGATAAGTGATCCTTGGACTAATTAAAGAGTTCGTAAATTGTATTAATTTCCCTATTCGGTACAAAATCAATAAACGATTATTTTAATTGTTAATTTATTGTGTTTTTCTTGTATTAACTTGATTCATAGGCTAAGCCCCACGTCTAAGCATTTTTCGTATGTCAGCGTCTCATTAACGCCCGCGCAGCGTCGAACGTGGCGAACTGCGCGAGACGCTAACGTTCGAAAAACTTTGTTAGTGCAGTTAAAAAAACATAGAAGGGTAGGTTAGGTAGACAAAAATGTGACAACATATCTTTCATCACATGTACATGGTACATGGTTTACATATGTCAGTAGTGGAAGTGGTGGCATGTTGAGCGGTTGTTGTTGTGCTTCGTAAATGGCCTCGTGGAGAGTGCCGAAACGCGTCAGCGTTTAGTATAGTGGTGGTGGTGATAGTTGGGTCTGTGTGGCATGTGTTGATTCGTGTAGCAGTGGAGGTGGAGGTGTTGCATGGAAACATACATTTGCCGCACAGATATAACTATTTGTCATTAGTGGTCGCGGGTGAGCAAAGTAATTGTTTTTTAGTTCATAAATATGGACCTCCGCAAAGTAACGCCTGATTCAATAAATTATTCAATAAATTATATCTTTCATCATCATCATCATTATCAGCCTTTTTGACGTCCCACTGCTGGGCACAGGCCTCCTCTCAGAATGAAAGGGTTTGGTCTATAGTTCCCATGCGGGCTCAGTGCGGATTGGGTGCTTCACACACATCATTGAATTGCTTCGCAGGACTGTGCAGGTTTCTTCACTTACAAATGTAATTCCGCACATAAATTCCGAAAAACTCTGAGGTGCGAACCGGAACACGTCTTTACATCATAAAATTTAAATACGACAATACGACTGTTAACCGAAACGACCGAACGTTAACTGGTAGAGATCCCTTTAAGGGATAAGTTCGCCTTTGTAAATTTGCTTTTGTTCTGTTATCTGTTTTTTTTATGTGCAATAAAGAGACATACGTACATACAACTTAACATATTTAATCAAAATTAAAATAGAGTCGTGGCTACATTTATAATTTATGATTTTGTTTGTTTTTATTTTTTATTTATGTTCTACTTGGTGCCCGCGACCTCGTGAGCGTATACCTAATAATAATTCATTTATCGCTTTAACGCAGGAATTCTGGAATTTTCCGGGATAATAGTAGCCTTACAAACAGATAGAACGAGAGAGAGAGAGAGAAGTCTAGCAAGGAGACAAATTATAAAAGCATTTTGGTTTGTGTATATCAGTTTTGCATGTTAGAAAGTGAAAAGGGATACAAATTATGTTATCGAATTCTAGTAGCCAAAGGAAAACTTCGATTCGGTAGAATCTATTCTGCTTTATCTTTTGAAATAGGGACGCAGTGGAAGTATTCCCTTATTTATCATAATTAATTTGTTCTCACGTCACTGGTTATTAATTTTATATCAACGGGGCACTCGTGCAGTCCACTCGATCCCTGCCTGAATTTAGTTTAACGTTCTAAGTTCTCCTTTTACCAACTAATTTAAAACCTTAAATGTTAAAATCCAAAAGCCGTTTTAGGTTGACCTTAAATGAGATATAAGACCTTGTCTCAGCGCGAAGAATTTCCTTAAGGAAATGTTGCGAAAAAAATCTTTGTACCAGTCGCCCATGCGAATAAAATTGTACAATAAAGTTCAAATAACATTTTAAACTTATTTTTCTTTGGACTCGTTCTTAATAAAATTCCATTATAACGGACACACGCCGTTTGATGATTTGATTGTACAGTTTTATTTCATTTTCGGGGCAATACAAATAAAATTTTAATAATAAGCTTAGTTCAAAACGTTATGTGCGAATATTTTACTATAAAAAGTAGCCAAGTGGCACATGCCTAAGATGAAAAGCCTTGCCTTGCCTTGGAATGCGGACCAACCACTCTCTGGACACCAAATGTCAGGACGAACGTTTCCGAAACGCATGCTCATTTGCACCTATAAATGTCTCTAGCCTCCAATCGCGGCTCACTTTCGACCAGATGACAAGCTATGAACCAATCACGACGCATTCCCCCGGCCCGCTCATCGCGGCTTTTTTCCTAATGACTTTCCAAGTAAATGATAGAAGATGCGGTGTCCAGAGGTGGTTGGTCCTCGCCTTGGAAGCTCTGGAATAAAACTTGACACCCGTTACGATTTCACATTTTCACATTTATGTTTTTGGTGGAAATGTTATTCACGATACCGTTGTTATCTCAGTAATGATAACAAGTTCATAGCTCCAGTTAGGAAACTAAATAATAATACGGCAATAACTTACCCTTTTCGCGAGTGTTTAGACAACCCGTTTCAGGTAAACTGTCTATTCAGGGGTGATTCAGGGTAACTAAACTAAGCGAACTACAAAGATTACCGTAACGGTCCCAAATTATACGGGAACCTTTATACGGCCGTTTCATTTCCGTTTCCATTGAAATCTCAGCCCCGGGATCGTAAAGGGGGTATTAGTATGAATACTGCGCATCGCTAGCTATTTGAGACACTATAGTATACTTATATACCTGGTCTATCCAAACTCGTTTTAGTTTCTATGTAAATATATCGCTCAATATTTGGAATTAGGGTTAATATTTCAACCCACAATTAAAGACCATAGTCCGATATAATAATACTAGCTTATGTCCCGCGGCTTTGCCTTTTACTTTGTTCCCTATCCCGTGGTAATTTCGAAAAATCCTTTCTTAGTGCACCTCCAGGATACTCAATGTATATGTTTGCCAAATTTCAAGTCTCTAGGTCCAGTAGGTTAGACTGTGGTTTGTCTCTCAGTCAGTCAGTCACGGTACTGTTTTATAGGTATAAGAAGATAGAACGATCCCTCTCTCTATTAACACACGCGTTACTGTATAGCGTTGTCCCGCTTGAGTGACTAAACTCCGCCCCCAAAAGTATCGCCTTGACGTGACTTCCTATTTCCGGAATAGTTTGGCCTGTATGGACACCGCATCTTTAATTTACTTGAAAAGTCATTACGAAAAAAGCCGCGGTGAGCGGGCCGGGGGAATGCGTCGTGATTGGTTCGTAGCTTGTCATCTCGCTTGTCATCAGGTCGAAAGTGAGCCGCGATTCGAGGCTAGAGAGATTTATAGGTGCAAATGAGCATGTGTTTCGGAAACATTCGCCCTGACATTTGGTGTCCAGAGGGTGGTTGGTCCGTGGTTTGCGCGCTTGGGCGTTTCGTCCCTAGGGTTTGGCACGGGCAGTGTTACGAGTTACATCACAGTTTTCTAGCTTGATTTGATTTTTATAAATTCATGGATTTTCCTCATTTTCAGGATTCAGTAGTCAACAAGGAACCCTTATAGTTTCGCAATGTGTAAAGTTTGGATATACATAAATTAACAATCACGGCAAGTGGTAGACTAAAATGTTAAAAAAATTAAGCATTAAACTGCATTAGGGTGGTAAGTGGCCCGCCCGTGAAACGTACAGATTTTTTTTTATTGAAACAGGGAGGCAAACGAGCAAGCGGTTCACCTGATGGTAAGAGAGTCACTAGTCCGTTGCCGGCCTTTAAAAAATTGGCATTTGGGTGACAGTTTTGTTTTAAGTACTAGTACAGCTTTGTAGGAATGTAACATGATTTAATTTTGAGCGTTAGAACATAGTGCTGTCCGTATGTTCTCGCTACCCCTTGGAAATTGAAAAATGTAGTGCAAATAAGTTAAAGCCAGCTCTTATAAGTGGTCTATGTCCAACTTTCTTGGCTGCGGTTAGCGATATTTTCTTTTTTACGTTGAACCTTAGCCAGCCAATTGTTTGAAAGATAACTCTAAGAGACAGCAAACTATCTTGAAAACTGGAACGGCTTTAGTAAGAAAATAGACCGAAATACTTTTAAAGTATTATTCGATACTTTTGCGATTCCCACTCGTAATATTTCGGTAAGGTAGTAACTATTAACATGAAACTACCGTGAGACTCAATCGTAGTGAAATAAAACGGATCACTCACGTACATAAGTCGAGCTTAGTGCGACATGTTTCGGCCTAATTCCTAGTTCTTCCTCTGGGAGTGCACGACCCAGCGGCAGCGAGACGCACACTACGCCGATATTGATGATAGATATTGGACAGTGGTCGGTGCCCCCAAGTTGGAGGACTGTGCTAAATACTGCGTCAACGGTGAGTGTGAAGGAGACTTTACAGAGTGATGTGATCAGTGTAGTATGACTGCATTTGACTATAATAAAAAATACGATGAAAACGAGGGTAGAGTTGTGTGCCGCTGTTAGCTGCGCCTAGTAGTAGCGCGAGCAGAGCCGCGGCGCGCTGTGTGCGTCTCGCTGCCGCTGGGTCGTGCGCATCTAGAGGAAGGAATACGAATTAGTCCGGAACATGTTCGGTTAAACTCGACTTGTTATTTCAGTGAGGTATTAACGACTTTGACTGTAAATGTTTAAAGTAGCGCACGCGTGTATCGTTAATTGCTATATAATCTTGTTTAATGGAATAATAATGTAGTCGTGTTTATTTATTTAGACTTCCCTCCATCAGTGCGATTCAGGTTTATTTCGTCAGTGGTGGTGGGGTGGAGTGAAGTGGCAGAGTGTGGCAAGTAGAGTGGTGAGAGTTAGAATCCAACTTCGACGATTTATTTTTCTGGTCTTTCTATTTACGTTTTAGTTTGAAATTTGAAAAATGACTCAAGTGTCTTTGTTTGTGTTAAGAATTATTCTCTTACGTTTATTTAAGTTAAGAGAAGGAGTAAGTAAGTTCATAACAAAACGACTTTGACTCTTTTGGGATTGGGCTTCCGTCACTCACTGACCGAACGAAACGCAACACAGGGGAAATTTAATTATTTATTTTAACGTTGTCATAAGGGTCTGATTATTTCTACCATAAACTAATGCTAAGCTCAAGGACATGTAAGCTAATTATAATATAGTTGTAGCTTATAGAGCTCTTTATAGCGGACTTGTCTTGCCAGCCTGGAGGGACCTGTGATACTCAGTCAGAGGTAGCACGTTGGGACCCCGCCGAGACCCAGTTTAGCTTCAGCACCCCTGTTTAGGTCTCTCCTTGTTAGCTGGGTGTTGTTAACACGCTACGGCTACAGGATATAGTTTGGGGCTAAGCGAGAATAAATGTTTTATACCTCTAGAGACCTGCGGTGTTTCAGTTTGAATGTGTGATGAGGGTTTCGTAAAACACAAACCCGTCGTGTTGTGGTTATTAGAGTTAGAATTTCTGGGGTAATATCTAGTTTGATCTAAATATGTTTCTAAGGCTTTTCGGTTTCGTCTGCACCGTATTACGTTGAACTATTGGACACAGGCCTCCTCTCAGAAGGAAAGGGCTTGGGGTAACAGTTCTCACAGCCCGATGCGGATTGGAGAAAACTTACACACCATTGAAATTGATTTGCGGGTTGCAGATGCAGGATTCTTCACTATGTTGCTCTTGATTTACTAATGTGATTTCTAATTTCGCGCATAAATTACAATAAAACCTGCTTGTGCTTGAAACCACGACTTTAAGAGGCCTTAAGAGGCCTTTGATCAACCCAATTGTATCATGTGTCATGGAGGTAACTCTTAGTTAGTGAATTTCCTGTTTAAATCCAGCTTAGCCCAAAACGGCCTGAACCAGAAACATTCAAACTTTTCGATATAATATGGCAATAACTATGTTATGCCCCGCGTCCGCGCAATCTGTTCTAAAATTCAAATTGTAATTGCGTTTCGTTTTACTTCTAGGATACTCAAGGTATATGTTTGCCAAATTTTTATTAAAGATACTTATGTCATGGAACCGACTAACATATTCGTAGATAGTGTGCATCCGGGTTTCCCCCGGGACCAGCCGGTGCGTATTCCGGTAACCGGTATCACCCGGGCCGGTCCTGATCGTCGAATTTATTCATAGAGTGACGGGCAGACGTGTTCCAAACTGGAATGCCCGGATATATTATGTAACGACGCACGTCAATTGATTTCGTGCTCAGGTGGGAACGTGAAAGGTTTTACATTTTGCGTCACATTTTTGTCATCATCAATTCATCACCATCAGTAGGCCGAGCACAAAGATTACGAACCCGGTGAAACGTTACGTTATCGTATCGAAATCGGTTAGGCCATAGGTCAAGCATTAGGCTATTAGCCTTTTTAACAGCCGACGAAAAAGAGGGGTGTTATAAGTTTGACCTGTGTATCTGTGTATCTGTCTGGGGCATCATAGCCCCCAAACGGAAATCTAGTTTTCAAGCTCATCGCACCTATTTATTCTTCCAGTAGGTCTATCACAACTCACAGTGCGACTTCTATCTCGCGCGAGAATAACTGCCCGTCCTTTCCTGTCACTCAGAATGCAACGGGACGGGTAGTATAATCTCGCGCGACAAACAAAGTCGCGGCTAGTCGTGCTAGCCCCGCAGGGGGGCTAGCACTCGTGCCATTTTGTCGCATGTCGCTCAGTGCGTCCTTCACTGATTCCATCACTATGAAAGGGACGCACTGCGCGACAAGCGACAAAATGGCGCGCCGTGCTACATGTGCAGGGGGGATAACGCGCACGTAATTTTTAACCCCCGACGAAAAAGAGGGGTGTCATAAGTTAGATCTGTGTGTCTGTGCATCTGTGTATCTGTCTGTGGCGTCTTAGCTCCCAGACGGATGGACCGATTCCGGTACGGTTTTCTTTAATCGAAAGCTAGTTTAATCGAGATGATTCTTTAAAATCAGTTCACCCGTTTTTGAAATATTGAACTTTGAAATGACAATGTCGAGGGTTTTTCAACTTTTTCTAATTTTACATGTACATAATAATATCTGTGTTCGTTGGACTAATACGATTTTATGTCATGATAAACGTTTGCCGCGGTTACACGGGAATGTATCGGGAAAGCTCCATTTATTGCCGAGAGATAAAGTCGCACGACATTTGCCTCATAAAGTGTAAACGTTTTATTGGTCGTGAATAAAATAATATCGTGACACTTAACGTAGTGAAAATTATGTAATCTGTACCCCCTTTAGCCGTAAGACTTCATACTTTCATACATACTTGTTAGAAATCTTCTTTTATTATGTCAGCCGAAAGACGTGCCGGACATAGGCCTCCCCCGCGGCTCTCCACTCAGAGGGTCGAGCACGACTTTACGAATGCTGCGTAACGTTACGGTTATCGTATCGAGATCGAGAAACCTCATACTCAATTTTAGTTCGAAATACGCTCTCGGGCGGGCGCTGTTCCAAACGTCATACAAACTCGACAACGTTTACTACTCGATTTTATGGGGTGCAGGTTTCGAAAAATCGTGCTCGGACCCTCAGACTGGTCCTATGCTTTCCGCTTCCACCGTGGTCCCGCGATCTTTACTAGGTCGTCGCTCCATCTTGTTGGAAGCCTACCGACAGCTTAGAAATCTTCTTTAAACCTACCCACAAAACACAGACACACACACACACATTATGAAAACGGCATATAATTGACCGGGATTACCTTATTTAGGTTATTCATAGGAATATAGGTACGATTTCTTACAAGCTGATTGGTTTCGGCTTCCTTTTAAGGATTATTTAACAATTCGCAAATTAATTACGAGCCTAATTAATTCCTGAAGAATAAAGCGCTTAATTTTCTCTCTAATTGGTGTCTTACGCCGATAAAAACAGCCACGAAGATCTTTATGGATGCTTCCGTGGCCGTGACGCATGAATTTAAGCCACCGACGGCGCTACTACTCATTTCCTTGTACATTGCGTATTGCCTATTAGCTTTTGTGCGGTGAACGTCGCAATCACGCAATGAACACCGAAATGCCGAAAAAGTCGCACATGGTCGTGACTTGGTAAATTAGCTGTTCGCACGCCACCAATTGAAACACACAAAGGATGCCATTAGATTCACAACGATCGGTGTTATGCCTTTGCGGGCCTTTTTATGGCCTTGTATAATTAATCTTGCTAAGCCTTGGGGAAGGTCGAACCTCGTTTGTTTTATTAAACTTCGAAACACGTTCACGTTAAACAACACGTGAACGTGTTTCGAAGTTTAATAAATTATGGGAAATTATGAATTAACGATAAAAGCCTGTTAAAAAAATCGGCCGTATTTTTTATTTATTTTTGAATTTAAGAACTAAATTTTTGACAAAAAAACTGGACACTTTAGAAAATGTGATCCAGTTAAGTACTGGCCACTAACTTTGTATCTCGATACTGAGTATTTATACCTTCACAAGTGTACCTATTGGCAAAGTGGCCAGTTACATAGGATGTCCAGTAATAGGCAATTTTTCCTAATTAACGAACCTGCTTACAAAATTTTACGAGAATCGGTCGAGAAATGCGACCTGTAGGGAAGAGCCCATACAGTTCTACAGCATACGTAAAGCATTTTTGCCCAAGCTGAAATTTCGCGCTCACTCCGTGAAATAAGCTAAATGCATTCAAACGACGTCGTCGCAAGCAGGGCCCAATGTGTGCGTGTGTGCGAATGACACGGGAACACTCCGTGTCACAGAAATAGGGGGAACTACTCGAGAACTTTCGAGAACTTTTGTTGGCCGAACTTGGAAGACTGTGCGGATACTGGCAAATAATTTTGTCTTTAACTAGGTTATTCTCGCGGCTTCGCTTCTGTGGAAGAACAAAAAAAAACTGGCCAAGTGCTAGTCGGATTTGCACACCGATGGTTTCGAAAGCACCCTTTAGATTTTGATTTACTTAGGGTTGACAGACGAACATACAGACAGACGTTTACGTTTTAGGAACTGGTGTCATAATTAAGTTTGACTTGAGTATGGGCATATCTGTGTATCTGTCTATGGCATCGCAGGTCTAAAGCCAGTTTTTTCGAGATGGTTCTTAGCTAACTTTCACCAAAATCGTTTCAGCTGTTTTTGAGCTAATGAACTTAACTGAAAATGTCGGTTATGTTGTATGCATGCATTGACTTGATCTCACTTCTTCACGGAGAACCAAAGTAAGGTTTTTCGTATATTTTCAACACTTACCTCCGCAAACTACCTAGATCCTAAATCTATGCATGTTTTTTAGGAACTGTTAGGAATACCCTATAGCTTAGTGTAATCCGCTTTATACATTATCATGTGAGGTAAATCTCATTGATGATTCCGAGTAACATCTTTTCCGATTCGAGAAAACATGCATCGTCACAAGTCGATTTACTCTCCATAAAATCGTCAAATCACCCATTGATGTTTGCAGTAAAAGAATATTAGTTTCCATTTTACAGCTGAAACATAAAATAACATAACAGGCACAGGACACGCACGTACCAGGAGTACAGAACTGGCGAAGACCGTCGTACTGCTTTATATAGGCCATAACCAGCCACGTGAGGTCATATCACCACGATACCACCTTAATCGACGATAATCCCTATTCTTCAGTATTCATTACTGGTTACGAAAGACTGTGGAACGAATGCGCGTAAATAAGCGTAGCAGTGTACGTCGTAGCCTTGTTAAAGCTCTATTATTTTTCTGAGTGTAATTTGTCCAAGTGCGTAATTTTCCGCGAATGGTATTAAAGCTTTATGGAACCCGCGTTAAATCGTAAAACGGAAGTAAAATTATCGCTCGAGATGAATGGAAGTTATTTTACTGCTTGTGAATAATTCTGTTTGGAGTCTGTGGTCTGTCGGGATTTGGCCGAGTTCCCAAAACTTTTGTCTTCACCTGAATACGACGTGATGCCAAAGTTACGACGAAGGACGTGTCAATACACGGATTGGCATCGATTGTCAAATTGCTTGTTTAATTTTTATGCAACGTTTTTTAGGGTTCCGAGCATGTTCCGAGCCAAAATGGCTTTTTTTATGAAAATCGTGGCGAACCACTAGAAACTACGAACGCGCGAACAGTGTTCACGTCAAAAAAGAATCTTCAGCTTAGACGGTGGCTCCCTCTAATCTTATCAGATCTGGATCTCGGTAACCCCTGAATAGATTCTGCTCATGTGCGAAATTAAGTCAACTACTTACTCGTCTATCTTTCATGAAGTTCAGATCAACGATACTCAAGTTATCATTTATCATCCAGCATAATGATCGCCAATTTCGGACCCTTTCTCAGTAACTCTCTTGTAACTTTGTACCTTCTTGTAATAATATTCTTCTACTCTTGTCTTGCACAACAATCATTAGTCATTATTGTCTTAGTATTCAAAGTTATACATTGACAAAAGCCTTTTCAAAAGCCCTTTCTTTGGAGTCAGTTACTTTCGCGACCTTGACAAAATCATCGGTCAACTTTGTAAGGGTCACCCCGACCCTCGTTTCAACTCCAAAATACCGGTCACTAGTTGGGACCTGACCTGCCTCAACGTCTGCCGTCGTGTTTGTTTGTGTGTTTAGGGCGACAACAGAGCCCAATGACCTTCACAGGGATACCTTTCAAACTATACCCTTTTACGATGTTTAGCGGCTGTTTTTAGTTTAATAAACTTTTAAATACAGAAACCTTGAATCGAAGTTAGGGAGAAAACGATCGATCTAGTAGCCGCTGACCTAAAAACACAAGTGAACCAAAAAACCTAAATAAAGTTAGGTACTGAACCGTCGGTGGGTGAGTCCGACTCTTTGCATTTATTTTTTATACTTTAAGTTTAAGTATAAACAAATGAAGAATTATAAAACTCTTCCGTTACTGAGTGACTGACTGACAACGCACAGTCGAAACTCTTGGCCCTAGAAGGCTGAAATTCGACATAGAGCTTGCCTTTACGATGTCAACTAGCACTAAGAAAAGAATGGCGGATTTGTTGAAATTCCTACGGGATAGAGAATAAACGGGATTTAAGACATTCGGTAACGTTTATACGCTAACGAAGTCGCATACAAAAGCTAGTACTTATTGAAAACATTTGAAACCAATTATGACGCGTCTCTACACAGCATTGATAAATTGTCAAATACACTCCTTTGAATTCCAAACAATTTTTCCGTCAAAAAGAACATCGCGGATCGAGACTTTTCGTGTATTAGATTAAACAACAAACAGCCGGCGAAGTTTTAATAGGATTAAATACGGCCAAGTGGAATCTTAATCGAGATTGAACTGTCTCGCTTGAACGGGCTGTCCCAAAGTACACAAACTGTTGTTTGATTCAATTGTGTATTGTTTCAAAACTGTTTTAGAAAGTTTACGAGGCAAACGCAGATTCTTGTTGCGTTATGTTGGCTTGTTCTAAGGATATTATATTAAGTGTTTTCACTGCCATTTCAAAGTTCAATATTTCAAAAACGGGTAAACAGGTTTTAATAAAACTTAGCTAAGAACCACCTCGATTAAACTAGATTTCGATTAAAAAAACCGCATCGAAATCAGTCCATCCGTTTAGGAGCTATGATGCCACAGTATCTGTCTGTGATAGATATATGTACATGTCAAACTTATAACACCCCTCTTTTCCATCGAGGGTTAAAAACCACCACCACCTCTAAAATAGAACCGCACACGTAGGTATTTTGCCTCTCTCCGAGGCCACCTCAATAGACGCCGTCGATGTTGACACTCCAACGGTCAGTATCGATGGAAGTTACGTCTAAATTTACGCCTGAATCTTTACAATATTAAACTTATGTCATTGATTAATTAATTGACCTAGGTCAAGTTCCTCGTTCTACAAATTCGATTATTAGTATAGCAATGCAGCCCTTGGCGTAATGTACAACAACCAATCACGCTACGGCATCATCTCTCAGTATTCCATGGGCATGTAACCCTCAATCAATTTCTGTCCAATCCTACGGAAATAATATAACAGCAAGATTACTCGTGGAATGAAATTCCGAACACGCACCCTCGAGGTATTAACTCTGCTACCATCAGCCGCCGACATTCCAATGATATGTCGCGTATTCACGTTTGATTTCTATTTCTATTATGTTCTCTGATGCTTCTAATTCTAACCTCGAACTTGTAATCTGGTATGAAAAATTTTGTAAGTTACTTTACATTGCGGAGCTTGGTTGAAGGCTGCCGACTCGTTCGCTCCATGGCCTCGTAATGGAATGCAACTACGCATTATTCCATCCTATTGTAAATTTTAGTATTGGTAATATAGGAACAAACAAATTGCAACTGCGAATTAGGTACATCAACTTGCAGTAGTATTAATGTCTTGTTTTTTGGACAATTGACACCGTAGACCTAGTATCATACTATGCAGAGTTTGTTGTATAACTAGATAACAGATAAACCACACAGCTTAGGTGAAAATCCAAAGCTCAAACATTCTTTTTCATCATACAACAGACAGTAAGACAGCCGGTGTAATTACGGGCACAAGAGGCATTCCATCTTAGCCCTCTAGGTTGGCAACGCATCTGCAAACCCTCCGGAGTTGCGGGTGTCTATGGGCAGTGGTGATCACTTACTATCAGGTGACCCACTTGCTCGCTTGCCTTCCTCGTTGTATAAAAAAAATATATACAAATAATATCTGCCCCGAACGCGGGCACCTCAAGTTCGTAGTTATTTCTTTAACCACTATACTACGAGTCAGCTATCTTTGAAAAGTTCATTCCCTCAACTGGTACAAGCCAAATTGAGAAGACTTACTTTGGTAAGCAACGCTTAACAGTAATAAATAATAAATAAATAATAAATATCATGGGACAATTTGACACCAATTGACCTAAGCCCAAACTCGGCAAAGCCTGTACTATGGGTACCAGACAACGGATAAACATACTTATATAGATAAATACATACTTATATACATATTAAACACCCAAAACCCGAGAACAAACATTCATATTCATCATACAAACATCTGCCCCGACCGGGATTTGAACCCGGGACCTCAAGCTTCATAGTCAGGGTCTCTAACCACTAAGCTGTTCGGCCGCCGTATAGTTCCATTTAAATTATTGGGATTCTACTAATCTAATAACCAAATCATTTCAATGGTTCTAATACTGGTAAGTCTTCTCAATTTGGCTGACTCGTACCAGATGAGGGAATGAACTTTTATGCAATGACAGGTGGCACGAAGTGTATAAGATAAGAGGTATCCGGTTGTGTCAAACTATTGGACTTTCTGAGGCCCGAGTACGAATATTCGAATCCTGGTAAATCGTATCTAAATTGAGAAACTTCATACTAAATTTCATTTCCAAATACGCTCACAGGCATGCGCAAACGTAATACAAATTTCACGATAACGCTACTACTCCATTACGGTACGCAGGATTCGAATATTCGTACTCGGGCTTCTGTCCTGTTAGACGTGACAATAGCGCCCTCCTCAAGACTTTGTTTACTAAGGCTCGAAACAGGTGCTCTGTCTTGCTTGAGTTGTGATTGTTTATCCCAGGGGGAGGGGGGGAGGTCAGGAAATAGGCCTTCAATCATGCCCCGCCCGCGGCGCGAGCAACTGACTCCGCGATACAGTTTTTTATTAATGTCGTATTGCCTGTTGCCAACGGGTTCCGTGGGAAATTGAACGGAGATTGTCATTAATTCTGAGCATAGGTATTTTTTATTTCGAATATGATTTTATTCTGCCAGATCTCTCCGTAAAGATCAGATCAGATCGCGTGGTTACCGAGCAGAGGCTTGGCGCCCAGAGTGCAATTCGCTGCTGCCGGTTTGTGCGCTCCCAGAGGAAGGACTACGAATTAGTCCGACACGTGTCGGCCTAAACTTGACTTACATGAGCGATCCATCTTATTACACTTTGAGTGAGTCTCACAGTAGTTTCATGTTAAAAACATGCCGTTTATTTTACTATGATTGAGTCTCACGGTAGTTTTATGTTGAAAATAACACTACTGAACTATTCCAGCCGTGTGCATAAGTAGGTACGTACTGAAAGGCTACCGTGCCAGCCGTCACGGATCCCCAAATTACTACAAAGGGTGAGAGCGATTCATGTCCTGAAAAAGGCGCCCGCGGCGTCGCCCGGCGGCGCGCGCGTCGCATAATATGTACACGTTTAGGACGAGATTACGTAGTTGCTATTACGTTAAAATCGCTGAAATTATTGATGACGTGTACTAGTGGATGAAGCACATAATTAATCCGGATAAAAGGAAAGAGTGTGTGTGCATCGCGGAACGACACGCCTTTTTTTATACGACGAGGAAGGAAAACGAGCAAGTGGGTCACCTGGTGGTAAGTTATCACCACGGCCCATAGACACCCGCAATCCCGGGGGGTTAGCAGATGCGTTGCCAACATAGAGAGCTACAGATGATTACACGTTTCAGCTTGCGACCGCTTTTCATCTGCAACGTCGGGTTTTAAAAACAGTACCTTGTATTTGCCATAGTTTAATCCTTTGACTTAATTTGAGAGTCGAGTTGAGAGGCGGGGCACATTGCTCGCAGGACTGATGGCCGATAGGGCCAAAAGGTCCTTGAATGGCGTCTGCGGACCGGGAGGCGAGCTGTCAGTAGACCTCCAACAAGATTGATCAACGACCTGGTTAAGATCCCGGGATCGCGGTGGATGCGGAAAGCACAAGCCCGGTCTGAGTGGAGAGCCGCGGGGAAGGCCTAATGTCCAGCAGTGGACGTCTTTCGGCTGACATGATGATGATGATGATGAACTTTAGAGTCATCTTTAGTATGACCTGAGTCTTACACGGTATCCGCCATGTTTTCAGCAACCTTTAAGATACTTGTTCGCAACGGAAATTGCTCATTGATACCGAAATTTGTCAGTGACATGAAAACGAGGGGAATGCGTTCATCATTTGAATATGGCGTCGCGGGGAATAAAACGTTTGGCGTAGACGTTCGTTATGGTTTATTTATTTCAAAGCCCAGAAAATATGTGATGGCATTCATAAAAGCGCCGTTACATGCCAAGTTTAGTGGCAAATGCCGTTCTTAACTGTACGTCCCGGAGATATACATGTCTGTCTGGCTCTGTTGAACTTTACCAATGTTTTTTTTTTATAACTATACAGGATGCGTTTTTAACATGAAACTACCGTGAGACTCAATCATAGTGAAATAAAAACGGTGTGTGCGTCTCGCCGCCGCGGGGTCTTGCGCTCCCAGAGGAAGGACTACGAATTAGTCCGAAACATGTCGGGCTAAACTCGACTTATATACGTGAGTGATCCGTTTTTATTTCACTAGGATGCGTTTTGATTAAGATAGTCTAGTAACATCCCTGTATTTTAAGTTTTTATTTGAAGAAAATAATTTAAAAAAAATGTTCCTTACATTAATTGCCTCTGGTTGACGATATTTATTTAAAAAAATATTTGTTTAGATTTTATTTATTTAAAAAAATCGGATCGGGATCAAATCGGACTATCCGTTTTGGATCTACGGTGCCAAAGATAGATAGATACATTACATAGTGAATAATTTTCTGACAATTCTCTTCAAACAACTCTACGAAAGTGATGCGACGACCAATAAAATTATGCAGCCAAGACTAAAAACGTTG
Source organism: Clepsis dumicolana (assembly GCA_963691665.1). Classification (NCBI taxonomy): domain Eukaryota; kingdom Metazoa; phylum Arthropoda; class Insecta; order Lepidoptera; family Tortricidae; genus Clepsis; species Clepsis dumicolana. The sequence goes on from OY829513.1 coordinate 15,957,244, forward strand.
AAAAACACTTTTTAAAAATAAGTAACCGTTACGTTTAAAAATAAAATATTATACGTCATGTTATTTAATAGTGACTTGCAGTTCATTATTTTTAAAAGGCGTTTTTCAAAATACATCAAGATTCAAGATTTCGTCAAGACTGTTTCCTTCTGTTTAATGGTAAGTTTAAATTATTTTCAAACGCAATCTACCAGGAACGTAATATTCTGTACTCTGTAATATCATTGGTATTATACGTCAAAATGAAGTCGGGGGCTCTCGTGGCGGCGTCTCGAACCGCCACAATTTATTGGCTGAGCTTTACGTGGGAGACGCATTCTAGATAATAACCGTCAAGTCATGTATAACCTGAGAGAGCTGTGCCCTAAGCACGACTTGTCGAGTCCTGCGTTACGTTACGGTTATCGTATCGAGATCGAGAAATCTCATACTAAATTTTAGTTCCAAATACGCTCACGGGCGGGCGCTGTTCCAAACGTCATACAAACTCGTTATAGTTTACTATTCGATTTTACGTGACGCAGGATTCGACAAGTCGTGCTTAGGGCACTGTATTATTTAGCGTGTAACTTCCACCTTCCATACAAACATGTATTTTAAGAAGGGTCTAGTCAACGTAAATAGGTGTTATTTATTTATTTATTTATTCGGGACACCAACAGAGTACATACATAACATTTTTACATTTACAATAATGGTTACAGATATTTGTTGCGTATGCACCCCCATTATAGGTGAACACATCATTTGAAACAGTTTGTCATTCATAATTAAGGTAAATATACAATCAGTGAAACATGAAAACAAATCATAAGGTTACAATTTTTTTAAGGGGGTTTAAAAGAGGAAACATGCAATTAAAACAACACAAATCCTAACTCAAACAATACTTTAAAGTGTTATGAGTTAAAAAATAATAATCCTTTTTCATATAAATTAATTTTGCACGCAATGTATCGGTAACAAACGCTAACAACTGACACTAACCTTTGATTGCAGTCCGATTTCACTAGTGAAACGTCAAATAAATGTTTGCATTCTATTAGTAAAGAAAATTTTCTATATTTTTAGGATGCCGTACCTCAAAAGGAAAAAACGGAACCCTTATAGATCACTTTGTTGTCCGTCTGTCTGTCTGTCTGTCTGTCGGTCAAGACCCTTTTTCTCAGGAACGCGTGGAGGTAGCATGCTGAAATTAGTACCAAATACTCAAGCCTGCGGTCCCTTGAAGCTGTGAAAAAATGAACCTTCTAAGTCAACGCAATCAAAAGATACAATCATTAAAAAGGCTATTTCCATACAAATTGCTGAAATCCAAAAACCTAAAGGGTACTTCCAGTTGTCCTAGAAACTTGAAATTTGGTATGAAGGTAGCTCATAAAGCATAACCACTCAAAAAAATCTCACAATCTTGAATTTTTGTGTCTGTCTGTAGTAGATTTCGCAGTCCAATATAAGTTGACCCCACACTGCGTACATTTTGCTTAGGAGCCGGGCTCTGCTAACACTGGACTTCTTAAAACACTGGGGAAAAGCGTTTAAGTCTATCTATGGAACCCTCGTGCGCGAGTCCGACTCGCACTTGGCCGGTTTTTTTGATAAAACAGTTCACATATAGTCGTATGGAAGTTACACGTTGTATAACGCCCTTTTGGCTCATGGTTTTAGCACAGTGTAAAGAGCTTACACCTACCAGTGGTCCGACGCCTTTGATGATTGCGTAAATGCCGACACCGCAACCGCATGGCCAAAGCACCAAGGATGGCGAAAGTTCCTAACTAATCGGGCAGTGGCGGTGTATGCAAGGGGGCTCGCCCTGCCCGCCCCGCACCCCGCACCCCCCGCACGATTGACCTGTCTAGAGGGCTTCGTCGGACGACTGTATAGACTGGTTTTAGTGAGACAGTGCCTATTATCGGAACGATCCCGAATCCGAGTCCGGTTGCCAGAGACTAGCTAGTTGTTAGTAAAGTAGTAATGGCCGACATTAAAGCAACTAATGCGACGACGTTGCCGGTTCAATGGGTGCGACTAATGGTCGGGAAGAGGTGTATGACGTAATGAGGGGTTTCACCGACTTTGGTCTTACGTTGTTCGGATGACGTATAAAACGATAATAGCACGCGGTTTTTAGAGTCATCAAAAATTACACCTGTGTCAGTTAGCTGTAGCCCTCGAGGTCACTTTGGAACATTTTCAGTTTTTTTTTAATTTCCAAAAACGAGTCGACAAAAAACTAGGTAATTATCTTACCCGCAGCGTTATTGCGCAACTATTTTGACACTCGTCATCGGATTCAAATGTCAGTTTTCGTACGTCAGTGACAGCTAGTTGTTTTTAATACCAATACTACTTACTGAGCGCGATTGTGATTTCGAGCGCGTTAGACAATAAGGCCGTTGATCACAAAATTTCACGAGAATCGGCTCATTTTTTATCATTTTTCTAATCTAAGAACTCATCTTTTTTTTATGGGACAATTGACACCAATTGGCCTAGTCCCAAACTAGGCAAAGCCTGTATTATGGGTACTAGACTACGGATAAACATACTTATATATATATAGATACAAACATACATACTTAAATGCGTATTAAACATCCAAGACCCGAGAACAAACACTTGTATTCATCATACAAACATCTACCCCGAACGGGGGTCGAACCCGGGACCTCAAGCTTCATAGCCAAGGTTTCTAACCACTAGGCTATCCAGTCGTTATTAGTAAAATGATCCAGTTGACCTGTGCCCGTGCGACTCGCAGTCTTCAAAACCATGTCAAGATGGCTGCCAGCGAGACGAACCGTTAATCACAAAGCATCGCCTCCGCAAACGTTATTAAGTGTTACTGCCGTGATAATGGTGAATGCTTAACGGAACCCTGCAGAGCGCGACAGGGGCGCGGACACCCCATAAATAGTCATAATTCCAGCCTCGCTGATGAGAATGGACCCTTTCGTGATGTATTGTAATTTGTGAGGCTTTCGGAGAGTTTCTTGCTGCGCAATCTACTTGGCAATCATGGTCCTTCCAAAAGGGCTGACAGTCTCAAAGACTGGGCAAGAGCGTGTCGGGCCATGCCTAGTGTAGGGTACCGTAACCGTAACTACAAACAAATGCAGTACCGATGAAAAGGGCGTATCTTCAGGGCACTTACGTCCTTTTGTTGAGAATCGCAGTGGTTCGGCAATAACCCAAAAACGGTAAAATAATAAGCCGCGATAGTAGAAGACTTTCATGTTCGAATTTCAAGTACTTTTCCCGCGGAAAAGTGCTTTTGCGCTAAGATTTCGACTGACGGAGAAAGCCTTTCCGTCGTTTAAATTCAACAAAAACGACAACAACCGAAAATACATCTATATATTCAAAATGTCCAGTAAAATTATCGTCAGTTTTCATTTATTAAGAAGAAGAAATTTGCAAGAATTGAGAGGTCAGAGAACCGTCCCCAAATAACAACAAAGAGAAAGGATCCAAAGAAAGATCGCAAATTTCAATTGATTTCAATGATCCGCAGAAAAAGTTGACTGACGATTCCGTGCAATCCTGAAGCGGATAAAAACAACATTCGTTGTCATTCGCCACCAGAAGGATAATGACTCGCGGATTAGCACTCCCAAAGGAACTTTTTAGGACCTGCTTTAAATTCCAACTCCGGCTCGTCTGGATAAATAAAAAGTATTCACCCAAATAGGGATAATGGTGACAGAGCTCCGACAAAACAAAAGCCCCGTAAGTAGGGTATTCTTAAATGCGCTTAGCAAAGTTGCCTGATTGGCTCTCGGAGGTTCAAGGAAACGGGGGGGTCAGCTGCCCAAACCCGACATGTTAACTAACTCTGGATTTACTTTCTGTCAGCTAGTTTACGCAAAGGTTTTGTCCAGTCTTGCGAGTCGGTTAAAAGACATTTCATTTTTTCCAACAAAGAGGGGTGTTATAAGTGAGACACAGAATTGAAGGTGCGTTGCTAACCTAGAGTGTTAATATGATTATAATTAGATTATTTATTTATTTCAATACAAAAGTGCATCATAAATGGCGCAATGTCAAGTCAGAAGAACTTAATTATATTATAATAGTCAGATAATATCCTAACGAACTAGGAAATGTTGAAAACCTCCAATATTGTCATTAAGTGTTGTGCTAGTTCTCAATTCGTCGGAACATATATATATATTTTTTATGTATGTTCCCCGATTACTCGAAGACGGCTGGACCGATTATAAAAATTCCTTTTCTGTTTGAAAGGTTGTATTTTTTAGTTGGTCCCATTGTCAACAACAACACAGATACACTCATAAACAGGCCAAACTTATAACTTACCTACTATCACGTTTGTCTTCCTTTGTCTATAAAAAAACTTTGACATTTTCAATTCTTATCAAAGCCTAGCTAATATTTCTGCTAGGCTTACATAACGAGAGCAAGCTCACGTCTCGCGCTAAGAGTCCCGCAGGCCCCTTTCAGATAAGGGGCCCGGCGAGGGGCCTCCAGGCTGCAATTACGATACAACCGCAGCGGAGACAGGCTTACAAAACGTTTCACGTACAGAACTCAAGTGGCAATGGGGCATTGTAAAGGAAATATACGAAATAAAACATCAGTAAAATTTAGCGGCCAATACAAGGCGTTTCTCTACTGTCGAAGCGTGTGCTCCCAGAGGAAGGACTGCAGATTAGTCCGAAACAAATCGGGCTATTATACTAGACTCACACATGTTACTTGAGTGAGCCGTTTGAATGTCACGGTATTTTCATGTTAATAGGACCAAAAGCAGGTATTTTTAACTAACGATTTTATGTAGTAAAACTTCATTATAATATAATATAACTTCAACTTGTTCGTTACAAAGTCCAAATATTGTCAAAAACGGCTAGATCAACTCAAATTTTATAGGCAACTATTACGTATTAAAAGTGATAAAAACGAGCTAAGATTTCCATACATGGAAAAAATTCGACTATTTCCTCTATGTCAATCGTGGTGTAGGGGGAAAGCACACGACCCGGAGTGTCGAAGATCCGGGTTCGATTCCCGGGGTTGGCATTTTTCTGGTTTTTTTTCTGTGTTTCAGTGAGTTTATAACTACGGCGTGTTTCATAATTATGTTTTCTAAAGCTAATATTTGCGTCTGGAGTCATCATCTCATGTTGATGAGCTGGTGATGAAAGGTAGGTACAACTCCTTAACGGTTAGGGGTTAGAGGATAATTCTTTGAATATTAAAATAAACAAAATTGTGAAATAAAAAACATTTGTTAATTGAAAAAATATTCCGCTCGCACCGTACCGACTACATACTTTGTGATAGTCCATAAAACTCGTGGCTTTAGAGGATTATTATATGTATTTTATGAAGTTTTTTTGTTTTAGTTTTTGCTCTTCATGTTCACTATGAATTGTAGATTGATTCATCACTATCATCTGTTGCCTTTGCCTATCAGGTCGGTCGGTTGGTTGATTAGTTGCCTTAAGCTTAATTAAGCTAATCCTATAGCTTGAGACGCAGTCAGCTGCGGCGAAATTAATTATGATATGAACGCGTCGAAGACGCATCGATAATGCCTGGAAGCGTTTCTGGTCCAGGCAATGATAAGGGTAAATGTAGAATACAATAATACTTTATTGACACTCTTGGAATACAAACGTACATTAACGAAAATGTTCGAACCGAACATTCATTCAGTAGGTATTTTTAAATGCACTCACTCATTCCATTCACTCTCTCTCTCTCTCTCTCTTCTTTTTTGCCATTTTGGCTTCGGAACCCTAAAAACACCATTAAAAAACATAAAATAATCCTCTAAAGCCAAATATGAAGTCGGTGCTTCATTCAAAGAATATGCCGACCGCACCGTACCGACTATTTGACGTCTATTTCGTTAAACTGTTAATAACGTTAATAATAATTCTAGTTGGAAAATTAACAGATTCTAAATTGGTCCCTAATTCAGTCAACCTGTCAGTTAGTTTCAAGTTCTTATTATAGCCTCTTGAATAATAATTGCCCGACTCATGACCTTAGCAGATCATTCATCTTGAACTTTGAAGGCCATGTTTCAACAGACAAGCTGAGTGGCGTTTCTCACGCCGCCGCTAAACGTTTCTCGAGACAAATGACGGCGTTCTCTTTTCAACAGCAAAACAAAAGACGGTTTATTTAAGATAAGATAAGATAAGATTCATTTTATTATCAGAAACTGTGTACATCAGATCATATTGTCATCATATAAAAGGTCCAACAGCTTGCCCTTTTCGGGCGTACAATAGCATGTAAGCAAATATATTAAAACAATCTTAACTAGGTATCTAAACTTCTAAAATATTCATTTAAATTATAGAAACTTTTCATTGACAGACATTTCTTGAGCTTTGTCTTTAATCCGATTCCCTCTTGCGATTTAATGTGTTCAGGCAAATGATTAAATATTTTAATTCCAGATACATATGCGCTCTTCCTAAGTATAAAGCTGGAAGTTCTAACAGTACACACGTCATATTTATATTGAGATCGGATATTTTGTTTAAGAGACACTTTTTTTTATAAAAATGTCATTTCGGTCTTTAACAAATACACAAATTTGCAGTATATAGATACATGTCAGAGTTAATATTTTGTTCTCTCTAAAAACGTCTCTTAAGGATTGCGTATTCCTAAGGTTAAATATGATTCGCAGACATCTTTTTTGAAGAAGAAAAGTGGATTCAATGTTCACTGAATTTCCCCAAAATATTATGCCATACGAAAGGACGGGGTAAACATTTCCATAATAAACCTTCATTACAACATTAATAGAAGTTATATTAGTCAATATGGATAGAGCGTAGCAGGATTTGGCTAGTTTCTTATTTACTTTGTCGATGTGGGACTTCCAATTAAGGTTGCTATCAATTGTGACTCCTAGAATGTTTGTATTATTCACTTGTTCAATTATTTTACTGTTCGTAACAACATTTAAACTCTTTTGCACCTGCTTATAATTAATAAATTGTACGACTTTAGTCGTATCTAGATTTACACTTAAATTTAACTTGGATAACCAATGAATTACATTTTCCAAGGTATTTTGTAACTCGTTTGCTATATCAGAGCCCTTCTCTCCAGATACAAAAATAGTGGCATCATCAGCAAACATAACACACAAATGGTTAGTTACTAACGGGTAGTTACTCATTTACGTACACTAAAAACAACAGTGGCCCCAAAACACTACCTTGTGGTACCCCTTGCAGATTTGTATTATATTTAGACTGTACTCTTGTAATTGTTTTTATAGTCCTGTCATACGTGTCCAATATCGTAGCCTGAGTTCTATTTGTAAGATAAGTTTCTACTAATTTCAAGGCAACTCCTCGAATCCCGAGATGCTCTAGTTGTCTCAATAAGATTTTATGTGACACGCAGTCACACGCCTTAGACATATCTATAAACAGTCCAACAGAAGCTTTTTTCTTATCCATGTCTGTCCATATTTGCTGTAAAATTTTGAATATGGCTAATGTTGTGTTTTTATCTTTTTGAAAACCAAACTGATTAACATTTAAAACTTGAAATTTGTCAAAGAACGACATCAAGCGACTCAATATAACCTTCTCAAATATTTTTGAAAAACTAGACAGTAATGCAATGGGTCTATGATTATATATGTCCTGTTTGCACCCTTTTTCATGTAAAGGCTTTATTAATGCCGTTTTTAGGTCGTCAGGAAAGACTCCATTTTCCAAAGTCAAATTGATGATGTGAGTTAAGGGTCCTACTATGTGCTCAATACTTGATTTAATTATTTATAAGAGTTTGTATTAATACGCGCCATTTTGTGAACGCTGAAGAGTCTTGGTACAATTTATTATTATTTATTTATTTAAACTAATGAGAATATCTCAGAATACAGAACAAACCAGAAGCCGCTGTCAATCATAACTGCACGTCTCGCACTGTGTCCATTTATTACTGATTTCGATGCTTAAACTTAGTCAAAAGTAGGTATAATCCTATTCTGTTTTTATAAACCCAACGGCATTTTTGCATATAAGAATGATACGAAACGGCATAATTTAAATAATATTGTCATTCGCACAACACGTCACGATGCGCTGCGTGCACGGAGATGAAAATACGCGAAACTGCACTAAATATTTTAAGCGTATTTTTAATTGTTTCAATTTTAGGGCGCGCTCGCGGGTAATGTTCTATATTCAGAAGAGATTATGAGGTGGGTAGGTATATTAATTACATAATGTTATCCATCGGTAAGAAGAAGAGATGACGTTTAGTCACTTAATTTTCACATAGTATTTGGGTCGTCAAAATTAATTGAGAACAAGTTTTTTAAATCATTTTAATACAGTTTTTTTAAGGAAAACGTTATATAGTTAGATTTTTTATTGGCTCTAGCAATACCCTGCATAAAACTTCCATGCCCATCAAACGCCTCATTTCTTAAGAGCCACTGACTGAACTATTTCAACAAAACCGACGCAGTTAATCTCAAACGGAGCTTAAAACTGGTAGCGTTTACCGCTACGTTGCCACAATACAGCGTTTGTATATAAACTAGTCTCCTTGTGGAGCCATGGGCACCGCAAGGGTGGGTTAAACGAAGTAAACATAAACAGAAATAAAGCGTAATCGTCCGCGAAATAAGTTCTCCAGTTTATGTGGTCGCGGCTCATTACCCGCCGGCGCCCGCGCCGCTGCGCGCTGCACTCGGCGGGCGAAGCAACTGCACTTGACTCGTTACAAGAGATCTATAATTGACAACATTTCACATTTTTAATACCATAAAATTGATAATTATTCTGTATTCTGCTTGGAAAGAGGAACAAAAGAATAATTTTTAATGTTTTACTAGGATTAATAATTTATTTGTTATTAATTTATTAAAAAGGTACTTTTTAGGGTTCCGTACCTCAAAAGGGAAAAACGAAACCCTTATAGGATCACTTTGTTGTCCGTCTGTCTGTCTGTCTGCCTGTCAAGACCCTTTTTCTCTGGAACGCGTGGAGCTAGCAAGGTGAAAATAATACCAAATACCTAAACCTGCAGTCCCTTAAAGCTGTGAAAAAATCAAGCTTCTAAGTCAACACAATCAAAAGATACAGTCATTAAAAATGTCGTTTCCATACAAATTACCGTACCCTGAAAACCTAAAGGGTACTTCGCCAGTTGTCCTAGAAACTTGAAATTTGGTATGAAGGTAGCTCTTATAACATAACCACTCAGAAAATTCTCAAAACTTATTTTTTTATGTTTGTCTGTAGATATCACAGACCAATATGACCCCACACTGCGTACATTTTGCTTAGGAGCAGGGCTCTGCTAACACTGGACAACTTAAAACACTGGGGAAAAGCGTTAAAATCTTTTTACAGAACCCTCGTGCGCGAGTCCGACTCGCACTTGTCCGGTTTTTTTAAAAGGACGTAACTCCATTAAGTTATACGTTAAGATGGATCCATTGCCTATAACTTATTAATAGTAAAGACGTTTATGACGATATATATATTAAACATTCAAGACCCGAGAACAAACATTCATATTCATCAAACATCTGCCCCAACCGGGGATCGAACCCGGGACCTCAAGCTCCATAGTAGGGTCTCTAACCATTTAGCTATCCGGCCGTCATTGCTGTCATTACTGTTGTAATTTTCACGTAACGATCAAAATACTTAGTGGCGCTTATTTTTTTTTTGTGTGTGTGTTCTGAGAGGAGGCCTGTGCCCAGCAGTGGGGATAAATAGGCTGATGATGATGATGATGATGATGATGATGATGTGTAGTGTATTATGACGAGCCGTGTTGGGGAGGACTCCAATAGAGAGATCTCTCTCCAGGCATATGCCTGGGGACCGAAGTCCGAAGGAAGGGAGTTGGAAGTTGTATTTATGCAACCGACTTGAGAAACTTCGTTAGCGCGATATAGAACAGTGACGTAGAACAGTGACATCACTCGCGTGTGGCGCTACACCGTGTCCTAAACTTAGTAATGTGTGCAGCACTTACGGCGTCATACCCCGCGCATAAGAATAAATAATAACGTAGTGGAACGGAATCTCTTTTGACCGAGTTCAAAACGCTGCCATTTATATACCTACTTCCCCCTTCACGTCGTTACACCCCTCTGTCGTCCAGGCGTGTTGCTAGGGTTGCTTGCTGTTAAATATTATGTACTTACGTCTAAAGATAATATCACTAAGATATAAACTTTTCTTTACTTTGAAATCATTATTTTATTCCAGTTTTACAAAATATGAGATTTATAAATCATTACGTATCTATATAATTATAGACACTTCTAAATAAAAAGTTATTGTAAGTGCCATACCAAATGAAGCCATTTAAGGTGATTTAAGTAAGTATCACTTACCTACAAATATAAAATAAAATACATACAGGCTCACGTTAAACTATTACAACCAAATTATAAACAACCAAACGCGCGTGCGGCGACGCCGGCCGTGACAGCCTGACTGAGTAGTTTGTTTAACGAATACTCTAATATCGTGACCTTGAGCCTGTCCGGAGCGGGAGTTTCCGTTCTACTATGTTATTATTTATTCTTATGCCCCGCGGCTGTGCTATCTCCCGGCGGTCGCCTGCCATCTCTCGCCGCCGTAATGTCCGTGACGTCTTTTGTGTTATATATTCTCAGAGGAGGCCTGTGCCCAGCAGTGGGACATAAATAGGCTGATGATGATGATGATGTGTAGTGTATTATGAGCCGTGTCCTAAACTTAGTAATGTGTGCAGCACTTACGGCGTCATACCCCGCGGCTGTGCTATCTCCCGGCGGTCGCTGGCATCCCTCGCCGCCGTAATGTCCGTGACGCCCTTACGACCCAACGTTATCGTCGGCCCGAAGAACTTCTAATCGCCGTATTTTTATGTGGACGACGTATTTTGGAGTTTTGCGAGTTGTGAAGTTTTTTGCGGAGTCTTTGCACGATAAAAATAAAGTTTGAGCATGTTGGTCGCGTCAATCGTCTGATCGAAATATACGTGTCTGGATAACACGTCGTTAAAACACTGACTATGGTATATCAGGACAAATACAATTATAATACAATACGATGCAATTATATTAAAAGTTACCTACACATCATCATTATGTCAGCCGAAAGACGTCCACTGCTGGACATAGGCCTTCCTCAAGGCTCTCCACTCAGACCGGTCTTGTACCTACACATAATTGCTGAGTAATGTATTCGAGAATGAATGAATGATTGAATCGTTTATTCACAGAACATATGGTACAAATACGATGTTTACATAGAATTATTTAGTGATCCATGATATGTTCGGCCTCCTGGCATGTGAAAGTTAATGCAATAGAAAATAAGGAATTTTATGGTTAGTACATTAAATCCTATATCAAATGTCCGTCAATATTTAAATTCTACAGTAATTATACATGACAATCAATAGTATTACAATTAAAACTTCAGATTAATTACAGTTGCGTTTTCATTTCTAAAATAATATATATTAAATGTCAAATCAAAACTTATAGCTAAAGAATTCGTCAATACTATAAAAGCAAACATTACATATAAATCGGTACAACTTAGTTTTAAATTCGGAAATGGTTAATGTTTTATATGCAGCTGGAGTTTTGTTATAGGCAACCTTACTCCATTATAATTTCGTGTTTTATTCTAATTAAAAAAAATCTCATTCAAATCAGTTGAACCGTTTAAGAGCTACGGTGCCACAAACAGACACACAGTCACACATAGCGGTCAAACTTATAACACCCCTCTTTTGCGAAGGGGATTAAATAGAACCACCCGCAGCAATTTTCTACTCCACCCAAAAACAAACTGTTAATAATGCCATAAAAAAGTTATGTCCTCTTTCTACTTCAATGTAATAGGTAATTATACTCTTGCTGAGCACATGAAAATTAAATATATGCATAAATAAATTAAGCCCGCTTCGCATAATTGGGGTAAAACTGTCAAATTTCCATAATAACCGTGAGCCGTTGCCAAGTTCGCGGAGTAATTCGACTTCCCCTCCAATTTGTGCCATGCCACGCGTCACAGCTTCATATTGACAGTAATTAGCACTGTCAATTCGGCGGTATTCATCAAACGTGTATTTGGACACGCCTACAGCGAAATAGCAGGCTTTGATGTCACCGGCGTAGGTACTTAATACCTCATTAGTGACGTCCCGGTCGTTCAATTTGTACTTAGGCATATCCAGTACTATTACTATGAGAGAGAGATACATTTTTATTCACATCAATTCGACACACATACAAAAAAAGCACTTCAATTGGAATTAAAAAAAAACAAGAGCAGAAACTTAATAACTACCTATTTAAAATTTGAGGAAATGCCGAATAGTGTGAAATGGGCCCCACTCAGCATAATTGTGGCAATAATGTGGCAAAAATATCTTGCAAACAACTGTCCATGAATAAATTTAACAGCCACGGCGACGCTACACATCCCTGTCTAACATCCTTTTCGATGCTAAACCATTCAGTGTATGACCCGTTTATCCTCACGCAAGCACTGGAATCCTCGTAGAGAGATTTCAGAGCTCGAATGCTGCTCGAAACTGCTCACTCCATACATTGACAGTACCGACCAAAGTTCATTCCTCACCACTTTGTCATAGGCCTTTTCCAAATCCACGAAAGCGCAGTAGACCTTTTGACCTTTTGCCAAATACTTCCGTACTGTGTTTCGTAAGGAAAAGACCTGATCCGTACATCCCATACCCTTTGGAAATCCCGCTTGCACATCCCATATTTTCTCATCGGTTTCTTCCACAACTCTTTCAATTAACACTTTCGCATACAATTTGCTGACGATGCTGAAAGTAAGCTAATGCCCCGGTAGTTTTTACAGTCAAGTTGCGAGCCCTTGCCTTTATAAAGAGGTACAATGACAGCTTTGCACCAATCTCTTGGAACTTGGCCGGTGTCAAAGCAAAAATTGAAAAAGCGATACAACTGACTTGCTACGACGCCATGTCCAGCTTTCAGCATGTCGACTGAAACTTTATCATACCCTGCAGCTTTTTCTGATTTCATACTTTTCAATGCTTTCATAATTTCATCCATGCTAATAAGACTCTCATCTTTCAAAACACTTTCATTCATCTCTGAGGCACACTTGCTTCCTCCCTCTCAAACAAACCCTCAAAATGCTCTTTCCATCTCTTTAAAATGCATTCTCCCTCATTCAATAAGCTTCCACTCTGATTTCTGATTGAGTTTAGCTCAGAGGTCTGAGTCTTACCTCTAGCTAAACGGATGGGTTTCCAGAAAAACTTTATATTTGTCCGGAAATCCTCAGTCAACCTTTTATTCATCTCATCTTTTAGCTCATCTTTCTTTATTTTAACTATTTCTTTTACCGAAACCTTTAATCTTCTATAGTAATTTTTTGCTTCATTCACTTCTTCAAACGTGGCCTTCTGAATCCTTTGGTTAGCCCTTACAGCTAACCAATCCAGCCACGATTTTTTCTTCACGCATACTGCCTTTTGTACTTCTTTATCCCACCAAACATTCTTTTCCTTTTTTCTTTTACTCCTTTTAGTTACTCCACATACTTCACTAGCCACACTCACTACTTTTTCTTTGAACTCGTTCCACAACTCATCTACCTCACATATATTGTCTAATCCTTCAAATCTATTCTTCAGTTCACTTACATACTTAGTTGCCACACTTTCATCTTGAAGATTCTCCACTTTTATCCTTTCTAGAACACTAGTGTTAGTACGCAGTCAATTTCGCCATCTTTTGAACAGACCACTTATTCGGCTCATTACCAGAAAGTGGTCCGTATGGATACCCGACCCGCGATACACCCTAGCGCCCAGAACATCCTTTTTAATTCGTTCATCATATAACAAAGTCAATCATGCTCTTTCTTACATTTTTCGCCTCCCGAGTATACAAATGAATCCATTTGTGGTAAAATATTGTATTTGTCACACAAAGATTCCATTCAAGGCAAATGTCTAACAAACTTTTACCATTCTCATTTACTCTCTCGTCACCATGCATTCCCAGAACTTGCTCAAAACCTTCTCGTTTCACTCCTACCCATCCATTAAAGTCACCTAGCATTACTAACCTTTCATTATCCTTGCATACTCTCAAAACATCTCTTAACTCCTCCCAAAATTCTTGCCTTTCAGCTTGTGTACTTTGTGACGTTCTCGTACCCACGTCTACAGGAGCGTACACCCCTACAACAAAGATACGAGTCAGTCCTACTTTCATTCTAATCCATATTAGTCTAGGACTCACGCATTCAAACGAATTCACACACTCAGCCATCCTCGCGGAGAGTATGATACCAACTCCCTGGCAAGCCCTGTCTGAACTCGGCACGCCAGACCAGTACACTGTGTAGGGTCCGTGCTTGGTAGTGTCACACCCTTTCCGCTTCGTCTCATTCACACATAGAACATCAATCCTTCTTTCATCCATCATCTGCCATACCTCATTCAGTTTATCTTCCAATCCTCCACCAACATTCAGCGTGGCAAAACGGCTCTCCATGGACCGCTTTTCGCCCCCGCGGGAAACGAGACGTGACGGGTGGCGGACCGTGTCGCCGCCTTGCGGATGATTTTTATTTTTTATAATCTCCAAAGCGTTCCCACGAGTAATAGGGATCTAAAGGTCCACCCCAGCAGAGCCCTGTACTGGAGTAAAACGGGAATGCCGCTGTGCCCTGTGACCGTCAACACAGACACCCTCCGTTCGACACCAGACTCCCCTCTGGCCATGCATCCCTCAGCACGGGTCGGTTAACACCTTGGATTGGGGGTTATATTTCGGAGTTTTCCTTCTCCTAGACAGGTTGCAGCCCAATGCTAACGAGGCCCATCCCCCCGAAATTCATTACTATACATATAGGTATCACAGAATAATATCGGGGAAAAAAGTGCTGAGAATTTCTTTACGTCTTCCAGCTCCCGACCGCTCTCCGTGTGCCACATCAGGTTTTAAAAACAAAATAACTTGTTTTCACGAACTAAAACCAATTATTTCGCTCACCCGCGACCATAACTTCTTGTTCAACAATCAACATCAATTTAAACACCACCACAAAAGTTGGAGCCGTCAATCTAGGTGTTTCCTCAGTAAATTACACTCGTGACCTCAAAATATATATCTACGTAAAATATATTACAAACTCGGTTCCATACAAATCAATGAACTCTTTCCTTCTATCCCGATTATACATAGATATAAGTACCTATTATGGGCATCCACAAAGTAATCATCATCATCATCTTCTTCATCATCATGTCAGCCGAAAGACGTCCACTGCTGGACGGCGGCCTCCCCCGCGGCTCTCCACTCAGACCAGTCTTGTGCTTTCCGCATCCACCGCGGTCCCGCGATCTTTACCAGATCGTCGCGCTATCTTGTTGGAGGCCTACCGACAGCTCGTCTCCCAAAGCGCAGTTCTCACAAAGTAATGCCTTCAATCAAATATTTATAAGTTATTTCAATTAATTTCGTTGAATCGTTACATAGGGTTCAGTCGTAAAGTTAGGTGCTGTAAAAGTCTGTTTCAATAAAACGGATATAAAGTAGGTTTGATTCGAGAATATTGCGAATCAAAATAAAATGAATTTCAAAATAAATGGGTAACAAAGATCTAATGGGCCATTACTTTAATGATTTTCTTTATTTATGCGCAAACACCACGGAACTGGAAATGAGTATTGAGTTTAACTTTTAAACTCTCTCTCAAGATGTATTTGTATGTACTGAAAAACATTGTTAGGGCTTGCTGACATATCTATGACATTTATATTAACTCTGAAATTGACGCCATGGTTTCAAAGAACAAATTTCCTTATCTCTTATAGTTTAACTTCTCCCCACTGACCCATTTAGATTGATCACCCTGTATATTTACGTATAATATTGCTGATGGGGAGCAATGATTCACTCCGATCGGAATATTTTTTAATACAAGTGTTTGACAGCCAGGGCCGTGTTTTATAAAGCTACAAGTTGTAATTTACAAGTGGAAGTCTCTTTCTAACGAAAGGTGATAGAATGAGACTTCCGCTTGTAAATTGTAACTTGTAGCTTTATAAAACACGGTCCAGCTTTTTGAGAACCAATCTGATAAAATGTTATTAAGATCTACATGAGGTAAAAACATTGTTTCTTT
This sequence comes from Clepsis dumicolana, assembly GCA_963691665.1. Classification (NCBI taxonomy): domain Eukaryota; kingdom Metazoa; phylum Arthropoda; class Insecta; order Lepidoptera; family Tortricidae; genus Clepsis; species Clepsis dumicolana. Next base: position 15,973,413 of record OY829513.1, read on the forward strand.
CATAAAATATTTATAATATTTGACATAATCTGTAATCCCCGATGGAGGGCAGCGCCCCTGGCGGCTTAGCCGGCGACACCCGTCTGAGCCGCACTAATTGAAATAAGTAATTATACGTAAGCCGCCCCGCACGTAGCTGCCATGTTTACTTTTAATTAAGCGCTTAGATTATTTTTTTAGCTCCGCTAGCTCGACAAGGATTTCGGCCAGTGCTTGCACGGTATATTAAAAAAAAGTTTTTACACTTTTTTTAATTAACTCAGTATACCTCCATGGACGTTTACAAATACCTTTAAGTCCGAAGCATGCTTCGTAATTTCGTCACTGGTATAGTCAGCGTCAAAAGTTGCTTATCATTTTTATACCTTCTCGATCTACGGCCAGACACAGCGCGCCATACGTGATTGACAAGTGTGTTATTGCGACAAGGTACAAAAGTGATGAGCGACTTTTGACGCTGACTTACATATACAAGATCGCCTATCTATACTTATCTACCAGTGGCTCTGTAAGCTGTAGATCTCGCGAGCGCTCAATTTTGTGAATATTTTTCAATTTTTTTGCTAATATTCAAGCTCGAAGCAAGATGCTTATCTTACGCGAAAACGAATTCTCGCTAGAACGCCCGCTAATAACGCTCCTGTTTATTTAGTCAGTTTTTACCTGTAATGTAATATTCGCTTATTACAAGTGAATGCTCAAAATGTAATGTTTGAAGACGACAGAGTTACCTAACCAACAACTAGCCAAATTGTCCCATTACCAACACTCATATTATATTAGAAACTTCCACCAGAAGCTCCCGAAACAAAAAGCATTGTTCAGTTGTGAAACTATCCAACACAGCAAGCCCAGTGTTCCGTAAGGGAGGCAGCACACCGGAACCCCACGCTACATGCACGCAACATTTACATCGCCACAATAATGCTACATTTTAGCTTGGAATACCTCATCATCATCATCATATCAGCCGAAAGACGTCCACTGCTCTCCACTCAGACCGGTCTTGTGCTTTCCGCATCCACCGCGGTCCCGCGATCTTCACCAGGAACGAACTTTAAATACACTACTCCATGCGCGCAGTGTTCCTAAAAAGGGATCCAAGGCTTTCGCTTGACGTACCTATTAACATACATTTTCAGGACAAACGTTCTCTGAATAGTAATGTCAGTTCTCTCTGCTAAGCTATTCTCTGAAAACAAAGTAATACGAGTGAACTGAACGAGTATCTCATCCCGGATATCGAAACCAGCCGCACCGCCGGCGGCGCCGCCGGTCGGTTGCAACGAAAACTGGCATTGATACGCTGCAAACAATTTACAGACCCATTTCGGGCTGCGGGCTGATTCCAGTTGCCAGACACCGTGCCATGAACAGAGCGCCTAGTATAATCGACGACCAAAAAATACGTCTTGATTGCGTTCGCGTTACGGGTGTCTAATTGTTTTTTTTATACGACGAGGAAGGCAAACGAGCAGGTCACCTGACGGTAAGTGGTAACCACTGCCCATAGACACCCGCAACTCCGGAGGGTTTGCAGATGTTTTGCCAACCTAGAGAGCCAAGATGAAATGGCTCTTGTGCCCGTAATTACACCGGCTGTCTTACTCTCCACACCGGAACACAACAGTGCAAGCACTGCTGCTTAGCGGCAGAGTTAGCGAGTAAGATGGTGGTAGCGACCGGACGGACCTCGCACAATGTCCTACCACCCGCAAAAATGAGAATTATGAGTATGAGAATTGTTTGTTGTCGATACGTGCCACTAGTGGCGCTGCCAAGTAATTTAGACGTCAGCGTGAATGCGATCGAGTTGTTTTCTTGTGTCAGAAATGACACTTGAGGCTCAGAGAATTTCATAATCGTGATTCATCATTATCATATCAGCTGAAAGACATCCATTGGTAGACATAGGCCTTCCCCAAGGATCTCCACGACGATCGGTCTTGTGCTACCCGCAGCCAATTTCTTCCCGCGATATAACCAGATGGTCCGCCCACCTTGCGGGAGGCACCAACACTTCGCCTTTTTACGTTTTTATGTATGCAGATGCCAAGAATAGGCACACAGTTAACATTTTCTTTCGACCGAAATTGTTACTCTGTCAAATTTTTGGCAGAAGGGATAGCGCGTTTTGCTATCACTTATACATACACACTACCACACTTACGCCAAACTTACTCGCGCTTACTTTGTGTTATGTCATGAAAGAAAGCGAGATCAAGTGAGGTATTAATTTTAATCTAAAAAATTAATTCTTACATTCAGTTAATAAACTTGACAGATCTTTCAAGGTAGCAAAAACCGTTACAAGTAAATGCTTCCATCACAATTTCCTAGTAAAATAATTTACCTCTTATCGTATTTCAGATCAAATTCTCAAATACATTTACCGAAGCGTATTATGAATAAAATTAATGTTCCAACAAGATCTAAACAAATGTGCTGATCCATCCATCCCGCGAGTTGCCGGATAAATCAGCCAGGGGGCGCTGGCGCCTCCGCAAGACTTGTAATTAATTAAACAAGGTAAATCGATTACGGAGAATTGCTAAGTTGATTAAAAAACCGGACAAGTACGGGTCGGACTCGCGCACGAGGGTTCCGTATAAAGATTTTGACGCTTTTCCCCAATGTTATAAGTCGTCCAGTGTTAGCAGAACCCTTTCCTAAGCTAAATGTACCCAGTGTGGGATCATCTTGTATTGGTCTGTGATATCTACAGACAAACATAAAAATTTCATATTTTGAGAATTTTCTGAGTGGTTGTGCTATAAGAGCTACCTTCATACCAAATTTCAAGTTTCTAGGACAACTGGAAGTACCCTTTAGGTTTTCAGGGTACGGCAATTTGTATGGAAACAACCTTTTTAATGACAGTATCTTTTGATTGCTTTGACTTAGAAGTTTCATTTATTCACGACTTCAAGGGACTGCCGGCTTGAGTATTTGATATTAATTTCAGCAAGCTACCTCCACGTGTTTCAGAGAAAAAGGGTCTTGTCTGACAGACAGACAGACAGATAAACAGACAGACAGACAACAAAGTAATCCTATAAGGGTTCCGGTTTTTCCTATTGAGGTACGGGGCCCTAAAAATAGGATAACGGGGCCGACAATTTGGGATGCTACGAGCAAGACACCGGGAGTTGAGAACTATTGTACGACATACAAGAATATTGAATCTCCAGGCTATCAATAGATTGATTCTCTGACTTCGGCGAATATGTATCTCAGTTAAACTATTTGCTGGCTTCCGATATCTTGAAATCAAATACGAAGTGTAATAGTTTCTTGTGGTAATACACTAAACAATATCTAAGTTCGATTCCCGGAGTTCGTCATTATATAATTTTTCTGGTTTTTGTGACTACTTATTTAAAACTATAATAATAGACTTTAATTATAATAATAGACTTTAATTATAATAATAGACTTTAATTATAATAATAGACTTTAATTATAATAATAGACTTTAATTATGCCAGACACTTGGTGTACCTTCCTTCGAGACGGAAGGCGTATAGTGCTGCTATTTTAGTGTACGCTCCCGTGGCAAGCCTGTCGTGGAAAGGCCGCTACAGAGTTTTTTTTATAAATTAGCTTTTGTACTGAATGACAACACTTAGCACTTATTTAAGTGACAGAGGTACCAGAGAGGTTTTCAAGCGTATTATTTTAGGTAAATAAACTAGTGTTGTAAAAACTCAAGTCTTTTAGTCTTCATTTCGAGACTTGAGTACATTTTCAAGAGCAGTGTCCTAAGCACGACTTGTCGAATGCTGCGTAACGTTACGGTTATCGTATCGAGATCGAGAAATCTCATACTAAATTTTAGTTCCAAATACGCTCACGGGCGGGCGCTGTTCCAAACGTCATACAAACTCGTTATAGTTTACTATTCGATTTTACGTGACGCAGGATTCGACAAGTCGTGCTTAGGGCATAGGTCTCGTTAGTCACATGAGTCCGAGTTCTTTGAGTCTTCTGAGTCCTTTCGAGTCTTTTAAGTTCTTCGAGCAAGACTGAGTCATGAACTTGAGTTGGTGTATTATAAATGTTATAATAGGTAATACTGGGTGGTTTTATATCGTTATCCATATTTATTTACTAATCTGATTAAAAATAAATCGCATAATAAGAAATAGTAACAATTTGATTGCATTAAACGCAAATTTAAAAATTCTTAGTCTTTGAGTTATTTGTGGCAGGACTCAAGTCTTTTTACAAAAGACTCGAGTCTTCAAAAATAGCTCAAGTTTTTTTAAATAAGACTCCAAGACTCGAGTTTCTTACAACACTAAATTAAACAGTTGCTTGCCTCTTAACAAAATTCGTCTTCGTAGTATTCGGTTGTCACGCCATCGCCATCCCGCAGGAACTACGCAATTTTAGGGGATAAAAAGGAGCCCCCAATCTTTTCCATGATCCCATCTATCTCTACACTAAATTATTATGAAAATTGGTTCAGTGGTTTAGGCTCGAAAGCGTATCAAATAAACAAACTCTCTTTCATAATTTATAATATTAGTTAAAATGAGCACATTTCTCTACGCACGAAAAGTTTCGAGATAACTTAATTACAAATCAAATATTAATTAACTTGGTTACTTTTCGTCAAACCACACGTTTGCTTAACTTTACATGCCTACAGCTTATTGAGATTAGCTTTTAAGTTTAGTAAATATTTGAAAGCAAGTCTCTGCGGGGGATTGGCTTTGCTGCGGCTTTCCCGGATTTGAACGCTTTTTTTTAATTAAAACCCAGTTTGATCGAGATGATTATTAGTAAAGTTTCATCAAAATCCGTTCGGGGTTTCGTCAACTTTTCTAAGTTGTGTTTATGTGTGGTACTTTTTGAAGAAGACGAGATACACGCGTACATCACTGCGCAGATGTCTATACACTCATATCGTAAGTTTTTATGTTCCTACAAAATCATACCAAAACAAAAACGATCAAAAACGATTAGAGTAATGTCAATTTCTTGGCAGAGGAGAAAACGTGCGTTACCAATCTCCTTTTGTTCATGCTCTGTTACTTTCATTCTGTTTGATATCGCACGAGCAACCTAATTTAATATCAGGTTAGCCGTGATTGCTTTTGAAGAAGCATCATTTTATAATATCTAAAAAAATACAGCTTTATTTTCTGATCTCTTACAAATAAATCTTTACAAAGCCGTTGCTGGCCCCTTTAACCATCTTTTACATTAGTGAAAAACCGACTCTATTCTAACTTTACAAATGTCGAATTTGCAGCATTTGGTGCCTCGACCAGGATACGCGAATGTTTTATTGGAAGCCGGCGGACGTGGGCAAAGGGTAACTTTCTACTGAATGGGAGCGCGCCTTTTAATATGCGATACAAAGTTAAGCGGGTTAACTGATAAACGGAATGGAGACTGTTAAAGTTATCACAAGCACTAATCTAAAGAAGCATCCGTAGGTAAACTTTAACTACCTACTTAAAATTAGTTAAACATTGACGTATAAGTAGAAAGTGCTTCCCTTAGTGTGGCGCGTGCCCTCGGACGGCGGTAATTGCTTGCCATTACGTGACCCACCTGCTCATTAGCCCCATCTTATAAATATTCTATTTAGCGGGGGTGGTAAAGGTTATTTATCTTTTTCAAATATTAGTCGTTCGTTTTTACACGTGCGCAAATGTACAAGACATGGTACATGGGAACATTAAATTTGTTGCACGTACGTACGTAGCTTTATGTACGTAGGTATACGTAGCGTTCTTGCACGTGCGGTAGTGAGTGGAGTAGCAAATTGGTTTTAGTTCATAAATATCCACGGACCCCCCGCAAAGTGACGCCTGATTCAATAAATTACTTGCTTTTACCTTATCTTCGCACTAAAATTTTCTGCCGCTTTTGGTGGAGAGCAAGGCCGTATCCATCCGGTTGTGGGTGGATATGCGAGAGATCCATAATTGATGTCTCTTGTGGCAGCTTTTTACTAACAACCTGTTTTAATAACAGTTTTAAATGATTCGCGGTTAATTGCATTAGACATAATGAATGGTAATCGCGGTCAATATCCCGTTTTCATTATGTCTAACCTGTTTTAATCCCAGAATTATACGTTTATGTTCCCAAATGAACAACAAAAGGTTTTCACAAGATCAGAATAAAAGGCTGTGAATTTATGAAGTAAGACACTAAATTTATTCCCCGGTCACGTGACATATTAATAGCGAGCTCGACAGAGAAATGCGTGTGCACCGGATCGTGGCCGCAGGGCAAATGAACGAGTTTCCTCCCGCGACGCGGCGGCGGCGCGGGCGCTTCAGTCTCGAGCTGCGGGTAGTCGCCTGCTTGTGTGCGTGCAGGGCGTCTGTGTGCGTCTCCATCTTACAATACTTACTTTGCTATGCTTTCTGATTTTCTATGTATCCTCGTTTCAGTAAGTAATCATTCCAAAATTTGTTACTTTCCTACTGTTCCTATAATAGAGTCATACGAAACAAAAACTGTCATGCAAATTCAATACACGAACACAACTAAACATTTTCCATGAGCAATGCGGTCATTACCTATAATTTTCTTCGGAAATGAAAGCGAGTCGCCATGTCCTATACAAAACTACTTAATATTTGTTGGGACTTGCGATAAATCTTCATGGTCATCTATCTATCCTATAAGTTATAACCTTCATCCCTTGCGAAAATTAATGAGAAGATCGCCAGAAACTTTTCAAGAAGTACCTACCCAACTGAGACCCACTTCAAAATATATGTCAAGGAGTTTATATTAAATTACTCAGCTATAACGTTATCATTTTCGATGACCAAATTTGCCTATTTTTTATTATATTTTGTTAAATTAAATATCTTAAGTGCAGTAATAAGTGGGGCATCGGTTTTCAAGGAGTATTTTCGGAAGCTTGATTTAAGCGAAAACGTAAAATGATTTTATTTTCATTACAGTCATAAACCTAAAAATAAATAAATAAATATCATGGGACAAATTGACAACAATTGACCTAGTCCCAAACTAGGCAAAGCCTGTACTATGGGTACTAGACAACGGATAAACGTACTTATATAGATAAATACATACGTATATACATATTAAACGTCCAAGACCCGAGAACAAATATTCGTATTCATCATACAAACATCTGCCCCGACCGGGATTCGTACCCGGGACCTCAAACTTCATAGTCAGTGTCTCTAACCACTAGGCTATTGGGTTGTTAAACATAACACTAATTAAATTTAATAATATTAACATTTATTATAGGTAATTTTTGATAACATTTGTTTAAGTATTGAATGAATGGGCTGAGAAGTCCCTGCCGAGGACATTCTTCGCAGGTGGAGCAAATATTTCGATGAGTCTAATTGCGCAGCGATCGCAATGAAAATTAATGGTGGGCCCATGGCTGACCATTTGTATCGCTAACGACTGTTAAGCTTTGTAGAATTAAACGTTTGTTATTGCTTGACATTAACATCCATTTTTATCGCAGCCTGTTGCCGTCGGATTGTGATGACTCGAATCAAGTAATAATATGAAAGTATGATATAATTTTAGTGTAACTTCTTTAGCAATGTTGGCAATGTAACGTGGTAGTATTTACAAAGTGTAAACAGTGAATAATTACATTAAAATTACTTATTTATCTGTTTCTTTTGCATCGAAACTGTGCGAGTCTCTCAGGGCCACTTGCTTCAAAGATTTTAATGTAATTTCAGTCTTAAAACCTGTTTTAAAAACGTTTAAAACTTTACTCCAAGAGGACACCTGAAAGTTTCGAAAAGTCGTAATCAAAAGCTTTAAACAATTAAAATAATTAGGCATTGCTTTTCGGAGTTTCTACTATAAATTGTTAACGAAAGTCGTTCCGAATCATTTAGCTTATGTAGGGTTCCGTACTTCAAAAGCAAAAACCGGAACCCTTACCTCACTTTGTTGTCCGTCTGACTGTCTGTCTGTCTGCCTGTCTGTCAAGACCTTTTTTCTCTGGAACGCGTGGAGCTAGCATGCTAAAATTAATATCAAATTCTCAAGCCTGCGGTCCTTGAAGCTGCGAAAAAATCAACCCTCTAAGTCAACGCAATCAAAAGATACATTCATTAAAAAGGCTATTTCCATACATATTGCCGAAATTCGAAAACCTAAAGGGTACTTCCAGTTGTCCTAGAAACTTCTAATTTGGTATTAAGGTAGCTCTTATAGCACAACCACTCAAAAAATTCTCAAAATCTTAAATTTTTATGTCTGTCTGTAGATTTCGCAGACCAGTATAAATTGACTCCACACTGCGTAAATTTTGCTTAGGAGCAGGGCTCAGCTAACACTGGACTTTTTAAAACACTGGGGAAAAGCGTTAAAATCTTTCTACGGAACCCTCGTGCGCGAGTCCGACTCGCACTTGGCCGGTTTTTTTCTTGCTTCCTTACCCTTACCCAGGTGGACCGATTGGGTCTAAATGCCTGCTCGCCCCGTTAGTCTTGATAACGGCGCGGGAGTCTCGACGCGACCCGTACAAATCAGCGTTAACCAAATCGCTCAGAACGAGATTGCTGTAGCACGATTTGCTGAGAGACTTTTATGTTCATAGTGAAATAAACGATTCACTCTGTTTGGGACAAATCGGTATTTCTTCTTCCGGGGAGCACACGTTTCGGCGGTACGGAAACGAAAATGGGTCTGTTCGTTCGTTCGACTATACTAGGCGCAACTGCAGATAATTGCCCACAGAAAGAAGAAAATGAACTACTACTACGTTTTATACATATATAGAAGACTTATGTATCTATGTATATATGCCTGATGCATCCCAAAGTATTCTGAGTGAATGAACTCCTCCCCCAAAGGCAGTGCTTTATAATCAACAACTAACACTATTGCAACTGTAACGGACAGCCGATTAAATCACTGGCACAAAAGGCATTTCATCTTAGCCCTCTAGGTTGGCAAAGCATCTGAGAACCTCCCGGGTTTGCGGGTGTCTATGGGCAGTGGTGATCACTTACCATCAGGGGGGCTAGCACGCGTGCCATTTTGTCGCTTGTCGCTCAGTGCGTCCTTCACTGATTCCGTCACTATGAAAGAGACGCACTGTGCGACAAGCGGCAAAATGGCGCGCCGTGCTACATGTGCTGGTGACCGACTCGCTCGTTTGCCTTCCTTATAGTATAAAAACCGACCAAGTGCGAGTCGGACTCGAGCACGAGGGTTCCGTAGAAAGATTTTAACGCTTTTCCCCAACGTTTTAAGAAGTCCAGTGTTAGCAGAGCCCTGCTCTTAAGCAAAATGTACGCAGTGTGGGGTCAACTTATATTGGTCTGCGAAATCTACAGACAGACATAAAAATTTAAGATTTTGAGACTTTTCGGAGTGGTTGTGCTAGAAGAACTATCTTCACACCAAATTTCAAGTCTCTAGGACATCTGGAAGTACCCTTTAGGTTTTTGAAAATCGGCAATTTGTATGGAAATGGTCTTTTTAATTACTGTATCTTTTGATTGCGTTGACTTAGAAGGCTGATTTTTTCACGCTTCAAGGGACCGCAGGCTTGAGTATTTGATATTAATTTCAGCATGCTATCTTCACGCGTCCCAGAGAAAAAGGGTCTTGACAGACAGACATACAGACAGACGGACGGACGGACGGACGGATGGACGGACGGACGGACGGACGGACGGACGGACAGACGGACAGACTGACAACAAAGTGATCCTATAAGGGTTCCGTTTTTTTCTTTTGAGGTACGGAACCCTAAAAAACACTCTTCCTCCAAATAAAGCCCGCGAGCTATTTGCCATGCTAAGCGAGTGCGAAAGGATGCGAAAGTCATTACGAGATAAGCTGTCAAAAGCTGCATGATTAATGGGCGACTAATGTTCTCAAATCCATTGACTGAGAGTTTTATGAGCACGTTTATTTAGGTGCTATTTTAAGTATGTAGTTTATCTCTGAAGACTAAGATGGTACCTAAGCCTCTTAAATATAACTTGGTACCCGCTCAAATCTCACCTCTATTGTTCAGTATTGAACTTGGCTCCTTTTTAGGGTTCCGTAGCCAAAATGGCAAAAACAGAACCCCTATTAATCGCTCCAAAAGTTGCATATAAATCGTGTCCGTAATTCCAAAAATACGATAAAAAAATACGAAGATAACGCTTAATAAGTACTTTCAAGGAAAATTGTTTTCAACATGATCGGATTTACTGTTCTTAAGTTATTGCCGTAAAACTGCGCTCCTCAACAAAAAGACTTAAGTGCCATGAAGATGCACTCTTTTCAGTACTGCATTTCTTTGTAGTAACGGTTACGGAACCCTACACTAGGCATGTTTTTGGTGATTTATTTATACCCTAAAGGGGTGCAGCAGAGCAGCTCCCGAATGAATATTTTTATTACAGGAAATGTCGGATAAATTATACTTTTATCTGTTGTCGGATAATAAAATATAATATATGTGTATAGTCATAACCGGTATAACTACTCGGTGAATTTTGTATGCTTTTCCTATTTTCTTGAAATAATTTTAATGTTTGTTGAAATAACAAATTAACAGATGTCATACACATGTCTAGGTTTGTGTAGTGGTGGTGGTTTCTGTCTAGAAACCAACACGACTACATTATAAATTATGACGCATTTTGACTATTAAGAAGCCTATAATCAAAGCATCAAAACGACAGTTCAACGTAGGTACCACCAGTTATTGTGCTCAAAACACACCACCATTATTCTATTTGAGTAGAACATAGGCATCAATGAATTTGATTGTTTGTAAGTCGAAAATTGTTGAAATAACTGGCGCGAGCGGAACGAGTATTATCAACAATTACCTTAATAGGCCTATTGCTATAATTTCCCAGTTATTTTGACCAGCAATTTCTTTTAAAATTCTTATATAAAGTCACTGAATAAAAAAGTGATTTTCGAAAACTTAATCCTCTTAGGGGCATAAGTGCGGAGTTGGCAACAGCCCGGATTCCTTCTCCATAATCAAACTGAGCCACAGAGCTAGCCAGTTGATTGAGTTTCTTCATAAATAGCCCGAAGCCAGAAATTATCTCCTCTACGTTAGTGCGCAGTCTGCGAATCGCCGATTCGTCCGATGCTGGTTGGCGACGCGCCAGCACCGAATACGCTAAGATCCCCCGCAGACTTTCCATCGGCCCGTGTTTTAAATAAATAAATAACTTGGGACAATTGACACCAAAAAATAACCTAGTCCCAAACTAGGCAAATCCTGTTCGATGGGTAGGTACTAAATAGACAACGGATAAAGATACATAATAATATAACTTCCAAGACTCGAGAAGAAACATCCGTTTTTACCTTTTAAATATCTGCTTGCAATGGGGATCAAACTTGGGACCTCAAGTTTAATCAAGTTCTGTAACTACTGGGCTATCCGGTCGTCGAAATAGTTTAGTTTGGCTTTTAATCTGTGTGAAATTTCTATATATATAAAAGTATGTAGGTAGGTATATAATTCCAGTTTATTTAGCTCTACATGTTTCGGCGGCGACGAAACAGACACATCGTGCTAACGCTCTACTGTCGCGACTACTGGGCCGTGTTTTATAACGCTACAAGTTACAATTTTGCTAGAAAGAGACTTCCGCTTGTAAATTGTAACTTGTAGCTTTATAAAACACGGCCCTGGACGCTCGGCTGTCAGCAGCGCAAAGCTACCCTCGTTTTCATCGTCATTTTTTATTTCACTCAGTATGAAGTAGCTAAGTAGCAGTAATAGTTTCGGTCGACAATTAATAAGTTTGATGGGCTATCCGATTGCTTCCAAAATAATCTATCGACAAACTATTCACCAAATAAACATGGAGGCAAATTTGAAAATTAAGGGTTATGTACAAAATCTATAGACGCAGTAGAAAAACCTTGCCCACGGGTCAGGCAAAAATCAGTCTTATGACAATATCATACACATTTTGACAGGGGAAAACTTTTCTCACTTTAACTATACTACGAGGGCTGTTTGATAAGTACCCGTGTTCTAAATATATTAATATCACTGGCCGCAAATAAGTATACCACCTTTTTAAGCCACTTTTCAGAGGCGGGAAAATTAAAAAAAAAATGGCATTCTTTTGTTTTTTTTCTCATTTGACAACGATTCAGTGAAGGCGTGAACTTAAAATTGTTAAAATGGAGAAAGAACAGTATCGGTCTGTAATTAGATTCTTATTTTTGGAAGGAAAAACATGTGATGAAATAAAAGCAAGAATGCAAGCGGTTTACCATGAATCTGCTCCTTCTATGACAACCGTCAGATATTGGTATAACGAGTTTAAGCGGGGGAGAACAACCGTCTTTGATGGGGATCGCCCAGGCCGGCCAGTTGAGGTGACTACAGACGATATGGTTAAGAAAATTTAAAATATCGTTTTAGCTGACCGCTGAATTAAACTTCGAGAAACCGTTGATGCTATAAACGTTTCAATCGAGAGGGTACAACACATATTAGAAGAAAAATTGGGTATGAAGAAAGTATCGGCGAGGTGGGTGCCGCGTTTACTGCGTCGTTCCGTAACCGTGGACGAAACGTGGGTCCACCACTACACCCCGGAAATGAAAGAGCAGTCGAAGCAGTGGATTTTACCGGGTGAACCTGCTCCAAAGAAAGCAAAAACCGTACCATCGGCTGGAAAGGTCATGGCGACCGTTTTTTGGGATTCGCAGGGTATTATACGTATTGACTATTTAGAAAAGGGAAAAACAATAACAGGGCAGTACTATGCCAATTTATTGGATGAATTTGACGCCGTGTTGAAGGACAAACGACCCCATTTAAAAAAGAAAAAAGTACTGTTTCATCACGACAACGCCCCGGCTTATTCGTCCAGAGTTGTGACGGCTAAATTAGCACAGTTACGCTAGGAACTATTGTCTCACCCCCCCGTATTTTCCAGATTTTCCCAACCTAAAAAAATGGCTCGGTGGCAAGCGATTTGGATCAAATGACGAAGTCATTGCCGCCACAAAGGCCTATTTTAATGACTTTCCAAAATCATACTTTTTAGATGGTTTATTGAAGCTTGAGTATAGGTGGAACAAATGTATAGAGTTAAAAGGTGACTACGTAGAAAAATAAATGCATATATACAAAAAAATAATATTTTTTTCCATAAACGGGTACTTATCAAACAGCCCTCGTAGAGTTTCAGCCCAATGTTTTCACTAGACAGTTTTATGGCTGGGTCAGTGTACTTAACAGCCCAACCGAATCAATCCACCGGCCGATTAAAGTCTGCTGCCTGCGGGGGCCCTAACTGCTCTCAAGTGCCCCCTGGAGCCCCAACTTGAGGCTTGCCGGATTCGGCTTCATAATTTATGCAAGACATCGCAATCAGCTTGTGTGACAATTTCATTGTTTCATGACTAAACCACACTTAACTATTAAGGACGCCGTTACCTGATTGATTATCATCATGATTTATTGTGATTTGTGATGTGTTTTTCTTTATAAGGCTGGAAGGCAAATAAACACGTGTGTCACGTTAATAACCCTACACTATAAGTTTGTACTGTTTTGTGGTTTTCAATAAAGATTATTTGTATTGTATTGTATTGAAAACGTCTCCTGAATTTAATATGACTAATTTAATAACCCATCTAATCAGCCTAATACCGTTGTGCCCCGTAGCCGCCATTGCCAAACCCGTAGCCATTTTACTCGCCAGGGATACTGCGACCGCTAACCGCTGGATTATCCCTGCCTTGGACCGCTTTCAAATTAGCTCCATGTTGCCAACGCAGTGTGGCTGAAGGCTTTATTAGTCGACTAGGAGACTACACACCGGTAATTCCGGTGCATTTTGGTAGCACTTAGCAGTAATTGAATGAAATTAAAAAATCTTTTAACAAAAACTAAAACCGCCTTCAAAAAAAACCTCAGAAAAAAAAGCATAAAATAATCCCCAAAAAACCATGAGTTTTATAGCCTAGCAGAAATATGAAGTCGGTGCTTCATTCCAAGAATATTCCGCTAGAACCGCACCCACTTCATATTTCTTCTAGGCTATAAAACTCATGGCTTTTTGGAGATTATTTTATGATTTTTTTCTGAGGTTTTTTTTTAAGGCGGTTTATTTGGCTTTTTTTAAGACTGTCTTAACAAGAACATTTTTGCGAATTACTAAACTCATTCCGAAAATCTCAAAGACGTAAGCCGGGGCTCGCTGCTTGAGAGGCCATGAGGTCAAACCACTAGGCTATCTCTACAAAGTTTTTTTTTCACACAACAAAGAAGGCAAACGAGCAAGTGGATCACCTGATGGTAAGTGATTACCAATGCCCATCGACACCCACAACCCTAAGGGTTTCCAGATGCGTTGCCAACCTTGACAGCTAACATGAAATGCCTCTTGTGCCCGTAATTACACCGGCTGTCCTACTCTCTACACCGGAACACAACAATGCAAGCACTGCTACTTAACGGTAGGATTAGCGAGTAAGATGGTGGTAGCGATCCGGATAGACCTCGCTTATGTAGCTGTACACTACGATAACTCGTCCTACCAACCTCTTCTGTGGTCGCACAATTCCCTCATGTGGCATAAACATTTCCCCATCATTTGCAACGAGATGCTCCGTCAAAAGCATTATGTAATGTGTGAATGTGCCACGTGCGCCTATGGGCGTCCTGGGAAATAAAGATATGTAGGCGTGTCGCCCGTGCGTCATTGCCATGACACGGCACGGGTAATGAAATTGCAACGACACGGCGGCATTAAATCGGATTGCTGGGAGCTGAAAACACGCGAAACCCTTTCGCGTTTGTATAACGAGGCCCGGAGAGAAGTGCCGACATTGTACACAACACACAGCTCTCGATGACTTTCTTGTGTTTCTTGCAGGATTATTTTGTAAGTGAATTGCGTGCACCACAAGCAAAGAATATATTTTATTAACCGACTTCAAAAAAGGAGGAGGTTCTACGTTCCACTGTATGTATTTTTTTTTAATGTATGTACATCGATTACTCCGTCAATTGTAGACCGATTTTCAAAAATCTTTTTTTATTCAAAAGGGTATACTCCTGAGGTGGTCCCATTGTCACCAAGTCATGATCTGATGATGAGATCCCAGGGAAATCGAGGGCAACCCTGAAATTTTACAGGCACGTATCATGTGTTTCATATATTTTCTAAGGCTATTCAAGTATTTGCGTCCGGTAGTCATCATCTCATGTTGATGAGCTGATGATGGAAGGTCCAACTCCTTAACGGTTAGGAGTTGGAGGATAATTCTGAAAATGTTAAATCAACGTAAAATTGTGAAATAAAAATCTTTTAACAAAAAAGTAAAACCGCCTTCAAAAAAATACCTTTAAAAAAACGTAAAATAATCCTCTAAAATAATGGTAAATAAATAAAATAAAATAAAATGTGTTTATTTCGGACAACAGAAACTAAAGCCTAAAGTTTTACGGCCTAGCACTAAGCAGCAGAAATATGAAGTCGGTGCTTCATACAAAGAATATTCCGCTCGCACCGCACCGACTTCATATTTCTGCTGCTTAGTGCTAGGCCATAATACTTTAGGCTTTAGTTTCTGTTGTCCGAAATAAACGCATTTTATTTAATTTTATTTATTTATCATTATTTTGGATAATCCTCTAAACTTTACGTTTTTTTTCTAAGGTTTTTTTTTGAAGGCGGTTTTACTTTTTTTTTATACAAACGTAACAAGAAACGACACTGACGCGTGTGTGTGAACGACCTCTCGACTGTGTGTACTCATGATTTGCAATGGGGTTTGAATATGAAATTCAATGACCCGTAGATGTAGATCCTGTGTTTTAAACTTTGCTTTTCTGTGTTTTAAAGTGTGCACTAGTAAAGCACCTTTTCGGCCTAATTAATACATCTATGCAAAATTACTGTTTTCTGGTACCAATATTCTCTGAGCTATGCCGCGGACAGACAGACAGACAGACAAACAGACAGACGGACATGACGAAACTATAAGGGTTCCTTTTTGCCATTTTGGCTTCGGAACCCTAAATAGAAGTCCCCTTGGGCATAATAGTACCAAAGATGCTGGCAGCGTAGCCTCTTTGGTTGGTTAGGCTTAACTTTTGTCCGAGAAAGCTGCCAGTCTCTTCTCAGTCCCCAGTGGCATCAAGTACTTAGACTTTTGTAGATCTTATTGACAAGAAGACTCCTTCGACCGTGATATGTACATTTTTGAGGAGCTACGACGATAACGCATCCTAAAATACCAAACACGACGTAAGAACGTAAACGTCGTAAACCAACATCATAACGTAACAGCAAAAACAGACATCTGAAGCATTTCTTAATAAACAACCACATTATTGTCTACATCCTTCTGCATTCTGCTCTCATTCGGCCATTCCGTTCTCAATGCGTGTGTCACGCACCGCGGCCACGACTACGCTCCACCAGCGATACGACGAGTAAATTCGCAGTTCATAGCACGGTGTGGACCCTCCCCGCTCAGCAGTTGATTGCAAGACACGCAATGTATAATTAAATATCTTGCTGTCAAAAGTCACGCTGCGTGCGTAGCTGCAATAAAGTACGCGACGCAATCCACAAACAACCATCCCGCGAGTACATTCCCCGCAGATGCTGTAAGGATTAATTTATACTGGATTACGGGGTTGCGATTCGCGGAGCTCATTTTGTTGCGAATGCAGTCTTGTGTTTAACGGCTACGATAGATTGACCGCAATTGGCTTAATTAACTTCAGGGGTTCTGTTTTGTGAAACGATCGCGAGATGCATAGATCTAACACAATTTTTTTTTCATGTTAACCGTACTTTTTGTTAACTGTATAATTATGCTTTTTTGACATGAAACTGCCATGAGATTCAATCACAGTGGAATAAACGGATCACTGTCGTATATTATGTCAATCAAGTATAGCCCGACATGGTTTTGGAATAATCCGTAGTCCATCCTTAATAGCGAAACGAAATGTTTTCGTTTCGTGTGCCCCCGGAGGATGGAGTACAGATTAGTCCGAAACTGTCGGACTTTACTTGACTGACGTACGTGAGTGTTCCTTTTATTTCACTATTTACTTGCATTGTCATCTAGTCTTCTGCGGCCACTAGAAGCGGATTAAATTTGGTTTGATTACAGACACTAGAAACCGCCTTAAAACCAATAAGTACAATTCGTTTTTGGGTACTTTCAATGTAAATTGAAGTCTTTCCTTGTTTGATGACGGTGTTGTTAATAATTATAAATGTATAAAACAGGTCAGGTACCAGTTCGCAGCTTATTTCATTACACGACATCGGCACACTGAGCTTGGCAGTTCACCGAATAAACAATAGGTAGTAACGTATTGCAGTCGCGTTTTCCAAACACACACATACACCGGTGGTATAAAGCCAGCTTCCGACTTTAAAGAACGTTCAGCTGAAATAGTTGGTGTGCAACTTATATAAAATTTACCTACCTATGTTTTATAAAATCACGGTGAAAAGCCGTGATAGCCTAGTGGTTTGACCTATGGCCTCTCAAGCAGAGGGTCGTGGGTTCAAACCCCGGCTTGCACCTCATGAGTTTTTCGGAATTTAAGTGCGAAATTACATTTGTAATTTATCATGAGCTTTTCGATTAAGGAAAACATCGCGAGTAAACCTGCACACCCCTACGAAGCAATTCAATGGTGTGAGTGAAGTTCCCAATCCACGCTGGGCCCACGTGGGAACTGTAGCCCAAACCCTCTCAGAATGAGAGGAGGCCTGTGCCCAGCAGTGGGTCATAATTAAATAGGCTGATGATGATGTTTTATAAAATCATAGTAGTAAACCGTGATAATGATAAAGTAACCTTATGATATTAAACAACATTCTGCTGAAATATTGGTGTATCAGTGATTTTGAATGGGTTGTTAGCAAGAACAAAAAACACTTTTCTGCAGATATTGAATTCAGGTGAAGCTCGATACAAGAAAATCGAAGTATGAAACCCATTCTCATTTAGAATGTATCGCATTTCTCTCGGTCTCGGCAGGTTAAAGCGAACACTGGAAGTCCTTCAAGATGGAATTGTAGAAGTTGGTTGGGCAATAGCTTATTAACAAGCTTTTTGTTAACTTAATGGTCGTAATGTAAAGACTTAAAAATTTGCAAGTCGAATTTGGACTCCCTTGAACCGTAAGTCGACGATGTTTCATAACGGTTTCATTTCATCGAAAGCTGTTTTCTACTCTCCTCAGTCGGTCCCCCAATGTTGAGGATCGTGACCCCGACAAACGCCATCTAGGAAGGCTCCTCCACTCGCTTCAGTCTTCTGCGCGGTGGATTGCTGTGCCAATACTCATCTCCAGGTTTTCGGAGATTTGATCAGACCATCGTTTCGGACTTCGCCCTCTTGGTCGTTTTCCTTCCACTTTCCCGGTTACCAAGTGTTTTCTACTAATAACAGAATAATTTCAGGATAATTTCATTGTTTGTTGTATAGGTTAGGTTAGTTTTTAAAACAAAAGGTTAAAAAAATAGGTCATAAAATAGCTTTTGACGGAATGAAAATGCGATGCCATTAACAGATATGGAACGTGTGTCAGCAATTTGATATTTTTTTATTCAAAGATTGCCTCCCAAACGAGCAAACGGGTCACCTGATGGTAAGCGATCACCGCCACCCATGAGAACCAGCAACCCCAAGAAAGTCACTAGTCCGTTGCCGGCCTTTTAAGGGGAAAAGGATAGAGGAAATAGGGAGGGGGAGGGGGATCGGGACTCCAGCACTCTCATTGACCAAACGAAATGCAACAAGGGTGCTGTTGCTTCACGCCGATTTTCTGCGAGAGGGTGTCACTTCCTCGTACGAGCCGGCCCATTTGGACGGCAGCAAAAAAACTACTGATGATAAACCAGTTGAATTCGACCCACTTCCAGTGGTCGCATTGACTTGAAATTTGGCACAGAAATGTAAGTACAACAGTTAACAAATGTGTACAGTCAGCTAAAAATGCTTGTATTTGTAACGAAATTATACAAAACCGTCATAGTTTCACAGGCATCCCAACCAGCTAGGCCCTGTTTGTAAATCATCCGGCTTTTAAAATTAAAATTGTGGCACACAATCAGTCCACGACCGCTGGGGATCGTTGACCTGAGGGTTAATGGCCGCTAATGCCTCATCCCTCATCACGGCGCGTATCAACTAATGAATGCTTAATTCCGTCATTCGACAATGACGAGGCGTGACGCATGACGCTCAGCGGTCATTATTTGTCGTTGTTATTATGGATAACCGAAATCGGCATTAATTTTCATCGGTAACTACATAAAAAAATTAATTGATTTTGGATGTTTTTTTTTTTGGAATTTGGTACACAGCAACCAGGAACACATTTTATGGCTAACCCCGGGAATCGAAGCCGGATCTTTGACACTAGGTACGTGTCATGTGCCATACCGTTACATCAAAGTGAGTACTGAAATTTTAGTTTTTTTATTATGTATCTTTTGATTCATTCGATAGCAAGTCTGAGGGTCGAGCACGACTTTACGAATGCTGCGTAACGTTACGGTTATCGTATCGAGTTCGAGAAACCTCATACTAAATTTTAGTTCCAAATACGCTCACGGGCGGACGCTGTTCCAAACGTCATACAAACTCGACAACGTTTACTATTCGATTTTACGTTACACAGCATTCGTAAAGTCGTGCTCGACCCTCTGAGTATTTGATATTAATTACAGCATGCATGTTCCAAGCGTTACAGAGAAAAAGGTTTTGCCAGACAGACGGACAACGAAGTGATCCTTTAAAGGTTTAGTTTTTTTTTTTTCACGTACGCAACCTTCAAAAAGTGCAGTTTATCATTTCAGGAACTATGTCACAGATACACACGTCAGATTTATAACAAACCTCTTTTTGCGACGGGTGTTAAAATCGCTTTAAACTGAATCTGTCACGAGTTCGAATGTGATCGATGCTGTAAATAAAGTCAGTGTCGTCACGGCGGTAAGTACGTAAGTACATCCGGCTTGCTGCCGAACCGGCGCTATGATACAAATCTATGTTGACGTCCGTTTTATTACTTAGACGTAAAAAAATGTTGGTGGCAACCTGTGTTGACACGATCGCGGTGTGACTTCCTACATTATAAATTATTAAAAGTCTGAATGTCCAACAGCTGAGGGTCGAGCACGACTTTATGAATGCTGCGTAACGTAAAGTCGAATTTGTATGACGTTTGGAATAGCGCCCGCCCGTGAACGTATTTGGAACTAAAATTTAGTAAGAGGTTTCTCGATCTCGATACGATAACCGTAACGTTACACAGCTTTCGTAAAGTCGTGCTCGACCCTCTGCATGGATTTAGAGATTAAATTAAGCTTTTTGTTAATGATGTGTGTACTCCCGTGTTTACATACACACACTAGCCCGGGAACTCACTATAATGACAGCTAACACGTATGCTCCCGTGGCTCACGTATGCTTCCGTGGCTCACGTATGCTCCCGTGGCTCTCGTATTAATATCGTGTGCCCTACCACACTACGAGAACATAAACAAACACTACATCACTCCTCTCTATCATTCAAAGGTTGACTGGTAGAGATCCCCTTTAGGGATAAGTCCGCCTTTGTACTTGTCGTTGACCTGTACGTACTGTACAGTCAAGGAATTTAATTTCCACCCCACCTAAGGTTTAATATCGTATAGCAAACTGTCACCATAAGAGCTAGATAGAACACGACGTTGCTTTGACATGTCGCGTTTGCGTTGGCATTGTCGACCTTAATGCACAGCGAATGTCTAACAACATTTCAACGAAATCGGTAGGGAATTAAATTCCTTGTGACTGTATGTATCATTTCGTACGTATCATTGTCGGTGACCTGTCCTTATTTCTTTGCAATAAAGTGTTTACTTGCCTACTTACCATGTCCCCAGAGACAAAAAGAAAAAAATGGCATATTAGTTACAGTAAAATTAACGAAGATGTTTTAATACTGCACATGATTCCGTTGATTCCGTCGCATTAGATTAGATTTTCGTTGATTAGTTAATTACTTTAATTGACGTTTCTAAGTACAGGTTACCTCTTTATCACTAAGCAATTTTAGAATCGCGGGAAAAAAACTTTTAAGGCTGCAATCACAAAGACAGTGATATCACTTGTAATATTACTTGTATGGGAGAGGTCTCTCTATGTGGCCTCTCCTCTGCTATTTCTAATATTACAAACGATACCGCCTCCGCGCTGCGCCGCCCCGCTACCGCTCTCTGCACGTTAGCAGCTTTACATAAATTTGTTTTCTCCCTCGTAAAAGCTGTTGGCTCATAAATAAGCACAAACAAGAGGTTTTTTTTTTTATAAACCTAGATTATACAAGCTGTGTATCCTGCACTCTGCTGCGCTGGAGAGTAGAAGCGGAACCTCACTTGACCTTAAAGCGGCGAATGAATCCTGCAAAATAAGGACGAGTATTACCACATAATTAATAACAAAAAGATAATTATGCTAACTTTAACATGAGACTACCGTGAGACTCAATAAACGGATCACTCACGTATGTCAGTCGAATATAGCTCGACATGTTGCGGACTAATCCGTAGACCTTCCTCTGGGAGCACACGCTACGCCGGTGGCGAGACGTAAACTGCGCGCCGCGGCTCAGCTCGTGCGGCTGACGGCGTCTCACAACTAACTACCCTCGTTTTCATCCTCATTTTTATTATTGTCAAAAGTAGGGTAGCACACTACACTAACATCACATCACTTTGTAAAGAGTCGTTCACACTAGCTGTTGGCGCAGTATTCAACACAGTTTTCCAACTCCAACTGACCATCCACTATCACGGTTCAAATTGGGATGACGACTAATTTCAATGGCTTCACGTACTTTCCGCGGAATGAAAATTTTTCCTCTCGCCAGCACCGACACCTTATCAAAACCATTGTAGTGCGTCGAATCCGAGTCCATTGAGTGTTCGGCCACAGCAGAACCCTTATCGCCCTGTTTTTTTTTCATACTGCGTAGTATGAGCTCCGTCATTCTTGTGGATATATTCCGCCCAGTCTTTCCGATATAGTTCTTGCCACAGAGATATCGGAGACACAGGACTCTTTTAAAAACAATTTGAGGTTTCGAAGCAATTTTTTTGATTAAGCGAATATCTTGTCTTTTCATCGGTACTGCATTTCTTTGTAATAACTGTTACGGAACCCGACACACATCCTCTTGCCCGGTTTTTATTTAGTTCTTTGAGTATTGCTGAAGTGGTCTGGCCAGTGAACCCGCTTGAACTCTGTTTGATGCTACTGAATAACTTGTATAAAAAGATAAAGGATGAAAAGGTAGAAATATCAAAATGTAGATGAAATTTTCTTTATATTTCGGAAAGAGATTAAGCGAGTCCCGATGAATACGCCTCTAAAGTTTTTTCAGTAAAAACAAAAACAGCTTGACTACTAACTATTAAATTGTCAAGCAGCAGAGGAAATTACCTAATGTAAGCGAAAAAAAAATTTTTTTTTAATTTATCCTGATGTCCCGCTGTTGTCCTCTAAAGGTTTTTCAGCCGATTCTCGTAAAATTTTGTAGGCACTTTGATTCAGTTTTTGGATTTTTTTTTTTCAAAAAAATTAGTGTAAGTAAAATATTCAAAAGAGCTCGCGCGGTCTACTACAACAGCTCACGGAGCCACTCGTCTCGTATGTAGAAAACAATTACAGAAGTTGGTTGTTTAAAAAAACTGTGAAGTCTGAAATATTGACGGTTCATTATCTGGCATTGTAGGTCATCATCATCGTCATCATGTCAGGCGAAAGACGTCCACTGCTGGACATAGGCCTCCCCCGCGGCTCTCCACTCAGACCGGTCTTGTGCTTTCCGCATCCACTGCGTCCCGCGATCTTTACCAGATCGTCGCTCCATCTTGTTGGACTACCGACAGCTTGTCTCCCGGTCCGTGGATGCCATTTGATAACCTTCTGACCCCATCGGCCATCAGTCCTGCGAGCAATGTGCCCCGCCCACTGCCACTTAAGTTTCGCAATTGTAGGTATTACTATAATATTAATGCGTGAAGCGAAAATTGAAGATTGTACACCTTTTATTAAAGGTTATTAAATGAAAAATCACAAAGAGTTACATAACAGGTTACTAACCTAAGGCATAATCATTTTGTAAAATAAAGGCAGAACATAAAAACACAACATTTTTTTTTTGGGAACACGAGCGAAGTTAATAACAAGTACAATTCTGTAGTTGCAAGAGTTTTTTTTATTAACACCAGGAAATTGTAAGTAATCAGCAAAGATGTAAAATCGAAGTTCCAAATCTTCCGTCGTTTTGCTATAATCGAGTTCCTATCACGAGTGAATGCTATTAAATCTACGAGCGATGAAATCAAACATCTTCACTTTGACAATTCTTCGGTCAACTTCTGACGGAATTGCTTCCGGAAATTAGTTTATTTTTACCAAATTGGAATCTTGACATTTTATCTTGTTTTTAATCCCCGCCCGACGCAAAAAAAGAAATTGTTTTCTATTTTTAATTTGTTTTATGTATTTTAAATGGAAGTTCCCTGTTGGTGACATTATAATTGTGAAATATAATAGTATAACGTGCGGATGCGCTCGCCGCGCTGTAGGGCCTCCGAGCGCCATGTATGCATACACACGTTGACGACCATCTCCGCGCCCCTCGCTTTTCCCTTTAACTTTCGTTTGTGCCGTGCTTTATTATTATAAGATTTGACGATTGATTGTGAACCTTTTTGAACTAATAAACGTAATACCAAAATCAAGAGTTATAATAGTTTTATTTTATTTGTTTACTCTTGACAATTTGAAGAAAAATTCTCCTAAGTTGTCATTGTACAAATTTATGGTGTAATTTTATATTGAATGAATAAATAATCTAATCTTGATGAACTAATCTATAGAGTTAATGAACTAATCTGAGTTACAAAAGCGCTTAGTTGATGCAACTTCTGACCAAAGGGCTGGCAGTTTTCTCTCTCAAAGAATCAGCATCGCTATTCAGCGAGGCAACGCTGCCAGCGTTTTGGGCACTATGCCACGGGGGCCTTATTTAGATTTAATTTAGTTTTAAGTTGTAGTTTATTTAGTTTAAGCTTAGATTTAATGTCATTGTAAATTGCTTTTATTGTGTAAATAAAGTATTTCATCTATAGATACGAAATGTCCCTAAAACCAATATCAAGGAACAAAAGTTAAGAAAAACGACTGATAAAGGTTTCACACATAAATTATATTTTTTTAGAGCATTGAAGTTAATTAAATTATTAGTTAGTTATTATTTAGTTAGTTCAATTGTACCTACAGTTTTCGAGGATTGTTATTAGCACTTTTAAAACCCATTTGTATTCAATAATATAACTAAGTATTAGTGACAAATGCCACCAAGTTGACCCAGTCCCAAATTAAACAGCGCTTGTTTCTAAACGGCTTCTAAACGGGCAACATTTTTCTGCAATACGTGGCCGGCAACTATTTCTGTCTGACTCTTATTATAGCTAGACAAGGACCCCTATAGTTGCCGGCCACATATTGCAGCAGACATTATAGCCCGTTTAGAATCCCTTTTATGGATACTAGACAATGTATACACATATCCCATCAAAAGCATAAAATGTAAAAAATGCCAAATCTCAGCGCTTAATTCCAGCGCAAAAAGTTGTGAGATGTCATGTCAACCAACAGTACAACCAAGTCAGTCATTTTAGGTGGAGTCTATGGAAACACCTGGACTACACTTTTGACATAAATTGTTATTTAATTAGTTACCTACCAAGATTAACAGCGACAGTATCAATATTAGACATCTGTATTTCTGCTTACATTGTGCTTTCCGTGTACCCTTCGGATATTATTATCTGCTCCGACAGAGTATTGAACCCGGGACTTCAAGCTTCGTAGTCAGGTTCTCTAACCACTAGGCCATCCGGTAGTGGTTGTATGAAGCGCTTATGTAATATGAAAATTATTGCACACCATCAAAAAGCGCAAAATAAAATATCTGGGACACGTGTTGCGCCATGACAGATATCAGCTGCTGCAACTAATATTGATGGGCAAAACACAGGGGAAACGGCGCCCTGGAAGGCGGAAGAATCATGGCTTAGGAATATTAAGGAGTGGCCCGGGCTCAGCAGTGCTTAGCAACTGTTCCGGATGGCTCAAGACAGGGGGAAATTTTCGACGCTAACGGTCAACCTCCAGTAATGGAGTGGCACTTTAAGGAGAAGATGTAATATGAAAAGCAATATCGATCAACCAGTCACTTCTACGGACAAAGAAATTCTCATTACAAGCTGTCAATGAGCTAGGTGTCCCAGTCCCGGTGCCGGTTACGGCAGCCGGCTGCTCATTAATTCAAGCCGTCCGGCTTATCCGCCGGGATGGACCGGCGCTGTAATTCACTCCTTTTGTCGGCTGAGCTGTCTTGGTGGTTGAATAGCTTGGGAATGAGGTTCTATTAATTTTCTTAAATGTAAATTCTTTGCTTTATCTGTGCGGCGAATTTACAATTTGCTCTACTGCACGTAATAATTGGCTCTGGAATCTCGTTGCGCTTCGTAGCGTCGCAGCTGTTTCGTACCGAAATTGTTATAAAAGAATATTTTTATCGTATTATTATTCATATTTTATTTACATGTTAAAAGCAATTTACAATGACATTAAATCCAAGCTGAAACTAATTAAACTAAAACTAAAAACTAAATTAAAAGCTAAATAAGGCCCCCGTGGCATGGTGCCCAAAAGGCTGGCAGCGTTGCCTCGCTGAATAGCGATGCTGATTCTTTGAGAGAGAAAACTGCCAGCCCTTTGGTCACAAGTTGAGTCGACTAAGCGCTTTTGCAACTCTGAAACAAGCTTGTAAGCGCCGGGACCCATGGACCCAAGGTTTCAAACCCGTTTATTCATATTAAATCCTAGACTTGAGTTGTTTGTACTCTTTAATCCCGGACTCAAAAATAGGGGTGTTATAAGTTTGACTTGTGTATGGGTATACATATCTGTGCAACTGTCTATGGCATCATAGCTCCCAAACGGATGGACCTATTTTAATGCAGTTTTTTAAAATCGAAGGCTAGTTTAATTGAAGTGGTCCTCAGCAAAGTTTCATTGAAATCGGTTTTTCCGTTTTTGATATAGGTATTGACTTTTGAAATAGCAGTGTTGGGGGTTTCAGCTTTTTTAAGTTGTTTAATTTATTATTATTAGTAAAACCCTGATCCTTAAATAATATTTATGTTTGCGGGTGGTAGAACCATGTGCAAGGTCCGTCCGGATCGCTACCACCATCTTATCCGCTAATCCTGCCGCTAAGCAGCAGTGCTTGCACTGTTGTGTTACGGTGTGGAGAGTAAGACAGCCGGTGTAATTACGGGCACAAGAGGCATTTCATCTTAGCTCTCTAGGTTGCCAACGCATCTCCAAACCCTCCGGGGTTGCGGGTGTCTATGGGCAGTGGTGATCACTTACCACCAGGTGACCCACTTGCTCGTTTGCCTTCCTTGTCGTATAAAAAAAATTATACATAAACACTACACTAACTATTTTGATCGTTACGTGAAAATTATATTAAATAGTACATAATAATTATTATACATTTAAATAACAGTAGTACAAGGCGTTTGTTTTTATTTAGGCTAACAATCATTTACTTAATGAAATAGTCAATTGTTTCACTAATTTCATTATACTGTTTAATATAATTTTTGACGTAATTATCAAAATAAGGTGACCATTATTTTCTTGTGAATAACTAGTATTATTAGAAGTATACATTATACATTAAGTATACATTATGTATTATTAGAAATTAGGATGGAAAGAAAGAGGAAGATAAATGTAGTTCCACGTTTTACTCCCAGTTTATTAAGATGCATGTCTCAGGAAAAGTTTAAGGACTAGACTTTACGTACCTAACCGTTCAACATTCGACTTTCTGCTAACGTCCTTACGTCTTTATTTGCTTTACTCTTCTGAAAGCCAACGCAACTGCAGTTAGTTAATAAATTGATCAATTAAGTGGATTTATGTCCACATTAGTTTTTGGTCGTTAAATTACCATTTTCATTTTTACTTGCTCAAGTTATACAAAAAAAAAATACAAAAATATTTAACATACAATGACAATGCAAAGAAAAATCCGTTAAGTAGCTGGACTTGAACCAGCAACCTCGGTAATCCGTACCACGCTCCACCAATTAAGCTATACTTAACGTTGGTGTACCTAACGAATTTTTCAATGCCTTGTGTCATATTTTTATTTTGGAAGATCTCTCCTCAGCGCCATCTATGAGTACAAAAATATTTATTTCTCTACAAAGTTACACGGACAGACGTAATCACAATAGAATAGGAATAAATTTACTTGTAAACTTGTAAGAGCAACTAATTTCCAGTCAGGATTACACTGGTCCATACACTAGGCATAGCCTGTCTCGTAGGTAACCAATTTACTTTCCTGTTATTAAAAACGATGCGAATTGCTAACAAAGATAAAAATGAAAATCCTACATAATAACTTATAAAACCAAACAGAACAAAAATTTGCTCTAATGTGGTGGTGTGTGTGTATGTGTGTGAGTGTGAGCGTTTGTGTGTGTGTGTGTGTGTGTGTGTGTGTGTGTGCAAGTGCGTTTGTGTATTATGAAATTCATCTTACCAATTACTTATCCCGCGGGCAGCCAATAATGTAGCGGGTAATAAATATATCACATTACACCCCCCCCCCCATTTCGACTATCAGCGTAACACAGATAAACAGTAGTTTTGTTTTTCTTGACGCTGGTACGACAAATTTAACGTCAACAGTTTTTTAAAGTAATAAGGAAAAACAAGATTATTCTTTAATATCTTTTTTTATTCATAGAAAAACGCTTTTAATTATAATAGTTCAGCGTGTCATTAAGTGAAGAGATGAGGATGATGGTGATTGGTGATGTATTAATCAAATCATCGTTATGGTTCGGGTGACTTACGCTACATTTTATACAAACAAAACTAAACATTCTCTGTAACAAT
Organism: Clepsis dumicolana; assembly: GCA_963691665.1. Taxonomy (NCBI): domain Eukaryota; kingdom Metazoa; phylum Arthropoda; class Insecta; order Lepidoptera; family Tortricidae; genus Clepsis; species Clepsis dumicolana. The sequence goes on from OY829513.1 coordinate 16,001,421, forward strand.
TTTATTGGCTGCCATTTCACTCCATAAAATGACAAATTTAGCTAATATCGTTGACTAATTAAAAGTTACACAGTTCATAAAAAAGTAAAACCGCCTTCAAAAAAAACCTTAGAAAAAAAACGTAAAATAATCCTCTAAAATAATGATAAATAAATAAAATAAAATAAAATAAAATGCAGCAGCAGAAATATGAAGTCGGTGCGGTGCGAGCGGAATATTCTTTGAATGAAGCACCGACTTCATATTTCTGCTGGTTAGTGCTAGGCCATAAAACTTTAGGCTTTAGTTTCTGTTGTCCGAAATAAACGCATTTTATTTTATTTTATTTATCATTTTTTTTAGAGGATTATTTTACGTTTTTTTTCTAAGGTTTTTTTTTGAAGGCGGTTTTACTATTTTGTTAAAAGATTTTTATTTCACAATTTTACGTTGATTTAACACTTGCAGAATTATCCTCCAACTCCTAACCGTTAAGGAGTTGTACCTTCCATCATCAGCTCATCAACATAAGATGATGACTACCGGACGCAAATACTTGGATAGCCTTAGAAAATATATGAAACACATGATATGTAAAAATAAAAAATTGGGAGAAAAAATACAAAAAGATACTCCTACTGAGATCATGAATTGATTGCTTTAGTGCGCCATCTCGTTGTTGAGCCTGGGTAAACTGATAAGTTTCGAAAGGGTGCGTTGTTTTCGGTTTACGAAGTAATCGCATAGATGGCGCTAGTCACTGCAAAAAGTGATAAAAACAAGCTAAGATTTGAATACATGGAAAAAATTCGGCCTTTCCTCTATGTCCAATCGTGGTGTAGGGGAAAAGCACACGACCCGGAGTGTCGAGGATCCGGGTTCGATTCCCGGGGTTGGCATTTTTCTGGTTTTTTTCTGTGTATTCATGTTTCAGTGAGTTTATAAAAAATATAACACATGATATGTGCCTATAAAATTTGAGGGTTGCCCTCGATTTGCCTGGGATCCCATCATCAGATCATGATTTGGTGACAATGGGACTACCTCAGGAGTATACCCTTTCAAATAAAATAAAAAAATTTGAAAATCGGTCTACAATTGACGGAGTAATCGATGTACATACATAAAAAAAAACATACAGTGGAACGTAGAACCTCCTCCTTTTTTTGAAGTCGGTTAAAAAGCGCTAATTAACCTTTGCGTCGACACAAACGTTTGAGGCTGACACAAGTTTTAACATGCGAAGATGAAGTAACTTCATACAGCCTTAGCCTATTACACTGGCCTGTTTTTCTGTAATAGTTCTTTCAATAATAGTTATTTGTTATACAAGGGTCCAAAGTTATATTTTACCCGCGAGTGTTTGTACACACGAGAAGTAAAATACATTGCACCCGTTTGTAACACAAAACTTTTCACCTCACTGTAGCGAGGAAAGCGCAAAATGCCAAAAACAGCTCGTAAAAAATAAATCTTCATCACTGGAATCACAATTTTTTTTACGATATTGTAACAAAAAACTCTGGAGGTTGTATAATTTTTAGGTGAGTCGGAGTCAGTGAGAAAATTTTTGTTGACAATGTTGACATTTCTGACGATACGTTTTGAAATTGCATCGACTCAACTTGTGCGTTCAGAATTATATTCAACATCATTATAAAAAAAAAAAAAAATGTTTCCTATAGAATTTTAAGGTTTATGACATAAAATCATGAAATAAAGCTAAATTTGGTATATTTTATTATATTCTCAAACCATTTATTATTTATTTAATAATAATTAATATCGAAAGAACTATTGTTATGAGCGTTTTACGTTTTGTTATCTGTCAAAGGCTACTAAACACGCTCCACTCCAAGGTCAAATTACTTTCCCCACTAGTGAATAAAATACGCTTTTACCCGCTTGTTTTAAAGGATAAAAGACGGTTTTCCGAGGTAGTAAGGGAAAAGAATATTTGTATTGTATTATATTGTTGTACACTAGTTAGAAAAGTAACTGTAAGTTGCATTTCATTGCGGCGCTCAATCGACTACTCCGAACTCGTTCGCTACACGGACTCGCAATGTAATTATACTTACCCTAGTTTAAGAGACCCTGCTCTACACTCTACGCTGTAGAGTATTTTCATCCTGTGGGATGAGTCCTCCAGTAGGGACATAATTCGTTTACGAGCAGACGTGCTACAAAGTGAGATATACTAACTTTAAGACCGTTAAAATAGTTCTCGTTAACACCTCACTAATAAAGTATTAAAGTTACTCCAGTTTAAGTTAGCTTAGCAGTTTTAATGACCTACCTTGGAAAATGTGAATATTATAAATTTATTATGAAACAAACGTAAAACGAGTAAAATTTTGTCACAAAATTGTGAGTTCTATTGTAAAGTTTTGTTGAATATTTGTTTGTCATGTTTTTCTGCAACTTAAATATTTTGAAAAATGCTTGACATTGTTGTAGATATATCAATTATTTTTCACGTTGCTGTACAATTATTTTATTGACTTAATTAATTTGCTTTGAGAACGTTAACCTGGCGACGGAATTTTTTTGACTTCGTAGTTCTATTCGCTGTTTTACTTTCTTATTGTGTTTGTTAATTAACACTCTACACAATTACTTAATCCACATATTTACAATGCGAGACGATATTTAGACCCGTTAATGTTACTGATTTCTAAGTGAAATACATTCTGTTTCACATCGTCAAAAATAACTTCCTAATGTTTTTTTTAGAAAATATACTATTCAAAATAAAATAGGGGCCACTAAAATTTTGATCGTTACGAGAAAATTATGTTATACAGTAGTTTTTTAATAACAGTAAAAACGGCTTTTGTTTTTATTTAGGCTAATAATCTTTTAATTAAGTAGGTAGTCAAATGTTTCACTTATTTCAATATACTATTGAATACCTATAACTTTCACGTAACGATCAATACTTATTGGCCCCTGTTTTTTCTTTTGAGTAGTATATTTATTACGATAGCGAAAAGGTTCCGGTGGGATTCGATTTAGTTACTTTGATTGTATCTTCACTTGCTAAGAAAACTCATTAAAAATAACCTCCATAAAATTACCATAAATAACGGGAGACGAGCTGTCGGTAGGCCTCCAACAAGAAGGAGCGACGACCTGGTAAAGATAGCGGGACCGCGGTGGACGCGGAAAGCACAAGACCGGTCTGAGTGGAGAGCCGCGGGGGAGGCCGCCGGCCAGCAGTGGGCGTCTTTCGGCCGACATGATGATGATGATAAAATTAATAATAAGCCCTGTCAGTCTGTACATCGTTGTCTTCGCGACAGGAGCGAGTGCGGATTTCAATAGAATTTGCATTCATGTTTAAATTGTTTCACGAGGAAGGACTAAAGCGTATAATTTGTGTTAACAACTTCTCTACCGAGTCCGGGCTTGTGGCAAATTAGTTTTTATTTAAATACTTAAGAAGTTTCGTAACCCAGTGGTTGTAAGTTTGTTGGGCTGTGTTATGCTCACTCTATACTTTGACGACTTAGACGAAATAAAATGTGTAGTATGTATGTTTTTAAGGCTCAGTCAGAGTGAAATAAACGGATAACTCGCGTATTTAAGTCGAGTTTACAAATACACTGGTAAAATCAAAATAAAAGCTTATTGACCCCCTTGTGCAGTCGGGAAAAAAGAGTATACATTGTACTTAGAGTCTAAATAACTTAAATTAAATGCACAAGAAAACAACGTCTCTAAATAACACAAGTTTCCATAAAAATATATACAATTGTAAAGTAACACAAATAAGATTACTTTTTTTTAATACCTCTCTGGTCACATAAAACTCCTTTTGTGCCGTTAATTACGTCGCAGAGAGGGCTTTGAGGCGAAAATATGAAGCTTTATTAACCTTGCGGCCATACGAACAATGTCGCGTCTGCTTTAGAAAGTCACCCAAGTTAGTAATTTTAAAAGCTCCGGCTAATATTATTTTCGTACAGGCTTAAAATGTTTCGTGATATTAATTTTGAGATCTTTACCATCACTATGTCATTCACGTCACGTGATAAAAAGATTCATTGTTGGTCATAATCGGCAATTTTTATGCAAAATCAAAACGATTGCTTAGTATGAAGTTTGTATTTTTAACCGACTTCAAAAAAAGGAGGAGGTTCTACGTTCCACTGTATGTATTTTTTTTTATGTATGTTCATCGATTACTCTGTCAATTGTAGACCGATTTTCAATTATTTTTTTATTTGATAGGGTATACTCCTGAGGTGGTCCCATTGTCACCAAATCATGATCTGATGATGGGATCCCAGGGAAATCGATGGCAACCCTCAAATTTTACAGGCACGTACTATGTGTTTCATATATTTTCTAAGGTTATTCAAGTATTTGCGTCTGGTAGTCATCATCTCATGATGATGAGCTGATGATGGAAGGTACAACTCCTTAGCGGTTAGGAGTTGGAGGATAATTCTGAAAATGTTAAATCATTATTCGAAAGGGTATACTCCTGAGGTGGTCCCACTATCACCAAGTCATGATCTGATGATGGGATCTCAGGGAAATCGAGGGCAACCCACAAATTGTATAGGCACGTATCATGTGTTTCATATATTTTCTAAGGCTATTCAAGTATTTTCATCCGGTAGTCATCATCTTATGTTGATGAGCTGATGATGGAAGGTACAACTCCTTAACGGTTAGGAGTTGGAGGATAATTCTGAAAATGTTAAATCAACGTAAAATTGTGAAATAAACATCTTTTAATAAAAAAGTAAAACCGCCTTCAATAAAATACAATAAAATGCGTTTATTTCGGACAACAGAAACTAAAGCCTAAAGTTTTATGGCCTAGCACTAAGCAGCAGATATATGAAGTCGGTGCGTCATTCAAAGAATATTCCGCTCGCACCGCACCGACTTCATATTTCTGCTGCTTAGTGCCAGGCCATAAAACTTTAGGCTTTAGTTTCTGTTGTCCGAAATAAACGCATTTTATTGTATTTTATTTATTTATCATTATTTTAGAGGATTATTTTACGTTTTTTTCCTAAGGTTTTTTTTACAAATATACTACTCAAAAGAAAATAGGGGTCACTAAGTATTTCGATCGTAACATGAAAATTGTATTAAACATAATAAAATTGCACATTGTTTTAATAACAGTGATACAAAATGTTTGTTTTTATTTGGCCTAATAATGATTTAATTTCACTAATTTCAATATACCTATTGTTTAATACAAATTTTACGTAACGATGAAAATACTTGGTGGCCCTATTTTCTGTTGAGTAGTATTTTCTCGGAAGCTTCATTAAGTGAAAATGTAAGGTGATTTTATTTTGACATCAGTCTCATAAACCCAATTACTTTCTAAGCGGTTTTTTTAAGCTTACATTTTTTTATGTTTTCCCCATCGTCGATGAGCGCTTTAAGCATAATCAGATTAACATAAACCGCGGTTCAACGACCCTTTGTCAAGCCGATCCGGCAAAGCCCTCGCCCGCTGAGTAATGGCCGCCGCTCAGCGACACCGCTCAAAGGAATCTGCTGAACGCTCGCCTCGAATCAACTCGTTAAACCGCTTGAGCCTAAAAAATTATTAAGCGATTTATCAGCGTCGATCCTCAATCTCCTCATTCTGATGCGCTAATCCGATAGTTTAATTCGAATGCCTAACCCTCACACTGTTTAAAAATAGAATTCGTTCCGCACGATCTTACGTCATTATCATCATCAGCCTATTTACGTCCCACTGCCCGAGAGGGCTATAGTTCCCACGCGGGCCTAAGTTCGGCTATACACACCATTGAATGAACACAGACGTTTCCTCAGAATATTTTCCTTCACCGGAAAGCTATTTTTACCTAAAATACAAGTGTAATTTCGCACATGAATTCCGAAAAACTCAGAGATGGCGGTCCGGGTTCGAACCGACGACCTTTTGCATGAGAGGCCATAGGTCAAACCACTAGACCACCACGGCTACCTTACGTAAGTCTTGAAAAAGTAAAGAATAGAATAGAATAGTAAAGAACCTTAATAAAGGTCCGCAGAAGTCATTGTCCAATCCCCGGAGAGCAAGACGCGAGGCACATAAATATTTATAGGTCATTTGTAAGGAAAAACACGTAATAAATTGGTAAGAGGATAGTTTCGCAGCACGAACATAAACATAGGAATACGCCGGCCGCTGCCAACGGGGGTTCATAAACGAACGATACATCTTTAAAGGCTCTGTAAAAAATACAATTTCTGGGCCTAAAGACCAATTAGGAACTACACAATGTTAACTTTTGCGCAGTCGGTTGCCGTAGCTAATGGAGGGCTTACAAATACAAAAAGACGGCACACTTCGCTCGCATTCCTCGGTCAATAACAAACATTCTTACATATTGTACGAGGGCTGTTTGATAAGTACCCGTTTTCTAAATATATTAATATCACTGACCGCAAATAAGTAAACCACCTTTTTAAGCCATTTTTCAGAGGCGGGAAAATTAAAAAAAAATGGCATTCTTTTGTTTTTTTTCTCATTTGACAACGATTCAGTGAAGGCGTGAACTTAAAATTGTTAAAATGGAGAAAGAACAGTATCGGTCTGTAATTAGATTCTTATTTTTGGAAGGAAAAACATGTGATGCAATAAAAGTAAGAATGCAAGCGGTTTACCATGAATGTGCTCCTTCTATGACAACCGTCAGATATTGGTATAACGAGTTTAAGCGGGGGAGAACAACCGTCTTTGATGAGGATCGCCCAGGCCGGCCAGTTGAGGTGACTACAGACGATATGGTTAAGAAAACTGAAAATATCGTTTTAGCCGACCGCCGAATTAAACTTCGAGAAATCGTTGATGCTGTAAATGTTTCGATCGCGAGGGTACAACACGTATTAGAAGAAAAATTGGGTATGAAGAAAGTATCGGCGAGGTGGGTGCCGCGTTTACTCACGGAGGAGCAAAAACGGAACCGACTGACTACTTCGGAGCAGTGTTTGGCCGTGTTCAAACGTAACCCGAAGGAGTTTCTGCGTCGTTTCGTGACCGTGGACGAAACGTGGGTCCACCACTACACCCCGGAAATGAAAGAGCAGTCGAAGCAGTGGATTTTACCGGGTGAACCTGCTCCAAAGAAAGGAAAAACCGCCCCATCGGCTGGAAAGGTCATGGCGACCGTTTTTTGGGATTCGCAGGGTATTATACATATTGACTATTTAGAAAAGGGAAAAACAATAACAGGGCAGTACTATGCCAATTTATTGGATGAATTTGACGCCGTGTTGAAGGACAAATGACCCCATTTAAAAAAGAAAAAAGTACTGTTTCATCACGATAACGCCCCGGTTCATTCGTCCAGAGTTGTGACGGCTAAATTAGCACAGTTACGCTACGAACTATTGTCTCACCCCCCATATTCTCCAAATTTGGCCCCATGCGATTTCTGTTTGTTTCCCAACCAAAAAAATGGCTCGGTGGCAAGCGATTTGGATCAAATGACGAAGTCATTGCCGCCACAGAGGCCTATTTTAATGACTTTCCAAAATCATACTTTTTAGATGGTTTATTGAAGCTTGAGTATAGGTGGAACAAATGTATAGAGTTAAAAGGTGACTACGTAGAGAAATAAATGCATACATACAAAAAAAAATGTTATTTTTTTCCATAAACGGGTACTTATCAAACAGCCCTCGTAGTCTGTAATTTAAAATCCTTTTTCCTTGGTCACTGAGTACTTGTTAAGCTTGTTGTCATTTTGTTTGAGTAGGTACAGTACTGTAGAAACGAGTGTATGTTGTCACGCCACACTGACCGTTGTCTCATGGTTGTGTGTGTATTTACTATCGTTCTATGCATTGCCGCCATAACCTTGTTGCTCTGTGATGATTGTAGTAAAAACTTGGAAAATATTACGATTCGCCACGGCCCGCCCACCACTACGCTCGACCAGCGATATCGCGAACAAACTCTTTGTTCATTGCGCGGCAGAGAAGCTCACCGCTCAGCAGTGTACTGGCTATACCCGCAATGTATTACAAAATCGCTCGATACACGTCGGTCGAATATAGTCGCAGATGAGACAGCCGCAACGGTGACCGGCGGACGTCTTCCGTAGTGTTTATTTGCCGTCGCTGGAGGTTTACTGCTAAATGGCTGAACGTATTTATGTGATTCAGGTTTTATGCTTTTGATCTGATAGGTCTTCAATACGTTGTGTAAGTTACTGTAATGAACAAAAAGCTTTGAATTTATTTATTTTTTGCTTGAATCTAGTAAGCAATTTCGTTGGACGTCTGCGAGTAACATAAAGTTCAAGTAAATCAAGTTATTTGGAATTCGTATGGACTTAAAGTGAACTGAAAGAAAATTGAATTAAGTAAGACGTTCGAACTAGGTTCTTGAAAATCTTTTAACATACTGGAACAAAATGAAATGGAATTAACAGGCTGGCTGGCTGGCTGGCTGGCTGGCTGGCTGGCTGGCTGGCTGGCTGGCTGGCTGGCTGGCTGGCTGTGGATCTAGTTGTCAAATGTATCCCTTTTATTTTCACATTTATCACATGATTAACATTGCCAAGTAAAGGTTTAGAACGTTTTTTTTTAATAATCGGTTCTAAAGATTTATTATATGAATAACCTTAAATAGATCATAATAGGGATTCCGAAAGCGCTGATAAACTAAAATAAATTACGTGTAAATAAAAAAGCATTCAACTGCCTATTTTGCTGATTAATTTTTTGATTTTTTATATATTACTTAGTAAATACTTTATGACACCGACAACAGCATAGAGTGGCTTCTAAAGGCATTACGAGTTTGAAGACCATTCTTAAAAACCTATGCTCTGAAAAAAACTAAATCGAAAACTGGCATTAGGGACGGTAGCAAATTGTTTATTAATAAGTTTGTCGATTATGTAAATTTAAGATTTAAACGAACGCTTTCAACAAGATCCTACGATCAAAGTTAGCTCAGAGTTATTTCTGTCTTGGTTTGATTACCCTCGCGAAGACAACGCCCACCTTGCGAAACAGTTATTAATTAACTATCAGTTTTAGCCCGCGATTTTGGCTGCGCAGTAATCGTAGTAATTTATAAGAAACACAATACTTCTCTAAGCCATTTATATAATTATTAATTCTGGGACCGTGTACATCCGTATGTAAATCTGAAATATGATGTAGGTATTTTGACAATCCGATCTACATTGCCAATTTGAAGAGCACTAAAACAAAATATTGTCAATACAGCATTTTACTTACATACATACACCGAATTGTTGTTGTAAAGACCCTATACTTACACATCTTGGCCCCTATTTCACCAACTTTACAATTGTTAGTTTTCAATGACCATTCAGTGTCAATTTGCCCACTTGAAGAGCTTTTGTTTTAGCGCGCTTCATACTGGCAAAGAAATGTAGTTCGAATTGTCATGACAAACCGACAATTGTAAAGTTGGTGAAATAGGGTTCTGGTCAAACAAATCGTGCCGGTAAAGTGTTCTTATTTTGCTGCGCTATTAATGTATTATTGTCTACTCTTAATACTGTAATATTTGTCTTTTTATTTCATAATAATGTAACGTAGTGTTTTTGCGTGTGTGCATTAAGTAACAACAAGTGGAGGGGGAAAAGCGGTGTCATTGACCCTAGAATGTAATACGAACTTCTGTGCATATGTCCGTCTCCGGGTCATAGTTTTCCAATGTGCTATCTAACCATTTACGAGTGATTTCGCAGCAAACAAACTAGTAGTTTATGCAACTGCTACATAATGAAGGTCCTTAAAACACGAGTGTGTTTTTATGAAACGAGGCGAAACTGAGTTTCATAATAGGATCACACGAGTGCTTTAAGGCCTAATTATGTGGAGTATCATACATTACTTTATCTACACACATATTATAAGTACTCTAAGATGGGTTCAGAAGCCGAAGGCATATACATACCCATACCTGTCACGAATTTGACAGTTTTTTTAATCATAGACAAACATACCGAGCGGACGTTTCGTAAACTGTTTTTTTTTATTGTAAAAAAAAATATATCACATTATTATTTATACATGTCGGACTGAACTCGACTTATATACGTGAGTGATCCGTTTTATTTCACTATGATTGTAAATTAGGTTGGTTTCCAAATTTGAAACATCGAATTCGATATCGAAAAGTCATTACGATATCGAATTCGATGTCGTAATGACTATTACTTTACTGGAGGTGGTGGTGGTGGTGCTGGGGCGCGCGCTGTCGGCGAGCAGTCGTCGTGCTGCAATGCTGGTCATTTTCTACGGTTTCTGAACGCATTATAGAGGACTTATGATATGTGTGTAGATATTTTTTTTACGTGCACAAGTTCAGTATAACATCTTGTACAAGTCTTGCCATAAAGTCTCATGATACTGCACTTGCTTTACGTCCGTGGCTCGTGGCAACCTGCGCGAGTGAACGTGACCGCTGTCTGTGGGGTCCGATGTCACAAACCACTCTTGTGAACATAGTATTCGACAATGTTATAAATCTGTGCATTGCCAGGGATATAGTTGTAAACAAGCGGAATTTAACCAATAGCGGATTTTTAAGCGGATTTTTGTCGTAGGAACGATGAACGGTGGAGCAAACGAGTCCTCGAATGGAGACCACGAACGGGGAAACGTAGTGTGGAGCGTACTGAGGCACGATGGACAGACGACCTTGAGAGGGTTGCTGGCGGCGGAGGGATGCGAGGGGCCGGAGACAGAGTGTTGTGGCGCGCCATGGAAGAGGCCTATGTGCAGCAGATAAAAAAACTACTGATTGATTAAATTTTTTGATCGGTTTTGGTAATTAATCGGGATGGTAATTTTCTCTTACTCATCTCTTATTTCAAAATGATAACCTTCCTGCATTTTCGAATAGAATTTTCACAGGTGCGATTCTGTAAAATCGGACCCCTGCTCTCACGGGGGAGTCTACGTGTAATGCAAACGTTTCAGCAAACATGCTTTGCTTGCGAAGAACAACCTCGCAAGAAATAAATCCAGAGAATTCGCTTTAATAACATCTTAACTTTGGCGCGCTTATTTATGGTTCCGAACCAGAATCAAAATGGTAAAAAAGAACTCTTTGGGTGTAACTCGGTCTGTAATTTGCAAAAATGTTTATGGCAGCAGCAGGGTCCGAAAGGGGTCTTTAAATTTCAAAGTGAGGTTACTAGGTCAGGTGGGGATGTCATAATGAAATTGCTCTGTTTGCACATTCAAGACATTTGGTGTGTATTGACATTTTATGAAATTTGTTGTATAATAATTATGCTTTGACATTTTGTTTTACTGTATCCTGCGTTTATTTTTATTGTATGTACTTCTATTTTTCTTGGCTACCATTTTTATATTGCTTTTATATTTTTGACATTTGAAATGAACACATAAATGCATCTAATCTAACCTAAAACTTTTGACAGAGATCGGAGAGAAAACCGCGCGTTTACATTTTCTGTGCTCTGTAGGGCCGGTTCCCTAACGTATCCACTTTTCCATACTAACTGAATGAATGAATGTTATTGTTATTGTTATTGGTACATACATACTGTACATAAAAGTAGATACTTATGTTAGGGCACCGACTGTACTCTGTGTGTGAGTCTATTTGTGAGTTGTTTCCGCGCGGCGCGGCGCAACCTGAATGGCCGCACTTCACCACAAAACGTGCTTCGGTGATATGGGACGAGGTCGTTTTCTATTTACAAAGCGTGTGTATGAACACTTTATAGCGAATACAGAGCAACCCAAAACCCGCGAGCGCACCTAGGACTGAAGCCACCAATATTAATACACTTAAATAAATAGTGTGGGCGAAGTGTACTCCCCAGACAATATTAAAAACACACGATAGGACTCCGTTTTTTTTTATATACGACAACGAAGACAAATAATCAAGTGGGTCACCTGATGGTAAGTGATCATCACTGCCCATAGATGCACCCGCAACCCCGGAGGGTTCGCAGATGCGTTGTCAACCTAGGGAGCTAAGATTAAATGCCTCTTGTGCCCGTAATTACACCGGCTATCTTACTCTCCACACCTGAACACAACAGCGCAAGCACGGCAGGATTAGCGAGTAAGATGGTGGTAGCGATCAGGACGAACCTCGCACATGGTCCTACCATCCGCAGCGTAAGATGGTGGTAGCGATCAGGACGAACCTCGCACATGGTCCTACCATCCGCAGCGTAAGATGGTGGTAGCGATCAGGACGAACCTCGCACATGGTCCTACCATCCGCAGCGTAAGATAGTGGTAGCGATCAGGACGAACCTCGCACATGGTCCTACCATCCGCAGCGTAAGATGGTGGTAGCGATCAGGACGAACCTCGCACATGGTCCTACCATCCGCAGCGTAAGATGGTGGTAGCGATCAGGACGAACCTCGCACATGGTCCTACCATCCGCAGCGTAAGATGGTGGTAGCGATCAGGACGAACCTCGCACATGGTCCTACCATCCGCAGCGTAAGATGGTGGTAGCGATCAGGACGAACCTCGCACATGGTCCTACCATCCGCAGCGTAAGATGGTGGTAGCGATCAGGACGAACCTCGCACATGGTCCTACCATCCGCAGCGTAAGATGGTGGTAGCGATCAGGACGAACCTCGCACATGGTCCTACCATCCGCAGCGTAAGATGGTGGTAGCGATCAGGACGAACCTCGCACATGGTCCTACCATCCGCAGCGTAAGATGGTGGTAGCGATCAGGACGAACCTCGCACATGGTCCTACCATCCGCAGCGTAAGATGGTGGTAGCGATCAGGACGAACCTCGCACATGGTCCTACCATCCGCAGCGTAAGATGGTGGTAGCGATCAGGACGAACCTCGCACATGGTCCTACCATCCGCAGCGTAAGATGGTGGTAGCGATCAGGACGAACCTCGCACATGGTCCTACCATCCGCAGCGTAAGTAATTTCAAGTGTAAGTAGTTATTGCTGCTAGACACAGTGCGCGGAGTGCGGATATTATGATTGAACGCTTTCTGGCTTATTCTGTGGGTATTTTGAGATTGCGAGCAACAAAATTAGAACATACTAGAGTTGACAAAGTAGTACGAACACAAACTTATTTTACTTACAAACTTTGTTTACTTACCGTTTGCGGTCTAGTACCAATCTCCTAGCATCTCATTCTACCTCTTCCAGAACCTATTCCAAATCCTTCTCTGTACACGCTGCCAAGCTGTGGAACCGGTTACTGACGTCCATCAGGCAATCTTCCTGTGTGTATTCTTTCAGGGTAAGCTTGAAGATGTGGCTCACTTCTTCTCCTTAAATATTTGAGAGGTCTCCTTTAATGTTGCGTTTGTTATTTATTGTATGTATTATATGTACGTATATGTATATATATATATACACATATATATACACACACACACACATACACACACATATTTATACATTAAAGGAGACCTCTCAAATATTTAAGGAGAAGAAGTGAGCCAAGCTTACCCTGAAAGAATACACACAGGAAGATTGCCTGATGGACGTCGGTAACCGGTTCCACAGCTTGGCAGCGTGTACAGAGAAGGATTTGGAATAGGTTCTGGAAGAGGTAGAATGAGATGCTAGGAGATTGGTACTAGACCGCAAACGGTAAGTAAATAAAGTTTGTATATATATATATATATATATTTATTTATTTATTTATATTTATTTATGTATTCGTATTTACTTCTACTTTGTATTTATTAGTATATTGTAATATAGTAGAATTTTATATGTGTGTATGCATTGTATTATCTCTCGATATTTATAATTATGAACTCACTTTTTGTCGATCCCCAGTGAACTATTCCTCTCCACCACTCAAAGGTTGGCTGGCAGAGATCCCTTAAAGGGATAAGTCCGCCTTTGTACTCAAATGTTATTGTTGTAACTTGTGTTTTATCCTGTTTTTTGTACAATAAAGTGTTTACTTACTTACTTACTTATCCTTAAAAAAGGATCTGTTTCATTCAACTTGGAATAGAAATAAAAATATGAATTCAAAAAATATTGGACCCTGCACAGTTTTTTAATAAACCTGCAACAGCACAAAGTAAACAAGAGTGCCGTAGCACGCGCAACGGTTCCGGCTGCAGCAGGTTCCGGTTCCGGCTGCAGCAGGTTCCGGTTCCGGCTGCAGCAGGTTCCGGTTCCGGCTGCAGCAGGTTCCGGTTCCGGCTGCAGCAGGTTCCGGTTCCGGCTGCAGCAGCAAACTGTGCCCTAAGCACGACTTGTCGAATCCTGCGTCACGTAAAATCGAATAGTAAACTATAACGAGTTTGTATGACGTTTGGAACAGCGCCCACCCGTGAGCGTATTTGGAACTAAAATTTAGTATGAGATTTCTCGATCTCGATACGATAACCGTAACGTAACGCAGGATTCGACAAGTCGTGCTTAGGGCACAGCAAAAATGTGATATTTTTGGCAAAAACTGCACTTTTGAAAAGACCTCAGTACGTGCTTTGACTTTCTTTGTTTCTGAGCAAATGCCGCTCGTGCTAGTACCTACACAACGTGACGTCATCACTGCTCTATACATCGCGCTTACGAAGTTTCTCAAGTGGGATGCATGAATACAACTTCCAAGTTTTTTCTTGTCTCTTCCTCCGGACTTCGTTCATCGAAAATGGCTCGCATGACCTTGTGCGTATTGGCAGAGTTTAATTATCTTTCCTAGCGTCCGTCATCCGCCCCTTTCCTAATGATCTGTTAAAGAAATGTAATGGGATTTCAAATGTAGACATATGGTTTGAAGATCAAAGTATGACATCTAAAAGGTACGGTTAAATTGTTAAAATAGGGTCGAATTGATCAAGTTACTGTTGCCACAGGTATACATGTTTCCTGTCTTTGTAACTTTATAAACTGTTTTCCACTGGCGTTTGTGTCGTCGCATTGTGTGTGTATTTTGTGTTTAGTTTTAGTTTATAATGGGCCCTGCAGAAAAACGGCGTTGCGGCTTGCCGCAACATTATGCTGAATGGGGCCCATTTCACATCGTTCGGTGCAATCTTGTTTATGTTCAATTAGACAATAATATCTTCATTTCTGTTGTTTTTTTTTTCTGTTGTATGTCGATTGTGTGTGAATAAAATGTTCTCCCTCTCTCCCTCTCTCTTAAAAGTGAATAAAATACATGAATTGAATGAGCCCTTCATAAGTAGCGGTCAATTAAAAAAAAAAACAAAGTTCAGCATTTAAAAAACGGATGAACCGATTTTAACGAAACTTAGCTAAGAACCGTCTTGATTAAACTAGCTTTCGATTAAAACAAGCCGCATCAAAATGGGTCAATCCGTTTGAGAGCTATCATGCCACAGACAGATACATAGATACACAGACACACAGATACACAGGTCAAACTTATAACACCCCTCTTTTTCGTCGGGGGTTAAAAACGGCACCATGACACTACAGTATTACCAGTAGAAATGCAATACAATACAATAAAATATAATAACTCTTTATCGAACACCACATAACAGGCAAAATAAGAAATAAGGCACAAAGAAAACACAAGGTAACAATGGGCGGCCTTATCGCTACAGAGCGATCTCTACCAGGCAACCATAATGGAATAAAGTAAAAAAAAAGAAAAGAGAGAAGAGTGAGAAATAAGTAATTTTTAACTTTTTCAGTCATCCGAAATATTATTGAAGACAATTTCTTTTTTTAGATTATTCGCGAATATAAGAAACACAGGGATCCCTTTGAAATTATTCCCTTTTACGACGTTTAGCGGCTGTGTTCGCATTGGTGAACATTCTGACAAAAGCTCTCTCAGAAGGAGAGGGGTGATGCTGTGAAAAACAGTAACGTTACAATGACAAAAAAAACTCTAAGCAGCTGTCGTTATATAAGAATACTCCTGTTTACTTTGTGAGCTTTTCCCAACAAATATTATTACAAGTGAGTGAAGTGAAGTGTACCTATCTTATCCCACTATTTGTGTTCTAGAAGCTAGCAGAAGAGCTTTCAGTTGAGAGTCTTCAGAAACATTCTAGATGTCCTCTACGTTTTTATTGAAATTCAAATATCTAGAACTTTCTGAACGTGAGTCGCGCGCGGCCGTTGCCCGAGTTCAAAATGTAATACTTTATTTTGCCCTGGCATGAGACTGGGGTCATGAGGTCGGTCTGGCTCGAGGACCAGCCACTCGGGAGAGTTGGGCGCCTTAGAAAAAAAAGCGACCGGCCGCAAACAGGATCCCTGATGGTGTTGTAGTTCAATAAAAGATTTGATGGTTCTCAAAAGTGTAATACAATTAAGTAACTCCTTACAACAATAGTATTGAGGGCGTCCCCCCTTTACTCAATAACCTTAAACGAAAGTACAATGTTCCATTTAATGCGTATATTCATAAATACTTATTAGGGTCAAACTTACCCAAACTATTTTTACGCAATGTCCTTAAAGGGTAATTGTTACCTATGATATTAGTCTCGGTTAACGATTTATTAAGTCTCTAGTCACTTAATTAACTAGTGGGTCAAAGTTACCCAAACCGTTACCACTCAGTACCTACAAATCAATTGTCACCTACGAGGTTAGCATCGGGGAACAAAAGAGGCACTTGACACTAATGAGCTCGGCACGATAAAAGGTAGGAGGCTTTCATTACCTACGTGGTCTAAGGATGGCAGAAGATGACATAAGTTTAGTGCACAGCGTTTAGAGGTAAGCGTTAGAAATAGAAAAGGTCAACATCACGCGCTATCCAATGACGCGGCAGCACGGAAGCATCACGGGAGGCGTGCGCACCACCACCCGGAGAGTTCTTGGTCCGCAACCACGTCACCAGCCGCAGCAGACCTCACGGAGCACCTCCATCCGTCGCAAGACCATGAGCCCTCGCTGAGCCTTTACGACCTAGAGTGGCTTCACCTTCACGCAGCCGTTACGGCTTCACTAATTACGGTACATCCTACCGAGTGGGCTTAAACTCCCAGGGTAGCCTGGAAACTTTCAGGGTAGCCTTAAACTTTCAGGGTAGCCTTAAACGCCCTGAAATGAACAAATTAACACTTCAGTCAAAGAAAATGATAGACACGTCACCCGATCACAACCATACACCAAAGTTCAGGTTTACCTTTCGGGCAGATAGATTTTAGTAAGTTGGCCTTTAACCTCGGGACCGCTGAGGTACTAAAATGTTACGCCCAGACCGTGAGCAACATCTTAAGAGACGCGTTAACACCTATTGGCCTTTAGAGTCGGGACCGCTGACTGTATAGGTTCTGAAACAGAATAAATTCTCTTTAGCAAGAGTGCGTGATGACTACGTAACTTTGACGACGAAGACATTTCACGCTACCAAAATTACCTTAAGAAACGCGTTAACACATATTGGCCTTTAGAGTCGGGACCGCTGACTGTATACGTGCTTGGGATAGCAAGACCTTAGACCTGAAACCAAGCAAAAACCCCTTTTACACATTGTCGTCACACCATTGCGATTCGACGTTCGAATGCAAATATTACAACAATACTCACAATTCCTCCTTGTGCAGGAAACATAACAAACACCTTATTGGACAATATTAGTTAATATCGACCTGGACGCGACATTAATCGATCCTCTAACACGAAATCAATTCGGCACAGTCATCTCGCCATGACCTTTTCGACCCGACCTCCTAGGGATGCGCCAACTGCATTCCAATCACCTCACCGGTACTTAGCACATGCCTAGTCTTCCAATGACAACAAAACTGATATTACATACTTACGTTACGAATTAAGGCAACCATTCCTCAAGCTGAATTAAGGAAAGCTATAGGTGAAACTAATAACTAGACTTGCAAAAAGGAAAAATCGATAAACAACTGCTTGCGCGTACGCGGTGTAGCGCCCGCTTTAGACTCCTGTCAAACGTCAGAGTGACGTTTCGTCTTTTGACAGTTTGCAATAACACAACGACAGCGTGCTAACTCTGTATATACCTAGTTGGTTGTGGTGAAGGTATTTTGGTTGTGTTTGTTGTAGTTGGACTCTGGCTGTTACCCTACCGAAGACTGGCAGTAACACCGTACAACGAGACAAGAGTCTACTGGCCGTGTCTTATCCAACCTCGACATTGGCAGAATCATCAAAAGCTTGATGGGGCCACATTTCCCTAAAAATTGAATTGAATTGACAGCGTGCTACACGGTCTCTAGATTTAAGATCCAAATAGGAATGAAATACGAGTGAAAAGTGTATGAAAAGTGAACTCAAAGAAAGGGCTTACAGTACCATGCACCCAGATATAAATATACTATGGTCTAAAGGCGCCGATGAGTGCTCAAAACCATGCATTGGCTGCGCCAGTTTGGCGACGCTTTTCCGTGTTAACTATGGGACGAAAAGCGACGAGGTAAGCCTCCAAATACTATGAAAAGATCTAGATAGCATCTTAGGCAAGATAATAACGGTTACTGGCAGAAGAACAACTGAACGGCAGCGCCCAAAATAGGAAAAAGTAACCCGTAACTTTTACGGCGTTACAAAAATAAATGTTGAAATACCCTGTAGAGTACTTGTAACTACTTAAATTAACATGAAGCCTACTTAATATCGCTTTTAATAAATTATGCTAGTACTTTACTGAAAGCGTACAGTTTATTAAATACCTCAAATACAAAATATTTCGAAATGTATTTTAAATAAATCGTTTCACAACAAGCCAGTCGTGGCACCGTTTATTGAAAAAGTCTCTTACAGCGCGAGTGAGCACTATCCTCCTAGTTACACGGACCAATATCCTATGGCAACGGCGATGGCAATACGGCAATATTTTATGTACGACTGATTCATGCCGACGGCGACGACTCCTCGCGCGAAAAAACCTTAAATGTATTGAGTGAGTTCTAATGGAGCTCTACTATACATACATATATATATATGCCGGTAAACCCCGCTTATCACTGGGAATATAATTTCCAGTAGCCATTTTTATAATATTCTAACAGCGAAATTCAGCGGACGACCATAATGTGGCACGAAACGAATTTGCGAAATTGTTTGTGGCTATTCCACGCGCTAAATCAAACAATGTGTAGACGTGTTTTGCGCTGAAATGTTCACACATATTTGCAAAGTCAGCAAATAACATGCTCGTAGCCTCCATGGCATCGTAAACTACGTTAGTCGGGCAATTTAGTTTGACACAAAACCACGACCAGTTTTAACGTGTTAGCCCAATTAGTAGACTAAATAGTTCCCGTTGTAAGTTGGACGGTGTTAAACTGTAACAAGAATGTTCGTAACTGTCCTTACGAGTGCAGTAAAGAGGAAGTTGCCTCAAGGCTAAGCATATTCATTAGTGGACAAGTGGGCGCTTGCGAGCAGTGGGCAGGACGCCAGGGCACACACGCTTACATCAATTCATTGACATGCCAGAAACGTCGCATTGTTAAGAGTACCAAATTCAATTAACGCCATACAGACCCGATGTATGATCAAACGCGTTACAATAGTATAAATAATGTTGTTAAATTACCATTTAACATAATTTGACCAACATTTTAATAATTTATTATTATTATTATTTAGTCCACGCGTGCATATTCTTACCAGACCAGTGCCCTAAACACGACTTGTCGAATCCTGCGTTACGTTACGGTTATCGTATCGAGATCGAGAAATCTCATACTAAATTTTAGTTCCAAATACGCTCACGGGCGGGCGCTGTTCCAAACGTCATACAAACTCGTTATAGTTTACTATTCGATTTTACGTAACGCAGGATTCGACAAGTCGTGCTTAGGGCACAGAAGGGCTTAGGGAACCCAATCCTGGGCGCATCAGACACGTTTTTTACAAGAGTTCACTTTCACATCTCCCCATCCTGAGCCGCATCTGGCCAATCCTGTAATTCTGAGTGTTGTATCTCCATCTCTGCCTGGGAGCGCCTCGTTGCGTCTGACTGTCGTTCGGTACCCAACATGTAGCTGAGTGCACTCTTTCAATTCTTCACACGTTTTAGGGAAAAAGTTACTAAATAACAATAAGGACGTTATCTCGAGTCAACTGTCTCCCGAAGCAAAGCCAAGAGAGCGACATTGTATAATTCGTATCCGTTGAATTGGGCGCGCGCAGCGACGCGCGAAGGAACGCGCTTCACCCTCATATTGAATTCCGATGACATACAATATCTACCATCTCCTCATCTATATTTCATGCTCAGTTTCCTACGGAGTTGCTTTGCAATTACGGTTCCGTAGCATCAACTTTGGCGGAAAATTACAAAAGTTTTAAGTTATCAGGAACCCTTTTCTGTATCTTGAACGCGATTCTTAATAGCTGCTGCCCGCGACTCGTCTGCATAGAATTGGTTGGCCGCTATCCCTTCAGAAGTATGCAATTTTCCGGGATAAGAAGAATCCTGCGCCTTTCTGTGTTAAATTCTATGTGCATGCCAAATTTTGCCAGGATAAGTTGAAGCGTTGAGGCATCAAAACAAAACAAACCACTTTCACTATGAATACTTATAGCCCAGTGGTTTGATTCTATGGCCTCTAAAGCAGAGGCTCATGGGTTCGAGTTTTCTCACACCTATGAGTTTTTCGAAATTTATGAGCGAAATTACGTTTGTAATGTATCACGAGCTTTTGGGTGAAGTAAAATACTCCCCAAGAAACGTAGCTGAACTACGAAATTATGAGTTACAATGCTATATTATTATTAAAAATTGGGTTGTATGATGGGTATCACAAGCTAAACCGGATATTGCCAAACTAGGCCGAAATCAATAATTTCATGGAGTGGATATTAAGCGTATTTAAGATAAATAGAACAGTTATATTGAACAAAAACAACGCGAGCCGGCACGGAAACAACAGAATTTAACCGAGGAATTTAATATCATTCGAGTTGAAATTTAACGTCAATATGTTCAATATAGCATATATATATATAGCATATTGTATAGCCTCCGATAAATTTCGATGGAATGTAAACTTACTGCACAGCGGAATATGTTTACAGCAGTAACGCTGCAGCTTCGTTAGTATTCTAATAAATTAAGCATGGAGATGTGTTCCGCTTTTTTTCTTTTTAGGGTTCCTTACCTCAAAAGGAAAAAACGGAACCTGTACGAGCTGTTTGCCCGCGGATGTATGTAAATGATGTAAGTTGTTGTTAATTGATAAAAACGTATGTATTGGTTGAGTGATTTATTGACACTAATTATAATTACACAATAATGTATGTTGTACGCTAAACAATGTGACGCAGGTTGCGAGTGCGACGTCAGCTCAATATTTATGTCGAGCTTGCTCGTACAGAACCCTTATAGGATTACTGAGTGTAGACTGATGATGGGGTGCAGGTATTTCATTAGTGGTGACTCAGGGCAAGATATAGCAATAGTTATGGCTTGGATAACTTTGACTTTGATTCGTCGCTAGGGATCGTAAAGCTGTGTACTTACTGTGTTCATTGACAGTAGGTATAATGAGTTTATTATTAAAACATAATCTGCTGGTCATCTTGTATGCCATGTGGGTTCGAGTTTACTGTGCAAACCAGAGATAGAACTGTCGGCTGTGCGGCACCGGCTGTGGCTGCGGTGGCGGCCGGCCGCGCGTCCGGTACGGCTGTGGCGACCGGGCTCCGGTGCCGAGAAATTGTTTGGTTCCACTAACGGCACCAAGCCGTCGTGTCGGCGAGAACCCATTTCACATTATTACCGTAATTATGTCGGCGAAGCAACTTGTAACTGCACCATTTTTAGCAAATTAAACGAGTTTTTGAATGTAGGAGTTATTTCTAAACAATGTCTTTGCAAGATACATGATTTTAACAAGTTTAGTTAATTAATTTAACTGTGAAATAACCCCGAGCAAAGTAGTATTAGTGTAAGATTTGTTACCTAATTTTCAATTTGTTTGCTTGTTTGTAGTAGGTATACAGGTGAAGTCTTGCAAGTTAAATTTGATCCACTCCCAGTAGTCACATTGTCTTGAAATTTGGTATGGATGTGTTAAAAATGTTTTTATTAAATGGCTTCTGAGGGTCGAGCATGACTTTACGAATGCTGCGTAACGTTACGGTTATCGTATCGAGATCGAGAAACCCCATACTAAACTTTAGTTTCAAATACGCTCACGGGCGGGCGCTGTTCCAAACGTCATACAAACTCGACAACGTTTACTATTCGATTTCACGTTACGCAGCAATCGTAAAGTCGTGCTTGACCCTCTGCAGATTCTTTTGTCCTGAATTTCAATTATTGTTTCTCTACCTACACGTATTATTATAGCACGGCACGGTACGATACGGGCAATTCTGTGCCCTTCGATTTTCATGGCCTTTGAATATACTGAATACATTTCGGTATCTTTCGTACCACGAACGCAGCAATGTGTCACGTGGTTTGTGCCTGAGATTGCGGCTGCGGCCGAGAGATTGCTCGGTTTATCTCACAAGCCGGCCAACTTGGAAGATCGCCTGCGCCTGACAGCTTTATCACGCCCACTGGATGCAGTAGCGAAACACTACAATAGTACCAAATTGTACTTGTGTGATATTTTCGAAGATGAACCTAACCTAACCTGAATGAACTAAAAACAATTAATTTGCTCAGCCGCGTGAAATAGCTGTGTGTGACAAATATATAAATGGCAACGGCAACCTCCACTGCTACGCGGATCATCACATGTCACTAAGACCCAACTATCCCCTGGGTACAGACCCAACTACACTATACACTGACGCGCATCGGAACTCCCTACAAGGCCATTCTCAAAGCACCAAAACCACCGTTCATCATGCTGCCAGTTACTCTACTAGCACACTAGGTACCTGTGGAAACTTTACAGTTAAATTGTAATTAAACATTTGTATGGAGTCCTCGGTACACGAGTCCGGTTCGCACTCGGCCGGTTTTATTTAAGTCTAATCAGCTCCGCGGTCTACTTACATGACTGAGGTGGAGAGGAGGGCAAGTATCACCCCCCCTCCTCCTGTTGTTAACTAGTAACTGGTGTTAACTGGTCCTAAACGGTGTAAACTAGCGATAAGTGGCCCGAAACTTGGCTCATCTGTTACACCTGTTACGGTGTTACATTAGGACACACATTAACAACGTCTACGAGAACTTCTATATTAGATTGCGTGCAGTGTCAGATAATTATGACTGAACCGAACACCCCTGCAAAAGTTTCTTGTCTCATATATTTTCATTTAGGATGACATCATGTCACTCGTTGCACTTTGAACGTCGACGGAATGTGTTGATGCGTCCGTCAACCTCAATCAAGTAGAGTGATGGCAATGGACTAACTTTTTGTTTTTATTTTCCCTTTTTCTTGTGATGGTGTTTTGCTCGCACCTCGGTATTTCACACATAATAATACGGTGATAAACGAACTGTTACTTGAATACATGGAAAAATTGAGAAGCTGCTTTGGTGTAAAGGTATGGCCGTGACACGGAATGCCAAGAATCCGGGTTCGGATCCCGGAGTTAGTTGGGTATATTTTTCTGGGTTTCTGTGTATTCTTAGTAAGTATTGTAAAATAATCAATTCAGAATTCCTGTAATTTTTACTAGAGGCCCGAGTACGAATATTGGAATCCTGCGTAACGTAACGTTATCGTATCGCCATCGAGAAACTTCATAGTAAATTTTAGTATTAGGTAAATACGCTCATGAGCGGGCGCTGTTCCAAACGCCATACAAATTTTCTGGATAACGTTACTATACTCGATTATGTCACGCAAAATTCGAATATTCGTGTTTGGGCCTCAGGGATGCTTCGTCGAATTGGCTCAACCGTTTTCTGCAATATTCCCGTCTGAATTATTACATTTTCAATGAAATGATATCAGACATTTCAAGTATTTTAAACTACTAGGCACATAACATTGCGGTTTCAAAGGGAATTCCTCTCCAAGATGCATGCTTTTAAAATAACCTAGTAACATTTTATTCACATTTCCATAAGCTTAAGAAGATGAAACGTAGCTTAATATAATGCATATTTGAAACCGCGCCAAAGGCATTTGAACGTCTTCTAGCAAATATAGCCACGGGCTCTACGCCGTAGCTGCGCTACGAGCTGGCGTAGCACGTCTACGAAAACGCCGTATTACTATCTTTGAGACCAGAAGATATTTTTGCTTTTGCAACTTTTACATTTTTAGATTGCAAAATGTTCAATTCTAATATTCATTCCTGCAACAGCTGGACTAAAGGAAAATATTAATTTAATCATGAGAAATAATGTTTTTTTTTCTGCAGTACCATGTACTTATAAGATAAATTCTGACGTGTCACACTCAACTGCAGCTCTGCTCACCTATGTTGAAAAATAGCATTTTGAGTAAATCGTGTTTTAATTTTTAAACATACTTTAAATACCTATATGTATGATTATTTATTCAATTATAGACTTTATAGCAATATCCTACCTCTGTAAATAAAGACAAGTGTGTAGTGTTTCCTTTTTATTTCTAATTATTTTATTTTTGGTTATTTATATCTGTTTAAATTAGGTATATTTGTTTTTCTTATTATGTTACATTACAATCACGTACCATGTATTTGCTGAGACTCGTTTTTTATTTATTAGAAAAAAAGTTGAAACATCAACTGTAAATTTGTCATTCTGTTAAATTTTGATGTCAATGTTTCGACGCCACGCGGCTGTAACTATGTTGTACCATCATGAGTACTTTTGTCATTTACAACTGTACTTTATGTCTTAACGCGTAATACGGAAAAACAAACAAGAAATGAAATACATTATTTATGTAATTATTTTCGCTCTCGAAATGTGCTAAATATTTGGCGTGGTCGGCAGCGATCAAAGCGTCGCTCGCGATCAGCCAGCTGGGTGAAGACGATATTAAATACAAGACTGACTTATTACTAACTACCAAACTAAATATTAATGTACGCGTCTTCGAGACACTACCTACTCAAATTCGCGCAGCACAAAGTAGTTTTTAACCCCCGACGAAAAAGAGGGGTGTTATAAGTTTGACCTGTGTATCTGTGTATCTGGTTATCCGTGTATCTGCGTATCTGTGGATCTGTGTATCTGAGTATTTGTGTGTCTGTGTATCTGTGATCATCATAGCTCCCAAGTGGATCTACCGATTTCGATGCGGTTTTTTTAATCAAAAGCTAGTTTAATTGAGATGGTTCTTAACTAAGTTTAATTAAAATCGGTTTACCCGTTTTTGAAATATTTGGTCTTTGAAATGACAGTGTCGGGGTTTTTTCAACTTTTCTAATTGCAATCATACTGAAAATATTGAAAGGGCAAAATATTTATCTAGGGAGTTCCCCACTTGAACTAAAATCGTAAGAGCTAATTTC
This sequence comes from Clepsis dumicolana, assembly GCA_963691665.1. Taxonomy (NCBI): domain Eukaryota; kingdom Metazoa; phylum Arthropoda; class Insecta; order Lepidoptera; family Tortricidae; genus Clepsis; species Clepsis dumicolana. The sequence goes on from OY829513.1 coordinate 16,026,715, forward strand.
ACTTTGACTACCAACATTAGGACGTATTTTCAATAAAAAAAACATAGTGCGTATGAATGCTCAACTAATCTGTAGGTTAGGTTAGGTTAGTTGTGGCAAGGCGCGAAGCGTCTCTACTAGGCGGAAAAGGAGCTCCGTCAACTTCGCCTACAAGTCGTTAACTTCATATGAATATTTGTTTTCTTGACGTAAAATTTCTAGAATGTAGGTAGTTAAAAAATAAATGAAAATAATCGTTTTATTGATTATTTTTGTTTTTATTTTTATGAAACATTCATAGAATGAAATTCAATATACAATGACAATGCAAAGAAAAATCCGTTAAGCAGCTGGACTTGAACCAGCAACCTCGGTAATCCGTACCACGCTCCACCAATTAAGCTATACTTAACGTTGGTGTACCTAACGAATTTTTCAATGCCTTGTGTCATATTTTTATTTGGAAGATCTCTCCTCAGCGCCATCTATGAGTAGCTTAATCAAGCGGCTCACCCACTACGGAACTTCTACAGTTACGCATTAGTGGCAAGAGATGGAACTATTTTCTGAATCAATGAAAATAATCGTTTTATTGATTATTTTTGTTTTTATTTTTATGAAACATTCATAGAATGAAATTCAATATACAATGACAATGCAAAGAAAAATCCGTTAAGCAGCTGGACTTGAACCAGCAACCTCGGTAATCCGTACCACGCTCCACCAATTAAGCTATACTTAACGTTGGTGTACCTAACGAATTTTTCAATGCCTTGTGTCATATTTTTATTTGGAAGATCTCTCCTCAGCGCCATCTATGAGTAGCTTAATCAAGCGGCTCACCCACTACGGAACTTCTACAGTTACGCATTAGTGGCAAGAGATGGAACTATTTTCTGAATCAATGAAAATAATCGTTTTATTGATTATTTTTGTTTTTATTTTTATGAAACATTCATAGAATGAAATTCAATACACAATGACAATGCAAAGAAAAATCCGTTAAGCAGCTGGACTTGAACCAGCAACCTCGGTAATCCGTACCACGCTCCACCAATTAAGCTATACTTAACGTTGGTGTACCTAACGAATTTTTCAATGCCTTGTGTCATATTTTTATTTGGAAGATCTCTCCTCAGCGCCATCTATGAGTAGCTTAATCAAGCGGCTCACCCACTACGGAACTTCTACAGTTACGCATTAGTGGCAAGAGATGGAACTATTTTCTGAATCAATGAAAATAATCGTTTTATTGATTATTTTTGTTTTGTCATTGTATATTGAATTTCATTCTATGAATGTTTCATAAAAATAAAAACAAAAATAATCAATAAAACGATTATTTTCATTGATTCAGAAAATAGTTCCATCTCTTGCCACTAATGCGTAACTGTAGAAGTTCCGTAGTGGGTGAGCCGCTTGATTAAGCTACTCATAGATGGCGCTGAGGAGAGATCTTCCAAATAAAAATATGACACAAGGCATTGAAAAATTCGTTAGGTACACCAACGTTAAGTATAGCTTAATTGGTGGAGCGTGGTACGGATTACCGAGGTTGCTGGTTCAAGTCCAGCTGCTTAACGGATTTTTCTTTGCATTGTCATTGTATATGTAGGTAGTTAACATGACAGGTCATGAAAAATAAATAAAATAAAATGGGTTTTAGCAATATTCGAAATAACATCGTTACATCTATAACACGTTCTACAAAATAGCTTCATATAAAAAAAACCGGCCAAGTGCGAGTCGGACTCGCGCACGAGGGTTCCGTAGAAAGATTTTAACGCTTTTCCCCAGTGTTTTAAGAAGTCCAGTGTTAGCAGAGCCCTGCTCTTAAGCAAAATGTACCCAGTGTGGGGTCAACTTATATTGGTCTGCGAAATCTACAGATAGACATAACAATTTTAGGTTTTGAGACTTTTCGGAGTGGTTGTGCTATAAGAGCTACCTTCATACCAAATTTCAAGTTTCTAGGACAATTGGAAGTACCCTTTAGGTTTTTGGAAATCGGCAATTTGTACGAAAATAGCCTTTTTAATTACTGTATATCTTTTGATTGCGTTGACTTAGAAAGTTGATTTTTTCACAGCTTCAAGAGATACCGCAGGTTTGAGTATTTGATATTAATTTCAGCACGCTACCTCCACGCGTTCCAGAGAAAAAGGGTCTTGACAGACAGACAGACAGACAGACAGGGACAGGGGTAAAAAAATATGATTTGTCTCCAAGAAATGGTGCTTTCTACTAAGCATGCTTAAGAATTTCGATGTTATTGTTTTCTTTGTTTGTATAAAATGTGCTTATCATAAAACAACTCGCAAAATACGAATGCAAGTGTTTGCCGCAAACAAACACAATTTACTGCATGGTCGTGAACCGAATGGTTATTGCGTCGCCAGAGCACCTTGGTTTTAGGTATTGGAATATCGCTTTTCATACAGTTTCATATTAACAAAGTTGCCTAGATACTGGCTTATAATAATAACTTTGATAGCGCTGTTATTTCCCCAATCAGAATTATTATTATATAGCTTATTTTAGTTTCGTAACGGTTTGGTGAACAGGCTAGAGGCAATCAGGGCAATATCAACATAAACAACCATTCGCCGGATTTGATTTTGTTTTCATCGATCATTAATAGCGAATAACCTTCCTATTTCATGAAATTTAACGGCTCATCCAAATATTCTCCTGAGACGATTCGACACAGAAGTTTTTATTATCTCTTATCTTTATTGGTATTTTTTTCGTATTTAGAAGTCTACTTAAATTATGGTTTTAAGCGCTGACCTATCTTAATAAAGCAAATTCAACTGTCACACTCCACTCCACTCGGAGTGACACAAAATTATCACTTACTAGTGGTCGCCTTGTGTAGTTTCTTGTACAATTGTAAATATTGGCTTTCTGCATTTTTTGTCCACGAATATTTTTACTCGTACCATGCTATTTAGATCTTAACATTTTCAGCGCGCGCGTTGTTCTTAAAAAGGGATTTAAAGTTTTTGCTTCTCGTTATAATATTGTTGATTGTTTTAAGAATGAAAGTTTAAGCTGTAGTCGTAGAGCTTTGTACCTAAATGAATACGCTAGTAAGGTCGTCTTCTACACTCGTAGTTGTAGTTTCACAGAAATCATAAATTGAATAATCTTCAATTGACTGATTCCGGAGAGGTGCAGGTACACGGTACGAAGGTCTGTACTGGATATGATGGAATAAGTACAAAAGTGGTTAAAAGGGTGTCTCATATTATATCACCATTGATTAGTCATATAACTAATTTATGTATTGAAAACGGCGAATTTCCAGATAGACTAAAAATTGGTATTGTGAAGCCACTTTTCAAAAGAGGTGATAGAGAAGATATGTCTAGCTACAGACAAGTTGCTCTTCTTCCCGTTTTCTCAAAAATAATAGAAAAAGTTATTTACAATTGCATATACGATTACTTTGAGATAAATAACCTCTTTGCACAAGAACAGAAAGGATTTCGAAAAGATAAGTCAATAAACATGGCAATGTTCGATTTAATGCGTATAATCTTAACAAATGTTGATAAACGTGTCCCAGTTTCAGCTCTATATATGGACATGACAAAAGCGTTCGACCTTGTAGATCATGACATACTGTTGGATAAATTATATATATACGGTGTACGAGTTAATGTACAAAGGTTAATAAAATCGTACTTAAACAAACGCAAACAAATAACACAAATAAATAGATTGTGCGCTAAAGCGAGGGCTGAGGTAGTTTATTCATCGAACATGAAACAAATCCGCTATGGCGTACCACAGGGAAGTGTTTTGGGTTTATTATTTCTCGTGTATATTAACGATTTGCCAAAAGCAATTGAATATCCTATGGTTCTTTTTGCTGATGACAGTACCGTTATTTTTACTGGAAAAGACCCAGGGATGTATGAAAATAATATAAACAAGACATTAGAAATCATAATTGAATGGCTAATAAGCAATAATTTAAAAATTAACGTAGGGAAAACCAAAATCATGACTTTTAAACAAAGAACAAATAACACACACAATTTACATATAGCTTATAAGGGACAGAAAATTGATGAAACGGACATTACATGATTTTTAGGATTAAGTCTAGATAATAAGTTGACATGGAGGAACCAAATTGAAATTATATGTAAGAAACTAAATCAGTTTTCATTTGCCTTGTATAATTTAAGAAAAGTTGTGAGTGAGTCCAGTGTGTTAACAGCTTACCATGCTTATGTTACATCGACGCTTAGATACGCCATCATATTCTGGGCAAATGGAACCGATAGAGAACTGGCATTCAAAGCACAGAAAAGGTGTGTTAGAGCCTTGCGCGGCCTTCACCAACTCGACTCTTGTAAGCCACACTTTCAGTCATTACGCATACTGACTCTGCCTTGCTTATACATATATGAAGTGGTAATTTTTGTGAGATGTAACTGGCAGTTATTCCAAAATTTTAAGAGCTCTCGCCTTAGGAATAAAATAAGGGCGATTCCCGGTAGAACTGCACTATTTCGGAAAAGTGTATTGGGAACGGCCCCTAAAATTTATAACAAGATACCGGAAAATATAATAAATATAGATAATATGACTAAATTCAAAAAAACTTTATGTAACTTTCTAGTGTTAAAAGCTTATTATTCGATAAATGAATTTCTAACCGACTGTAATTAAGCATCTATTATCGTGAACATGTGTGTGTGCATGCATCACGACTATTTGTATGCCTTGCGGCGCAACATAGCGACACTTCGGCATTTAAGATCTTTGTACTAACCTATGTTGAACAAATAAAGATTTTTGTATTTTGTATTTGTATTTGTCTATCTGGGCACGTATTTCAGACCGTTAGTGCTGAATGGACGTTTTGTTGGCAGCTAAGCGTTATTGAAAGAGGTAAATTCACATTCTAAGACATATTCATTATACTTGCATGCAGTTTCGTCCATAGATTTTGGCACATTTGTAAGATTGTGTTAGTGAATATGAACTTATGTACATTCCTACTAATTAAATTGAGCAAAACGCGAATGATGTCCCGTATTAGAGACTAAGTCATACATTGGGTCGTTGTACCATAGAAACAATCAAGTACTCAATTATTATTCTAAAGAGAGAGAGATAATTGCTGCAGTGAAAATGAAGCTCCCAGAGTTAATTGTATACAATTAGAACTTCTAACTGCGAACAAAGTCGCTAGTTTTTAATAAAAAGAGAATACAATTGTGCAACGACCTTTATTAAATTTCTCTCATATTTCCATTTACAGGTTACATTGTTCCAGGGGTATTTTATTGTTGTCAGTGAGCTCGCCTCCTAGGAGAACTTTATTATTGCTGGCGCTCTCAGCGCTGCCGGGGATGACGTATACCTATTTTTGTAGGACCGTATTTGACCAAAGAGATTACTTAAATAGAATGACTGAGATGGAAGAGTGGGAGTTAGTGTAAAAATAAAAGATAAGGAAGGAAGGGAAAAAATAAGAGAAGGTGGCAGACAGCCGGTTGGCATGAATATGTGTTTGTAATGAAAAAAATAGAAAATGCAGTACTTTGAAGAAAGACACTCTTTTATTTGCATTGGAGATGCCCCTAGTCTACAACTGTATCATTAAGGTACACTGATATAATCCAGCAGAAACTTTTTTTTTATAAGGAAACAAAAGTCTTATTAAGGGGCCCGACGACAGTGGTAACGTTAAAACCTAAATGTGCGTAATAAATAAATAAATTGTCTCTCAATCAGAGGGTCACGAGTTAACAAAAAAAGTAAAACCATCTTCAAAAAAAGTCTTAGAAAAAAAAAACGAAACAATCCTCTAAAGCCATGAGTTTAAGAATATCCCGCTCGCACCGCACCGACTTCATATTTCTCCTAGTGCTAGGCCATAAAACTCATGGCTTTAGAGGATTATTTTATGTTTATTTTTCTAAGACTTTTATGGCTATGCATGTTCCTGATTCGCAAACGGCGCTATTATTGCCAGCGCAACACTTACCGTATAGACGCTTCCCTTTAGCAATGTGTTGCTCTATGTATTATTCAACTCAGCGGTAGAAAAACCGTTGAAAGCGAGTGGAACGACGCTTTAATATCACGCCTCGCTGCGAAGTAAGTCCCTTTCCGCTTTGCTTGACAACAGTCAAGTTTCCAAACACTCGTATGTACCTGCGGGGTGAGAAAATAACATTTATGGTGAAACTATCTTAACGCGAGATTTATTATTGTAAAAGGAAACTGCTTTTACATTTTTAGGGTTCCGTAGCCAAAATGTCAAAAACGGAACCGTTATTGTTTCGTCATGTCCGTCCGTTCGTCCGTATGTTAGAGGCATTTTACTCGAAAACCATGATCTATATTGATGAAATTTAGAGTACAGCTGTATCGTAGAAGCCGCTGCTTAGTTTGATTGTTAAATAACAAAAGTAAATATTTCTGTGGGGGGGCACTCCATACAAATGTAACAAAAGCTGTAATTTTTTTTCCAGCAAACACCAACACGTGTGGCACATTATCTCGACAGCTTTAAAAAAAAATGTAGGTTCCTAAGCAGTTTTTTTATTAAGCTGATATTTTCGGAAATAATAGCTCTGAAAGTTGCTTAAATCGTGTCCCTCCCCCCCTCCCCTTATCTTCTAAACTGTACGTTCAAAAAATATGAAAAAAAAATTACAAAGATAACGCTTAACAAATACTTTCAACAGAAATTGTTTTCAACGTCTTCTCGACAAAAGGACGTAAATGTTATGAAGATACGCCCTTTCCATTTGTACTGCATTTCTTTGTAGTAACGGTTACGGAACCCTTCATTAGGCATGGCCCGACATGCTCTTGCCCGGTTTTTATTTCTTTTACACATATATAACTTTTATACAAGCTTGACTGACAGATTCTCCGAGTCACCGTGAATAAAATTATTCAGCCACTAAAACAGGAAATAAAATTAAAGGTTTTATTTCGATCATTAGGTATTCTGCTTTTATATTTCTCAATTTCGAAGCAAACGTTTCCCTTATTATCTTTTAATCGCGTTCGAGTCGAGTCCTTGCCCGAAGTTAGAACGAAAATTCTATCGTTTATATTCGTCGCGCTTCTCAAATTAGTTGGAAAATCCTAGAATAGAGTGCAGTAATTGCTTGTACAGTGGAAGTAAGCAGTGCTCTGTATTCCCGCGGGCTGCGGCGAATCGTAATATGCTTCAATTCGGAGAGCTGCGCGGCGCGGGCGGCGCGGGCGGCGTACCTACGAGAATGGTAGTTGATTGACGCCGGGCTGTCGTTGCGGGACTGATTTCCTAATTCAATCAGTCAAATCAGCCGTCATTCACCTACTGAGTAAGTTCCGTAGTTAGCATTAATAACATGTTCGATTCTGGGCCCACATCTATTCGGAATTCTGATAAACGACTTGGCTTCCGTCGTTCCGTCCCTAAATTTGCCAGATGCCTACTCTGTGCCGATGATTTGAAGCTCGTTTATGACGTCCAGCAACTCTCTGATTGCGAATCGCTTCAGGAGGACATCAACAGGGTATACCAATGGAGCATAAATAATAAACTTTTATTCAACATCGCGAAGTGTTCGGTAATGACTTTATTTCCAGTACTTAGTCTTTTTGTTTGGTCTTGCGGCAGACGCCGGTAACGGCAACTCTGATCCCGGGGCGGTTTCACCAAATCGGATCGTTAGTGATCTAATCTGCCGTCCGACTCGCGAGCCCGGCAGCCACTGAACGCATATAAGACATGGAACCATTCCTGTCACTTTAAAATGACCCCACGAAAACTATACCGCGGTGGGTGGGGCTTGCAAACTGTACCGGCGCGCCGATCAGTTAGGTTGCGCGAGTCCGCAATGGCGGACGCTGTTTTGACAGTTTATTATAATCATCAAAAATAAGATTTATGTTTTAAAATGCCTTCATGTGAGGTGAAGTGGTGCAAAAATCACACGGATCACTGTCCCAAGGCATCCAAGGGTAGTGGAATCACTTTTCACATGTAAGTACACCATTACCTAAAAATTCAAAAATCTTCTAGCTTACCACAGGGGTGTCATAATGCATAATGTAGCAGCTCATTTTACTAATTATTAATTGCCTGTTGGACTTTTATATTTATTAAGATACAGATTTGGATTTCAGGCGAATTCATGCGAGTGGAAATTCGGAACGTTGTCCAAACCCAGGCTCGCAGGAAACTAAGTAATTCGAATGCCCGCCAAGGCATTTGAATTTGCCCGCCAACGCGTTAATTAGCCAGCCAGCCAATAGCGCGACGCGGCGATGGTCGGCCACACTGTTTCCACCTCCAAAGAGTAGTGGACTTAAAAAATTTGGCCCAGCTAGAAAATATATTGCCAGCCTTGTTTTATAGCGTTGTGGGCCTGAGGCGAGGGTTGACTACCTATGTTATCATATTTTAACATATTCAAAATGTTTACTGTTAGCTTTCTTAAAATTAATAGGATAATTGTATAACAGTTTAAATTCAATTTAATGTAAGTATTCATTTGTTATTAATAAATGCGACGTGTTGTCTTCGCTTCGTGCTGCCCGCCATATTTGAATGCAGAAAGAGAGGGGGAGGCAAAGATCCCTCTTTGCCTCCCCCTCTCTTTCTGCATTCAAATATGGCGGCGGGGACTGTGGCGGGAAAACGAAGAGGAGCGAGAGAGAAGGAAGCCGGCACGGTTTTTTGGAGGAAAACGTTATATAGAAGCTTAAGGATTTTTCAGGGTGATAAAAACTTGTAATGCAATATTAGAAGGACGACAAATAAACAAATTATAATAGCAATACATGGTTTTATTAGATTTACAAAATAAAATCTTACAATGCTCTAAATTTGCTGAATATAATATATTATAATTATTAAGATAGTGCAAGAATATTTTTTTATGACTGGTCCCCTCATGCATAACGTTGTCCACGCATCTGACCACATCTGACAGACATTGACATCGCAGCAGACGCGCGAACCAATAATGGCCGTAATCTGTCATGCCGAGAACCAATCACATTGGGCCAGTGCGCATTGCCGGACGCTGACAAACGCTACTGGCCTTCTGGTCAAATCTTTGAGTATTTATAAAATGGCGTAACTAGCAAAGCACATTCTAATAGCAACCTAGATTGGTGCGTATTAACGTAATTTTTGAATGCATGGATAGTTTAGTGTATGCTGCTGTGTGTGTACTGCATCTTTGTGCGAGTTTTGACTCTGCTAGTGAACGATACGTTGTATGGAAAGACTGCTTCCATGTTTTATATGCGTTCACTGCCGGCTGCACACCGCTCCCGAAGCCGGGCGATGCCGCAGACTGACTTCGTTTACAACTGCAAAGTAAATAAAATTCACTTTTAAAGTCCACAGAATTTACACATGTTACGTACACACAAATACTACACAATTATACTAACTTTACAGTGGTGTTCATGTAGACAATTTTCTATGACTTGCTAAAATATTTACGGTTAATTATCTGACGCAATGATGTTACAGAGTAATTTAGTAAAACGCAATTTAATAGGAACGTAACGTACCTTGTTATTACCTGGCCCCTATTTCACCATCTTTAAAATAAAATTGTCAGTTTTAAATGACAATTCGGTGTCAACTTCTGACTTGAAGAGCTTTTGTTTTAGCGCGCTTCATATTGTCAACAAAGAAATTGTCATATAAAACTGACAATTGTATAGCTGGTGAAATAGGGTCAACGCTGTATAGTTGACCGTCACGACACTTTCGTAGAGTTGTTTCAAATGAAATAATACCAAAAAGTTGGGCTCGGTAGTAACATAATATCAACTTTCTGTTTATATGTTATATCATCAATCTGACACCATATTTAACTGATCGGCCATTCCACTCATAGTTTCTCACTTCGCAGTAGTTTTGTAATGGTGCCAGGGCCGTTTTGCTTGCGTCCGAACCGGCTTTACCCTTGAGCACCTCGTAAATTATTGAGGTTTAATTTCAGGGTTTCGATTAAACTCGTAAACTGAGCTGCTGGCCTCCGATTCCATTACTCGAGCGGCGGACTAGCGCCATTCGGACAGCGGAAAAAAAAGCCGATCGCCGTGTCGCCCGCGATGAGATTGCAGCTTGCGATCGGCACGATGTTGGACACTTGGACAGGCTTAGCTAACCATTATAATTATAGGCTACTTTCGTCCATTGCAATCAAAAAATCTGGCGAACAACTACCGAGTTAACTTCAATTCATTTTTTAAGACTTCAAAAAAGGAGGAGGTTCTCAATTCGCCGAAATGTTTTTGTTATGTATGTTCCCCGATTACTCGGTGCTTCTTTCAAAGAATATAGGTATTCCGCTCACACCGCACCGACTTCATACTTGTAGTAGGCCATAAAACTGATGGCTTTAGAGAATTATTTCTTTTTTTTTTGTTTGAAGGCGGTTTATTAGAGTACCTAAGTACAATAAAATTGACCCAAAACATCGTAAAAAACATTGTATACATATTTTGAGTGAATTAGCACTTTCGGAAAAACTATCATTGCTAGAATAATGCGCCGCAAAAACCTGGCAATAATTCGTTACAAAAAACACAAATCAAATCAACTCACACCAAGTAAAATAATAAGGTTGTTGACAGTAAAGGCAGAGTATTTATGAATTATAAACAGCAATGAGCGTAGTTTTAGAATAATCGCATTGAAGATGATAATAATATTTTCTGTATACGTATAACCGTCTACTCAACGTACTGCAATGATGTGTCCCCACAGATAACCGCGGTGCGTTGATTTAGCCTTCACCGTCGCCCACACTACTCTATTATCCATAATACAATCTTCCTTCTTTTCTTAAAGAACTTAGTACAAGCGAAAACCTTTGTTCTGGCGAAGCCTTGGAGGAGATAGAGCCTTTAGCATATTTTATCTTAGCACTACAGACATTGTTCCTGAAACTTTCCGCTAGGGACGAGTTTATACTTAATTAAGTAGCGTTATTCAAACGTTAAAAAAACACGAGCCAACGCGAAGCATATAACAATAGGTTGTCTTTCTATACAGCAGCAGTATTAACATAGTAGTGTTCTAGTTTTACGAAGCCGAGCCGTGTCTCATGATACAAATTTATCACTAAAAATAAGAAAGAAGTTTTGCAGCTCACAAATCATTCATGCCACGGCAGTGTTAGGCAGTATATTAGGTTTTTGAACGTCGTAAATCAACTAACTGTGAAAAGGGTTGCCTTCATTTGTATCGCTTTTGTTCGGCTATCAGCGAGTTGTATCGGCACCGGCGGCGTCCACGCGCCGGCCTCAACCGAGAGCGGGGTGTTGGACGTGACGCATGAACGAAGGCGCTGAGATGGGAATACAGCGGTGGTTGGTCTGCTTACGTCAAAGGCCTGTATTACAGACGGGTTGAACAATACTTTGATGGCTATGCAAGGCAACACGAGAGCATGCCGGCCGACCGCACATAGTCACTTAGTCTTATCATGCTCTTAGAGTTTTGCTCTAGCGCTTATAGTAAAGTCAGTCTCGTTTTACCTTGGTCGCGAATTTATCTGTAGAATATTCTTATCGTCGAAATTCGTAGTCGCTTTTCACTTCGGTAGTTTATTTTGTTATCTGAGATAGCAAAATTAGCGTGTTAAGAAGAAGGTCTAAGGTGAAGATTTACATTAAAAATAACACATCGATTGCTAAGTTTACTCATCAGTGTGAACGCCAACGAGAAAATTTGCTTCAATACAAAAAAAAACCTTTTACAATTTTAGCAATCACAGTAATAGGTGAATCGGCACATTTAACAAACTACAAAGCCACAACATTAGCCGTAATAATTATTACCGAATTGAATAATTTACGTAAATAAGAAAGAAGAACAACAGAACTTTGCATTGTATCTCGTAAATTAGCGCTTTACAAGCTTTCTTATAACAGTAAATTCCCACAAGGCATCAAACCGTGACATGAAGCATCTGTTAACTCCGCGAGCTCCGACACAGCCAACATTACTTTTAAGATGTTTCTGGCCCTCACATAGACAAAGCAATGTCGGAATAACCGCATCAAATATTAAGTCCCTTGGGCGCGAAGTTTTTTCCTTCCCCAGCCGGTAACCTACATTACGAGTTTTAGTAGGACACCCAAAGACATTATGCCGACTAGGGAATATGCATGTTTATTGTTTGTTCATTTAGTTTTATTGTACACATCTAGTTCTAGTACAACCTGAGATGGTAGGGCAGGGTGGTGAGGCGTGATTAATGTAAATATCCATCAATATTTTTGATTCGAATTCCTTTTTGAGGAAAAAGTTCCATGAGAAGTTCAAATAAGTAAGTACTTGAAAACAAACGCCATTGGTCAGAGCAAATTATGTCATTATACTCTACGAAATAGCACCAGGGTACTATACATTTTCAACCTAATCTCTATACGTTGTCACAACGACGTTATTCCCGGGCGGGCGTTAGATAGATAGATAGACAAAAAACTTTATTCGACAACCTTACCATGGCTATGACAAATACAGTAAAACAAGTATCTTACAAGCTATACACAAGGTAATTTGTCACGGCACAGCCGCGAAAAGGCGCCGACTCAGCGTGTGCTGCCGGCGTTACTGCGGCAGCGCTGATATTCTGCCGGAACCGAACGGCGTGAAAAGTGCCCACTCTGGTTGGGTACATAATTATACCTTCAACGATTTTTAAAGTACTTTAAATTTATTTTTGGCGTGACGTGCTTACAGCCATCGAGTAACATCGTGCATGTTCCCCATACTGAAGACGCGGCGACGCCGAGCCTGCTGCATCGCGTTGTTGAGATTTTACAACAATAATTCATTGTTGCCGCCGCGAGTAACTCTTAAAGAAACATAGTTAAGCGGGTTTTCCCTCTCGCGTAAAACTTCGGTAAATTTGCATTATTAATACAGTTTTACCACTTGAATCTTCCCCTGGCTTCAACAGGAATAATTTCAGAAAACCAAACTGGTAAATAGTGTGTTAATGACAACAATTATACTCGTACTTATTCAATATTTCGAATATGCATATGAAACATAACTCAGGAAAATGTGACACAAACGGATAAGCAATTTACACACAATGTGCAAACATTATAACATTGTACTCATTTTAACGCTGGAAGGATAATTTCCCTCGCAGCCACTACAAATAAATGGTTTACGTTCAATAAAATATCGATGACTATTCTGCATGCATAATGAAGCAATACGTTTTATTGCTACTAAAGCATAATAAATAAAAACATTGTCATTCGCCTCATGTTCCAAATCATAATGTGAAATAAATAAAAAAGACTATCGTTTTATCGACAGCCTGTTGTTTTATAACCGTATTTGACATGAATTTATTATCTTGTTAATCTCGCTGTTCAAAACAAATAATGCTCGTTGGCTAGGCGTCCGTATTGTAAGTAACAAAGACAACATGTTTGCAAACACGACCAGTACAAAGCGGGGAGTTATCAGTGATCAATGACCGTAGCTATTGCTGCACCGATGTTAAAAGTAGTACCTGTATTTTCATAATGTTTCTATTTTTTTTTCATGTAGTTAATATTATATAATTTCTTTGTTTGTACTGGCAGCGGTTCTATAATTTCTCTGGTGTTGTAATGTAGGTATGTTGAAAGTTCCACTAGCAAGAGTTTCTTCAATTCTTTAAGCATAATGTTCAGATACTCAAGTCAGATCGTATTGATTTGTGGGGTTTCATTAAAATACATTTACAATACAATACAAATATTCTTTATTGAAAACACATACACATACATTACATTACATTACATAATTCGTACTGTTTTGTATTTTTGTAAAATACTCTGAGTTTTCCCATGACAACACGTGCCATACAATATTCTTGTCAAATTTTCTCATCAGAAGTATCTCTACGTGATTACAATTGTGCCATAATTGACTAGCTCACGAGCCCCAATAACTAAGGAGGTTCCGATGCACATCTTCCTTTGTGTGCAAAGCGGGCAATAAATTAAATAACCTTCGACCAGAGTGTGGCTCTCGTCATTACGAGCTCCTATAAATCTGTGGCGGCTGATCAAAAGTTCTTCGCAGTTTTTACACCGAGTTTTTGTTGATTTATACGAGCACTCGCCGACCGGGAGCGGGCGGCGGTACATCGTTCGTGTTATAATTTTAATAATACGACCAGATAGCCTAGTGGCTAGAGAGCCTGACTATGAGGCTTGAGGTCTCGGGCTCGATCTCCGGTCGGGGCAGATGAATACGAATATTCTCGGGTCTTGGATGTTTAGCATATATCTATCTATAGTATAAGCATGTTACTCTATTGTCTAGTAATCTATGATTTTATGGCTTTGCCTAGTTTGGGACTAGGTTAAATCGTGTCAAATTGCTCCATAATATTATTTATGATCTAAAAAAGCGCCTGATCGACGCCACTGGCCACCAAAGAGCAGGCAGTAGGCGGAGCACGAGTTTTAGAATCCTGCATAACGTTGCGTTAACTATCGTATCGAAATCGAGAAACTTCATAGGTACTAAATTTTAGTTCCAAATACGCTAACGGGCGGGCGCTTTTCCAAACGTCATACAAATTTCTTGATAACGTTGCTACTCGATTACGTTACGCAGGATTCGAGTATTTATAGTCGAGGCTCTGCTAGTTACTTCTCCCAGAGAAAATAGCATCGCTGTTCAATGGGGGAACGCTGCCAGCCTTTCGGGCACCATGCCATAGCCCCCGTTTAGATTTAGGTTAGTTTAAAGTTATGGTTTAGCTAGGTTTGAGTTGCGGTTTGGTAGTTTTTTACTTTAAGATTTTATTTATCGTTATTTCCTTTTCGTTAGTATACTTGGTTCTCCTTGCCAAATTACGTTAACATCGATTCAGCTGATTTGTCGTGGAGAGGTAACAAATAGACAGACAAAGCGACATAGCTAATTTCGCTTTTATAATATTAGTATGAGGTATGAATGTATAAATCGCGGTGGTCGTAACTGGAAACGGGAAAGTTGACTACGTGGCTGGAAGCACAGTTCATCGTTAGCTTCTGAAACTATGTTTTTCAAAGCGGACATCTAAATAGGAAAACAAAAAGCGATGCGAACCATTTTTCATACCCTTGTTCTGATACGTGTGTACAGTACAGGCGTGTGCTCTCGGGACGATGAGCTTGATATTATTTCCTGTAAGCGTTGTGAAGGTTTAAAACCTATAATGAAAATCCGAAATGAAATTGGCAGACGAACACGAGGCACGTCGCCGACTATTACATTATACGTGCAACGTCCAAAGACTGAGTTTAATTGAGCCAAAGTACCGAAGCAACAGTATTTACATTCAAAGACTTTCATTTCTGACCCACCAGGGAACCTTGTACGTCATAATTAAATTGCATCTTAACAAGTAAATTGCATCTTAACAAGCAAATTGCATCTTAACAAGCAAATTGCATCTTAACAAGCAAATTGCATCTTAACAAGCAAATTGCATCTTAACAAGCAAATTGCATCTTAACAAGCAAATTGCATCTTAACAAGCAAATTGCATCTTAACAAGTAAATTGCATCTTAACAAGTAAATTGCATCTTAACAAGTAAATTGCATCTTAACAAGTAAATTGCATCTTAACAAGTAAATTGCATCTTAACAAGTAAATTGCATCTTAACAAGTAAATTCGTTATAACGAATACTATGATCAATAGTTTCCGTATTCCTTGACTGTAACGGTAGCAATCATGATTTGATGAACCTTTAATATTTTGATACTTATTATTAAAATATCGGTTACTGAATAATAATAATAGATTATGCTGAGAGTGCTGGGTATTTTAATTTATAATTTTGTAAATCTATTGACTGTTTCGTGTTTATAATTTTTTATCGTTTTTTAGATTTTCTAATTAAGTATTTAGTAAGTTTTCCTTTTTTTAAATTTCATTGTGGTTATGTTTTGAAAGAGCTATTGTCATCATGTTCATCATCATCAACCCACAGCAGTCTACTGCTGGACGGACGACCTTGAGAGGGTTGCTGGCGGCGGATTGCCACTCCCACTGATGATGAGAGCTATTGTAACTTGTTTTAAAAAATGACTTTGTGCCAAGTTTATTGAGGCGCATTTTTCTTGGCAATCAGGTCTCTCCGAAAGCGCTGGTAGACTCGAAAAGATGACGTGTAGAACAGCTTTTAACTGCCTATTTACTGAATAAAATTTTAATTACTCGCTAATCCTGCCGCTAAGCAGCAGTGCTTGCACTGTTGTGTTCCGGTGTGGAGAGTAGGACAGCTGCTGTAATAACGGGCACAAAGAGGCATTTCATCTTAGCTCTCTAGGTTGGCAATGCATCTGCAAATCTATGGGCAGTGGTGATCACCTATCATCGGTGACCCACTTGCTCGGTTGCCTTCCTCGTTGTATAAAAAAAATGGTTTATCGGTAATACCCTGATCCGTTTAAAACATAGTTATTAACACAGTTAGCATAGCATGTTATTGTTTCCCCCGCGGCGCCTCGGCGGGTAGTTTACACGATTTAACTTCCTCCTCGCCTCGCAACTTCCGACAACTTTAAGCGCAGGAGTTGGATTGAATTAAAGTTTACACGGCTAGCTTCCGCTCACATGCGGATTTCTCGAAGCGAGGGGCTGCGACTCCACTTCTTTTTTAACCTCCGACGGAAAGTATAGGCGTAGCTTGTGGTTGCCAACGGGACTGAAAATGGGATTCGAAAGTACTTACCGTTAGCAGAAGTAGTGTATGTTTTCTTCATTGGTCAATCAATGACAAAGAACAAAGGAAAACATTAAGAATCGCAGAGCTGGGCGCTTCCTCGCACAATAAGCTATTAACTTTAGGATACAGAAAAGATAATGCTGTCAGTACCACCATGCTGCGGGAGCACTTTGGGATTTCGGTTTTAGTTTACTTTGATAATTTAGTTAGTTTCTAAAATGTATAAAATTCAAAATTTTATTCAGCAAATAGGCAGTTGAATGGTCTTTTAGACGTCCTTTTTTTTGAGTCTACCAGCGCTTTCGGAAAGACCATGATTGCCAAGTAGAATGCGCCGCAAGAAACTTGGCACAAAGTCATTTTTTCTAAAAACAAGTTACATTAGCTCCTACAATACGTAACGTAAATTTTATGGAGGTGCCTTTTACTCCACAAAAGATTAAAGCGGTAAGGAACCTCGGCACAAGGCAAAAGTGGACTGTAGTTTGTTTAGCGTTATATGAAATTTCATTTAATTTGTAAATCACAAAGAACACTTGCAAAGACCTGTGGTTGGCTTGGAAATAGAAAAAGGCCGAAGAACGGGATAACGGAAAAGAACATGCGCACTCACCTGATTTTCTCGTATTGACACGATCGGGAATCGAACTCCTATACAGCCAGCAACAGCAGAGAGGGAAGCCACTACACGAACACAGGCTCCTGATTGTCCTTTGCTTATAATAAAAAAGTCACTCGCGACACAAAGTTCATGTGTTAGCGTCACAGCGGTTTTCGGAAGAATAAATTACACAAAGAAACCTCAATCTATCATTAAAAAATAAAGAGAGAAAAAAATACCGTA
Source organism: Clepsis dumicolana (assembly GCA_963691665.1). NCBI lineage: Eukaryota > Metazoa > Arthropoda > Insecta > Lepidoptera > Tortricidae > Clepsis > Clepsis dumicolana. The sequence continues at coordinate 16,044,275 of OY829513.1, forward strand.
TTTTAGAAACAAGTTTAATAAATAATTATTAGTTTTTATAAGTTACAGTAAGACAATCTATTCCCTACTTTTAACATGAAACTACCGTGAGACTCAATCATATTAGTTAAATAAAACGGATCACTTACGTATATAAGTCGTGTTTAGCCCGATATGTTAGCAGAGCCGCGGCGCACAGTGTGCGTCTCGCTGCCGCTAGGTCGTGCGCTCCCAGAGGAAGGACTACGAATTAGTCCGGAACATGTCGGGCTAAACTCGACTTATATACGTGAGTGATCCGTTTTATTTCATTACATTATCCTAATCCTAATCATAAGTAATATTATAAATGCGAAAGTAATTCAGGCGTAACTTTGCGGAGGTCCATGTTACTTCAAAATTAGAACGGGCTCCGTGGAAAATTCAATTTTTATGCAACCCACTTGTCCAGATGAAATAACAAAACATTTAAAAAATTCAAATAGAGTTGGCCATGACGAAATATGTACCAAGGTTATAAAATATTGTTCTAACTCTAATGAAATAGTAAAACCGCTCTCTTTTTTAATTAATTTGAGCATGCTTACAGGTATATTCCCAGAAAAGCTAAAAGTAACTATTATTAAACCGACACATAAAAAGGGCGATAAAGAAGAGTGCGAGAACCACCGTCCCATAGCTCTAACGTCTATAATATCGAAAATATTTGAACGAATTATTTACAACAGATTCTATGTTTTCTTTGAGAAATACAATATATTAACTAAAGAACAATTTGGCTTTAGGAAAAATAAATCCACTACTCAAGCCATTTCGGAACTTATGAGTACTGTTACGGAATGCCTCAATTCTCGTACACCTGTAACAGCTATTTTTATGTATATGACGAAAGCATTTGACTTTGTATGCCACAAAATGCTCCTAGACAAAATTTATTGGTATGGTGTGCGAGGTACCGCCTTTGATCTTATTAAGTCATACTTAGATAACCGACAACAGTATACAGCTATTACTCGAATTAATAAGATAAGTAAAACTGAACTTGTTCTGAATTCGTGTATGAGAACTGTTGAGCGAGGAGTGCCTCAAGGCAGTATATTGGGGCCTCTTCTCTTTTTATTGTTTATCAATGACTTTGCCTAGTGTAACTGATAATCATGTTGTTCTGTTTGCTGATCATACCACCATCTTAGTCAAAGGCAATGATGCTGATAGCTATCAGGATAGAATTAACTTAACTTTAAATTATGTAATGGAATGGTTTAATACTAATCAGCTCATTGTAAACTTAGAGAAAACAAAGTATATGCAGTTCTATTTACCACAGTCAAAACCCAAAGATTTATTAATAAAATTCAATGATATTACTCTTAAAGAAGTAAATGATATCAAATTTCTTGGTCTGATGCTGGACTGTCATGGAAACTGGAAGGCACATACAAATTATCTCTGCAAGAACTTTAACAAATATGTTTATGCTCTGAGAAAAATATCTTTAATATCATCTCAGGATGCTGCTCTCTGTGCTTGTCATGGTCATGTTGCCAGCAATTTGAGGTATGGTTTACTGCATTGGGGGAATTCTACAAATAAAATAGATGTGTTTCGTTTACAGAAGAAGTGTGTTAGATCCATAGCAAGAGTAAAAAGTTCCGAAAGCTGTAAACCTTTGTTTAAACGTTACAATATTTTAACGCTTCCTTCAATGTTCATATTGGAGGCGTGTATGTTTGTGAAAGAGCATATGCATTTATTTAGAATAATTGAGAAAAAGCGCCCAAGAAAAAATCACAATAAGTTTAATGTACTGCCAAGAAACTGTGTTATGACTGCCTACTATAAAAAAGTATATTTGTAACGGCTGTGAAATTATTTAATACATTGAAAAGATAATATAAAAACCTAAATGTAAAATTATTTAAACAATCACTATTAAGAATATTAAAAAATAATGTATTTTATGATATAAATGAATTTTTAGAACATGATTTAATAGCCCAATGATAATGTTAATCAAATGATAATGATAATGTTACTAAATAAATAATTCTAGATTTTAAGAAAATTATAGCGGCATCATAGAAAGGCAAATTATAGCGGTTCTTCTCTATGTCATCCAGCTTTATATGTACCTATAATTAACAATAAATTATTTTGAATTTGAATTACCAGTAACGGATTGGACGGAGGGAGGGCGGGAAAATTAGTGCATGAAAATAAATACTCAGCGCAGACGAGGCTATTTTACATGACTATACTGCAGTACTTCGCGGAGGAGCAAATTAATTTAATCCGTTACTTGAAAGTAACTCTGTCTCTCTGTCTGTCTGTTTGTTACCTCTTCACGGGAAAACCGTTGCACCAATCTAGATGAAATTTGGTAAGAAGATAGTTTGAATATTAACGCTAACCGAACCGGGATAACGATAACCGAAATCTACGCGGACGAAGTCGCGGGCAATAGCTAGTTACCTATATAAAAGTTAGCCAAACTTCCACGTGCTGTATTCTATCCCAAGGTTTTCCTTCAGGTGAACGGCGTTTGTCCCCCTGTTTACTACAATACGGCCCAACAATAGATAATAAATCAGAGAACAATTTGATGAACAATGTAAATCACTCATTCCTGTAGATTAAATTCCCTTTGTATTAGAACCTGAATGAGCCCCTCCCCCCCCCTTCCCCTCGGAGCGGAAATTAAAAACGTTCACAAAGAGTGATAGGATCTCGCTGCGGTTGGCTCCGACTATTGTAATAAAATCTGTCTGAATTCTTTATTATCTTGCCAGAAATTTCAATGAAAAGCATAACCTATACATTCAAACTTCTTAATATTGCGTTTAGACAAAGAATACTCGCTGTTACATCACGGAAGTTGAAAGAAATCTCCTCAGTGCACTAAAAGCAAAATCTTCTACGTTCTCGCAGAAAATCGGCGTGAAGCAACATCACCCCTGTTGCGTTTCGTTCGGGCAGTGAGATTGCAGGAGGCCCACGATCGCCCTCCGACTCCTTTCCTATCCCTTTTTAACCGACTTCAAAGAAAGGAGGAGGTTCTCAATTCGTCGGAATATTTTTATTATTTTATTTTCTTATGTATGTTCCCCGATTACTCTCTCATACACGACATACACTCTTTCCTTCTATGTCTATACGTACATATAGTTCTGTAGATTATAATTTTATAACTGTTAAGTAGAGACATTACCGGTACGCCAGAGAGGAGTCCTAATTGGGTAAGTACCTGTTGTTGAAAATGGCATTAATTTTAGGTCCAACTGTTTTTCGTATACCTTTGCGGTGGCTTCGCTGTAAATTGTTTTTCTTGTCCTGTTGAGGAAACCGTCCAAGCGCGTGAGGGTTGCAGAATAACAGCTTCAAATGCTAAACTGTTTTTGCCAGCAATAAATGCTAAACCGTTCATGTCCGACAAGCCCTTGCATTTACTCTTATGGGGCAGTCTTAGCTTTGCCACAGTATTCGCGCCGGGGGCAGGACTGCCGCCCTAGCGGGCCGCATTACCATAAACTGCCCCCCCCCCCCTGCCCCGCAGAGGGGGAGGTGATAGTTCCTACAAATTGGTCGTTATTTCGTCGTTTGATCGCGCAATTGAAAGAAGGGATCCCTGTGTGATGTGTTTTTGACGCATTGTAGCGAGCGCCGTGTTGTAGCCGTAAGGATTTGGTTGTTTTTAACCGACTTCAAAAAAAGGAGGAGGTTCTCAATTCGTCGGAATATTTTTTTTTTTATGTATGTTCCCCGATTACTCGTAGACGGCTGGACCGATTTCAAAAATTATTTTTTTGTTTGAAAGGGTATACTTTCTAGTTGGTCCCATTGTCACCAAGTCAGGATCTGATGATGGGATCCCAGGGAAATCGAGGGCAACCCTCAAATTTTATAGGGACGAATCATGTATTTCATGTATTTTCTAAAGCTATTTAAGTATTTGCGTCTGGTAGTCATCATCCCATGTTGATGAGCTGATGATGGAAGGTACAATTCCTTAACGGTTAGGAGTTGGAGGATAATTCTGAAAATCTTAAATCATTATTTGAAAGGGTATACTCCTGAGGTGGTCCCACTGTCACCAAGTCAGGATCTGATGATGGCATCCCAGGGAAATCGAGGGCAACCTTCAAATTTTATAGGGACGTATCATGTGTTTCATATATTTTCGAAAGCTATTCTTGCTTGCGTCTGGTAGTCATCATGTCATGTTGATGAGGTGATGATGGAAGGTACAACTCCTTAACGGTTAGGAGTTGGAGGATAATATTTTAAATATTAACGTAACAAAAAATTGTGAAATAAAAAATCTTTTAACAAAAAGTAAAACCGCCTTCAAAACAAAACCTCAGAAAAAAAACATGAAATAATTCCCAGAAAGCCATGAGCTTTATGGCCTAGCAGAAATATGAAGTCGGTGCTTCATTCCAAGAATATTCCGCTAGCACCGCACCGACTTCATATTTCTCCTAGGCCATAAAGCTCATGGCTTTTTGGCGATTATTTTATGTTTTTTTTTTTGAGATTTTTTTTTGAAGGCGGTTTTACTTTTTCCTCCTTAAGGGCCGGCAATGGAGGTCTTGGGGTTGCTGGTTCTCATGGGTGGCGGTGATTGCTTACCATCAGGTGACCCGCTTGCTCGTTTGCCTCCCTCTTTCAATAAAGATAAAAATAAATAAAAGTTCTCCTATTTGCACTGCACTGTAAAAGCTGAGTAAATAATATTAGCTAAAGCGGTAACTCACATTGGAGCGATAGAGATGTTCTACCTTTGTAAATCTACAGCATTTTTAGCCGAGTTTAGACTTGCTAAAAAAATCGTGCAATATCCAATACATTGCGGCGTTCGTACGCCCACTCCAAACTCGTTCGCTTTACCGCCTCGCATTGCATTGCGACTTGCATGATTTTTCTTGCAGGATAAACTCGGCTTTACACAGCTAACAGACAAAAACGAGGTTGGTAGTAAGACTGCCTCTGACAGCTGCGTATACTAATCCAACGAGTGCAGTGAGTTATTACTACTCAATACTACTAACGTCTACTATCAATGACATTATTATGACTGTATATTATACATATAAGTATTGTAAACAAGAATATCATTGACTATTTAATTATTAGGTATACGGTTACAAATGAATGGCCGAGCCCCTTGGAAGCTCATTGAAATGCAATGGCCGTACTTTGTAGGTATTAATAAGGGAAATTATTTCCCCATTTATGTGATGACTCCGGTGATAAATTAAACCGTTTGCTGTTGTTTATTGTGGTTCCACGTGTGTCCGCTTTGTTAATTATAAATGGAGTTTTTTGGAGACATTTGGCTTTAAATCAAATTTCGTAGTATTAAATTCGCTGCCACCGAGGCGAGCGCTCCTAGAGGAAGGACTACGGATTAGTCCCAAACATTATCTTTCTATCCACAACTTATTTCCGTGAATAACTCGTTTATTTCATCATTGAATCTTGCGGAAGTTTCATGTTAAAAAAAACCGGCTAAGTGCGAGTCGGACTCGCGCACGAGGGTTCCGTAATAGTAGTTTATGCAACTGCTACATAATGAGTGTTTTAAGGCCTAATTATGTGGAGTTGCATACATTACTTTATCTACACACATATTATAAATACTCTAAGGTGGGTTCAGAAGCCGAAGGCATATATCATACCCATACCTGTCACGAATTTGACTGTTTTTTTTTTAATCATAGACAAACATACCGAGCTGACGTTTCGTAAACTGTTTTTTTTTTGTAAAATAAAAATCAATATCACATTATTAATTATACACGTCGGACTGAACTCGACTTATATACGTGAGTGATCCGTTTTATTTCACTATGATTGTAAATTACGTTGGTCGTCAAATTCAAAAAATTGAATTCGATATCAAAAAGTCATTACGACATCGAATACGATGTCCTGCAATGCTGGTAATTTTCTACGGTTTCTGAACGCATTTTAGAGGACTAATGATATGTGTGTAGATAAAAAGATTTTGAGGCTGCGCCGAGCTTTTGACGCGGGCAAAGATTCGTTATTTAGCGCGGCTGTTACCTATGTGTGCGTTGTCACGCACACTACTGTCAGCTTACTCGCTAGATCGGTACGGCCGATGCTAAATGTTAGTAGCTCATTATTCTGTAATAATGAATCTCAACTACAGACATAAACCCATAGATAGTAATGAATAAAACACATAATGTAATTAAAGTTTTTCTCAAACATGCTCGGAAACAGATAGACAGACAGACAGACAGACGGACAACAAAGTTTCCGTTTTTTCCTTTTGAGGTACGGAACCCTAATAACAACAAGACGACTATTTATATTGATGTGTGTTGCAGTGTGTTGCTGTGAGTGTTCCGTGAGTAACCTGACGGGCTGAGCCCGCCGCGCGGCTGATCCCTTGTAATTGAACACGAGCCCGGCTTACGGCGCAGCCCTGCGCCCTCCGATATCCTCCAATCTGCACCAATCAGGCAGGCTTTCACCGGTACCAGAGTAATTTTTCCAAAAAAAAATTGTAACTGATAAAAATACAGTTCAAAGTTTTTTTTTCCTTTTTTTTATGAAAGGGGAAGGCAAACGAGCAAACGGGTCTCCTGATGGAGACCAGCCGTGAGAACCAGCAACCCCAAGAGAGTGACTAGTCCGTTGCCGGCCTTTCAGGAGGAGGAGGGATAGAGGAAAGGGGGAGTGGAGGGGGATCGTGCCTCCGGCTACCGACCGTTACTTCACGCCGATTTTCTGTGAGAAGGTGGTACTTCCCCGGACGAGCCGACCCATTCGTACGGCAGCAAATAGCTACAGTATGGCTCTCTGACTACAAAGAAGCAGGTAACCAAATGACTCCAAATAACTCAAAGTTTTCAAGACTATGGGAAACTTAAGATTTTTAGTAATATTTTTGGGGAAATCCATCGGGATATGCCAATGCCATTCTATATCTTCGCAAGGACCTGTTAGCTCATCAAAATCAAAGACAAAATAATTGGCACGCTATTTCAATTTCAGCCTATTAAATAATTATTCCGTGATGGTATTACGAGTATTTTGGCGCTTTTTCAAGCACACTTTGGCATTTATATTTATGGCTCACCAACGCAAGTGTTATGTATGTAAATACTTGGATTGCATTCTAATCACACAACATAGGTATGTTGTCCCACTGAAAGCGATGCAATGCGATGTCTTTGTGTATGGTAAGTCATTGTATTGTATACGACGACGCCAAACATAATAAGACGCATTTGGCCCGTTGTCCCGTACGTTTCGCTTCATTGTAAAGTGGTCCATAGCAAACCTCTTACTCTCTCTCAGCGTCTGACCCTCAGGCCAAGTAGCATGTTGGTCGCGAAGTAATTGACTACTCAATGTGTCTTGAGACTGCGTCGTCGGCATGAAAACGACGAGATGCATGTGAAACAAGGCAAGTCATTAGGTCATTAGTCATTAGGTCATTAGGTCATTAATCATTAGGTCATTAGTCATTACTCAAATTATGGTGGAGGCATCAGGCCCCTATTTCACCAACTTTACAATTGTCGGTTTGTCATGACAATTCGAACTACATTTCTTGGTCAGTACGAAGCGCGCTAAAACAAAAGCTCTTCATGTCAGCAATTGACACCGTCATTGAAAACTGACAATTGTAAAGTAGGTGAAGCCAGATTGCGATCATAAAAGGAACTTGAATATCAAGGCACTGCGTCAAATATATCACGGTTACAAATAACGTGGTGTCATCACTTAACTTAATGTCTATCATTTATTGTCGTACTCTATAGATTATTTTTCCAAGGAGTGAGCAGCGGATCACTGTCATGTTTCTTTTACCAAAGTAGACAGTGCATCAGGGGCAGCGCAAAGTGGCCTGTTGGCAGAGCGGCTACTATACTGCACAAACCTACGATAAATGTTTGAAACCCGTTATTAAGTCAAAATCAAAACCTACTCACCTAATATAGGTACTAGTAAAGTAGAAATCCTTGTCGCATTGCCCTACATTAATCGCCAAATAACTCGACCCATCCATTTTCTGACTATGTGAGCCTGTAGGTAATTATTATTATTCCGAGCGCTTCATCACGCCTCGCGTTGATCGGATAACATTGAAGGCAAATATTAGCCCATCGATCACCTAGTATCGCGGGACGTGCTGTCTCATGGCTCGTGGGAACTCGCTTGTTAGTGATAGACATCGCTTTCAATCAGTCACCACATCCGACGCCTACTGAAAAGATGTCTGATGGATGCCTCAAGCTTTGACACTGGTCTAGTTATTTCACAATATCTAGGTCTTTTTTTCATGACAACCAAAGTTTTTAACCCCCTAAGGAAAAGTAGCAAGCTATCTGTGTCTGTGGTATCGTAGTTCCTTAATGGATAAACTGATCTGGATGCGATTTGTTAAAAGCTTTAATCGAGATGGTTCCTTAGTTAAGATTCATCAAAATCGATGAAAATAATCGATTTATTGATTATTTTTGTTTTTATTTTTATGAAACATTCATAGAATGAAATCCGTACCAACCCGTGGTACGGATTACCGAGGTTGCTGGTTCAAGTCCAGCTGCTTAACGAATTTTTCTTTGCATTGTCATTGTATGTTCATCAAAATCGGTTAAGCCGTTTTTGAGGTATTGGACTTTTAGAGGCTATTGGAGTCTGGGGTTTTTCAACTTTTGTAGTTATTTAGCTGATCATTGAATGTTCTGTTTGTTATTTCTCCTAGATATTTAATGATCGCTCTAATTAATAAAATAACCCATATTGCTTCGCTAGATTCAACTTGATCCTCAATGAACAGTATGAATAAAAGTAAGCCCTAAAAGCGATCTTAGTCGTAAGATTGACTCGAGCTTGAATCTGTCGTATGAGATGAATTATGTCAATAATGCTAAGTGCTGATGTATGTTGACCCATTCAGACGAGCTGTAGCCGCCCCGGAGCGCCGCACTGCGCATTTACAACACATCACATAGTAAATATGTGGAGCTAAACATAATCACATCCCAACTAGCACAAAATTGTTGCTTAGGACCTATTTTATAACTGAAAGGGCTGCCGCTTTAGTAACATAATCCACAAATGAAGCCCTTCTGCAGCTCTTATAGGTCGAACGGGGTCAAAATTGCAGCAATAATATTATAGTTCTAGTAATGCTGCACAACATCGCTTGTTTCAGCCGATATTTCCTTGCTCAACAGCGCACGTTGGAAGGTATAATTCTGGTTAAATTGCTTAATAGCGATTTTTACCGCTTATGGTTCCAGCAATGCTGCACAATAGCGCTTGTTTTAGATTTTACTTCATTATGAATACCATGTGTAGGTATCGATGCTTTACTGAAGTCTGAATGAAGTGTCATTTTAAGAAGTACCTTAGTTACTGCTCGCGACTTCGTTTGTGTAGAATTCAAAGTAGAATCGCTGTATAGGTATCCCGTGGGAACTACGTAATTTACTTAAATGAAATTTCTTTCATATTCATGCAACCGTTTAAGCGTCATCGAACGACAAAAAATGTAGGACAGGCAAAGTAGAATAACATCATTTAAGGCGTCTGAGCTTCGGGATTTTCAATGCATCTGCAAACGCACCGAGGTAGGTACTCGTACAGTCAGCAGCAAAAGTAGCTAAGCAACCGACGCGTTCACAATGATATAAGCACGGCTCTATTGTTATAGACATAAGAGCTTGTGCAGATCATTGTGAGCGCTTCGGTTGCTTAGCTACTACTGACTGTACACACTAATTTGGACAGCTAGTGACTAGTTAGTATATGAAGCACTCCTAGCCTCCGGCGTTCAGCCAGTATTAAATTTAATCGTACAGTCATAACTTCCGCTTAAACTTTATCATGTCATAACGGGTTAGACGTCCGTCGCTCGCAGTATCGCAAAGTCACGGTTTTGCCTGCAGAGAGCCTCTTCACTGAATTGTTTTCCCCAACCGCACTTATTCGTCAATGATTCTTCCTCGCTTGCTCCGGGTTTCCACAGAGCAAATAAAACACTTCAACTTCGCAACAGTACCCTTGAGCTAAGCGGTTACAATAAAAAGTTACTAAACGTACCTTTTTAGAGGTAAGCAATTTATATTGTCTCCCCTCGAGCCCTCTCGAGCGTTCGCCCAGCCCGCTTCATCGCGATGGCTACAGCTCGTTCCCAACATTACCTATATTATCGTACTAAACAAATACTAAAAGAAGACGTCTGGATATTAAAAAAGCTGCCGTCAGTCGAGTGTTCCGTAAACAGAAATATAATCGGGATAGAAGGCAAGAGCGTACTATGTACTTTACATGCCGAAAAGAAAGGCTGAGAACCTCATTACCTACGCGTTCCAGCTCCCGGCCGCTGTCCACATGCGACGTCAGGTTTTAACAACAAAATACTTTGTTGTACAATAATTAACCGTTCAAACACAATCACAAAAGTTGGAGCTGTTAATTGAGCTATTTCCTCACTAAATTACACTCGAGTGATGTCAAAATACCTAAGCAAAATGTTACACGCGCTCGGTTCCCATAGAAATTGATGAAGTCTTTCTTTCTATCCCGATATAGTTCTGTGGTTCCATCTGAACTTAAAAGAGACACAATATCTTATATTGCTCCTTTTTTTCATTTAATTTGTACGCAGTTCATAAAAGTTGTCAAGTTGCACGGTGGGCGCTGCCGCTGCGGCACCTGCCGACGCCGCGTACCAACAGCGACGACAAACAAAGTTCCCCTGCTCAGCGGCGTAATGTTTGAAACAGACGTTCCCTTCTTTGTTCACAGTTCTTTACATCTACATTTCAAAGTAATGTGAATTCATATTCAGCGTCTGTGATTTGTTTCACACCTCGGCAGAATATCTACATTCGCGTGATGAACGTAACACCAGCTGACAATGTCAGAGAGACATTCGGAGCGGATGACGAGAATAAAATCTTTTTCGTTACAAAGTTTTTTTCTGAAGAAGAATATTTGCAAAATTATTACGAAAGAAGGTACAGAGTGAAAGTTCGGCCACGCATACAAATCGTAAAGTCCGGAAATAAGTGATAACTTCCGACGCGCCGTATAACACACAATGTGAGTACTTGGTCCTTCGGAGCCCTAAGACGGCACAATGGCCCGCGGGTCGCGCCGGCTGTTAGCGCTCGACAATGCCCACATTTGGGATGCTGGTAACTATGACTAGTAAAAGTTGAAAAATCCTCGACGTTTTTATTTCCAGGGTCAAAAAAACGACTAAATTTATTTTGACAAAACTTCGCTAAGAACCATCGCGATAAAAGTTACTTTATAATATTATGTGCTTATTCCCCTAACGTAATGTAACTATTTTGTTACACTTATTGTAACATTATCAATTATTATAAAAAAGCATACATATTTTGAGTACACCACACTTAAGTTCTCCTCTCACTTTGTGTCTTTCGGGCTATTTGGCACTTCACGTGTAACATTATGGTTACTTATTGGTGTTTTCCAACTTTATTTCGTTAACTTTGTTGCACAATTGGCTGTTTTTGTTCCTCTCCCACGGTTGCTTAAACTTGGGCTTCGCTGAAAGCCAGCGTTACTGCACTTGAGTAGCAACAGTGAGTGGAGACCCTTTTTCCGTATCCTTCTGTGTAATAAGTGGAATACTTATTTGATTTTTTTATTGTTAGGTTGTGGTACTTCAGGAACTGAAATAAAATAATTTCTGTCGTTCCTTCTATATATATTGAAAAAAAAAACCGTAATCGAATCAATTCATCCTTTTGCGTGCCACGTTGTTACAGACAGATACATCCGTCAATCTCACAGTAGGTACCTCTCCGTTTTTCGTTGGGGGCTTAAAAGCGTTTCCACTTTGTTTATTTCTTATATCGCACTGAGGTTACCTCATGCCACGTTTTTAATGCTGAGCAATAATAACAAGAAGCACTCAGCCCGCACACCGCAATATTATTCGATGGCGGCAGCGAACCGATTACAGCGCGTGTTGACTTTGGTCCCGCTTGTTTTGCATCTCATCTAGAGAGACGGCTTTACCAGGAGGCAAGCTGAAAAATTATAACAGGACTCTATAAAATAACTCTTTTACGTAAAAAACCAACCAAATAAAATCTAACAAGGATAATACGAGGTAGGAACGAACGGCCTTATCGTTTTAGAGGGACAGATAGACAGACAAACGGATAGCGAAGTGATCCTATAAGAGTTCTGTTTTTGCCTTTTGAGGTACCTACAGAACCCTAAAAACCGGCCAACGTACCGCATCTAACGTTTTTGGGTTTAGTTCCTTGACTTGTGTTAATGAGAATTTGCTTACCTAATTTCATGATTCCTAGGTCATACCGAAGTACCTACCATGATTTCGATTTACTTGGGATTGACAGACAGACGTATAATAAGGGTCCCGTTTTTCTGCGACGCACGGAACCCAAAAATCAGCCAAAGTTTTTATGGTCTGTACAATTTAACACCTAACCTAATCTAACCTACTTAACTTATGGCATACAGGATGCCGTTTCAATCCCGTGAGACTGAAAATTCTAGTAGAACATGAAACCCCTTCATCAACTTAGAGTTTTTACCGCTCGTTAAATGTTGCGACATATGTTACACCGGCCATGGCGGTTACGACGTCTCTGTTCTGCCCTCCGGAGACTTTAGTGACACTTGGCGGAGTTCTGTTGCTCGTCAACAAACAAAGTCCGCTTATGATATAGCGGTTCTCAAAGGGGGCCAGTTTTATAGGTCACACTTTTGAAAATATTATAAACCTTCATTAATTTGAAATACTAGTCAAGTGTGAAAAAATGTCGTAAGCGAGGGGTTTGACCCATGGCCTCTCAAGCAAATAGGTTCGTAGTTTCGTTTTTCGGAATCTAATACGTGCGGAATTATGACTTGACTGACTTTTTCTGTGAAAGGAAACATCGTGAGGAAACCTGCACACTCCTGCGATGCAATTTATTGGTGTGTGTGAAATTCACAATTCGCATTGGGCCCACGTATAGCTCAAGCCCTCTCATTTTAAGAGGAGGCCTGTGCCCTGTAGTGTGGAACGTTAAAGCTTGGTGATGAAAAATGCCGCGCCAATTAACTACCAGAACCAATATTTTTTATTATTCGAGCATAGTTTTCGTTCTGGGGCCACGCTATGACATAGGTAAAGCGATAATTTTTAGATGATCATACTAATATAATTAGTGCCATCTTAACGTTGGCCGTAGTGTGGCCTCAGCAATACATACCTACACAGATGTGTCTACACCATTTTCGAACTATAATTTTTCCAGGTATGATTTATAAAATCAGACCCCAGGTTAACGGCGCGAGCGCGGCTGTAAAGTCTAAGGTAACCCGCAAGTTTAAAGACGCACAATGTCGTAGCGTGTCATTGTACTTGTGTTACTTAGACTCAAAGTAGTCCAAGCTCGAGCTCGGGATACAAAGTCAAACATTATTACATCGTATTATTACATTAATCTAGCTTGTTCTCATGAATAGCTCTAAAGATTGTAAATGGGAATTACGCTGGTTCTCATCAGTGAAAACAGCAGACTGGTTCCAATATCTTTAATAAGTTATTTCAGTCTGAACGGAGAAGAGCAGAGAGGGATACTGATGCGACTTCGGTATTGCCAACTGTAGATTGCAGCGGCGAGTGATGCGTTAACAGAGTGAATGAATGAATTATCCGTAAAAAATACGATGTTGTAACAAATAAGATCAAGCTTAGGTTGGTTGTCTAGCGCTTTATAACTTGCTTAAGCAAACACATCGCGTTGGGCTAGCCACGTATGTCGAAGGAACGATAAACGATGGAGCAAACGAGTCCTCGAATGGAGACCACGAACGGGGAAACGTAGTGTGGGGCATCCTGAAGGCACGATGAACTGATGACCTTAAGAGGGTTGCTGGCGGCGGATGGATGCGAGGGGCCGAAGACAGAGTGTTGTGGCGTTGTGGCGTGTCATCAATAAATACGTTACTGAGCACCTGAGCCAGAAACGTCCTCTCACAATGGGGGAGCTCGAGCTGTAGTACGATTGAAGGGATTGGAAATTTCACACACAGATTGCCTCACAGACACTATTAGATTATGACTGAATCCTTCGTGGGAACCACAGAAGTTCGAAAATTGGGGCATTCCATTTCCAATTCCAATTTAAACGAGAACTATAAAACCGACTTCAATCGTGAGCAGAAGAGATGCTAAAATGCACTCATCCTTAAAGATGCCATTGATAAGCTTGCCAGTCGACCGCACAGCTTTATGTCTTCAAAATGCTAATGAAACATATAGACAAGACATGACTGTGTCGCCCCAGATATCGAATGAAACGTGATTTAACTCACAAATATAATAAAACAACCAGTCAATCGGGACAATGCAATATCTCGGGCAAAATTATTGCGCTCACAAAGACGACAAATCAAAACAAGTGTCCCAGTCAAACGCCAGAGGGCGCTGGAGGGCGTCTTTGAATTATTATAACTCGGCAACACTGTGTTTACTCTGATAAAGCGATAATGAAATCAGACTCGACTCGATGGTTGATCGCTTAGGGCTATTTGACAAATTACTCAGAATTATTTTTGTTATTTGATATGTTTGCTGGACTCTTTTTTTTGGCCCAGAAACTATTAAGTTTCATTTTACATACTCATACTCATACTCATTTATTCGTAAAAAGGTATTATCACATGTCATTTAAATTAGTGCGTTAATTCGCTGCAAAGCAATACAAAATAAATTATTACGTCCATAGATTACAATTCGAATTAAGTTAATAAAATAAAAAAATTGTTATGTCATTATGCTATTGTCATCATTCATCACTAATTATACCACCTAATAACTAGTGGGTTTTATTATCTCTATACGAAAAACCTAACTAATTCATTCTTTCATTTAACGTTTTCAAAATAGAGACAAACACATTTTTACATCTTACTAATTGACAATAATTCAAGTCGAAAAATGCTTTCAAATTTTATCACGGATGAAGATTGATCTTTCAGAATGTATATTCTGAGCGCAGCGGTTACAAGGATGGATGTCTCCGACCCCTATCCCACCTAATTTTAATAAACACAAAGTTGGTACCTAGACGAAGGCGACAGATTGCATAATCCGTATCAATTGCGGGGAAGTTGTGTGAAACAAACGGCGCCACGGGCGCTGCTGAATGTTAACCCGCATCTGCAAGTCAGAGCGAGTTACTACCTCTCTCGCAATAAGTTCCGCGTCACCATGCTCCACTTGTTCTTGTTGTCAACGAGGTGGGTAAGACACAGCAGACAATGCGTTCATGCGATGCCTGACTTGAGAAGTTGAAAGTTGTAGCCTCTTTTGAGTTGAGCTCAGATTTTATGTTAAATCAATGCACCTGTTTTTATTGGATCATATTTTTATGGCATTGCACCGACAAATTAAATTTATTTTGTTGCCCGTGATATAGGTATCCTTGGACTTGAATTGTACACACAAGATGGAAGAAGTCAGTCGTCTTTGTTTAAAACATTATGTAGGTACTTATCTCAATATTAAAAAATGTATTATCATTATTATTGTATTGCAGATAAGACAAGACAAGACGAAAAGATAAGATATAATAGCCAAGTCACTCTCCCCACTCAGCACTTAAAGTGACAAAGTAATTACAATGCAATGTTTATTTTGTTTTATTTGTAGTTCGAGTTGATTTTCACCAGAACCAAGTAATCAGAAAACAGCACAGTTTGTGTTTCCGCGACAAACTTTAAACTAAAGTGAAACTTCAGCACCGGAACTAACTTCTCGTTTCCGATGAGTATTCACTAGTTTGTAAGCTTTTATTTCGAATTAGGTTTGAAAAGTTGCGAGTCCGCCAGGCTTCGCTGCAGACAGCGAAAAACCCCCAACTCAGGACACACTAAGAGCGGACATAACATTTTCTAATAGCATTTAGACTGGACAAACTGCAACTAGCAAAATAAGGCCATTTTGAACCAAACTTTGTCTGGCTTGGTTTCTTGTAGCGTCTATACAAATGGACGGTATATCGACTTCAACATCGGTTTTTTTACATCTTCCCGCATTAGGTATATATCTTGAACCGTTTTAATTAAGAAACAATAGCGAAGCGTCGGCCTGCGCCGTATCTCGCCGCGCAGCGTCCGCGCCGAAACCGCAATTCCGCCGAACCCCGATAACGCGCCAACGCTTCATCGGCAACAGCTCGACACATGTGCCAATCACTCAACCCCCCCCCCCCTGCCCCCTCTCGCATTTTCTCATTCCGCACACGATCGCAACTAACTTTTAATAAAGATTTCCGATTTGAGAGGTTTTGAGGCCGGCTACGCGCTGCGAATGGCAAAAAATTTTGCCCTCGGGTGGATATTCGTTTGATACGAGATGTTTAAGGAAGTATTCATAGACATTGTTGATTTTATGTTTCATTTGATCCTCTAAATCAGCACAATATAGGAAAAACAATTTTCTTTGGCGTCAATTAAGTTCACCGGTTCACCAACTAAGACCGATGTCAGAGAACAGCAATCGCCGTAAAGTCGCCGCAGGAATTTTTGAAGTGCCTAGAGGCAAAAGTTAATTTTAGTAAAACCACCACGTGAAGGAGGCAGTTCTTAAGTTTTAGTTTGCCACGAATCAATAAATACTCCGGCCATGAAATAAAAAGAAAATGAGACAACAAGGATGAGTTCGTGTAGTATACTGTAGAAAAAAAAGTATCCCTTCTTTGAAGACATTCAATTTCACCGTTTGCCTATGCATGTGCTCGTGTGTGTGCAAGTTTTAGTTAACCTGAAAATAAAAGTCTTGGTTATTAAAAACCAGTATTTAATTTAGGCCTCCTTGTTGCAAGCTTTTAATATTAAAGGACGCCATTGAAAATGTTAACAATTATGCAAAGAAACATTTCCCGAGCGCGGTGCTAATCTACAAAAAGTGCCTGACAAGTAGGTACTAATTGACTTTATCATTGTAATGAGTAAAACAAATTAAAGTAGCAGAACAAGTTATTCGTCGTTTGCGTGAGCCTTAATGAGGCGCTCCCGGGCCCCAAGTCTCGGCGCGCGATCTCAAAGGCGCCTGTCCCGGGCGCCATGTTTTATTCACACAGCCGTCTGAGCTAGACACGTCTGTGCATAACATAATCCGAAGTAGACTCGCATTATAATAATTTAAAGCATCAGTCACACCTATGTTAACGTCGCTCTAAGGGCGCCCATTGGACGCCAGCGGCCGGCGGGGCGGCGACAGATTTCTCTGTTCAAGGACTCGCCTCACTCACCGCGCGACTTCAAAAGATGCTGAATAACCTAACCTTCGTGATTCAATTGTAATTTCAAAGCCATGATTAAGAAGTTAACATGTTTTGCAAATTCATAAGTGTAACTTTGATTACAAGAAGACATGCCACATGAAACGTGGTACCTACTACCTTCTTTTTCTGGAAGCGCTTTGTCGCATTTTCGAACCGTCATAACTGTAGATAGGTAGTGTTACAAAGCTGGAATTTTCAGAAAAAAAACAGCAAAATAATTGAAGACTTCTTGATTGGCTTCTTGACCATGATGTAGAATTTATAGAGTCAGTGCTAGCGGCTTAATTGGCTCTACTAGATATTTCAAAATTATTTTTATCAGTGAAATAATTATGCATTCATAATCATGACTCTAAGCAACAGATTTTATATAAATCGTTTTGAATGTCATCTTTACCGCGCATCAAATAATCAGTTCAGACGTACACCACTTTATTTATTTATTTATTCAAACACACTTACGTCTATCATCATGCGACAGAGAAGCCCTAAAGTAAACAATCTATCTTAATACCTGTTTTTGTAACAAATAACAAATAATGCTACCCTTGTGAATTCACTCAGAACACAGAGAAACAAATCTGTTTCCTTGGCTATTTGGTTGAGCGTGTGTATAGCCCGTGTCAGCGGCGCCTTGTTGAGCAAGTTGGTGCCGCGCGGCTCGGCCAGCAGCCGCGGCCGCCACACGTACCGCTCCGGCACACACAGCCGTACTCTCCCCAATATATCCGCATTTTTGATTGCGCCTCTTAAAATTTTCCATACATACGAGACGAGTGCCAAGTCCCTTCTCACTCCCAGCTCGTTGTACCCC
This sequence comes from Clepsis dumicolana, assembly GCA_963691665.1. NCBI lineage: Eukaryota > Metazoa > Arthropoda > Insecta > Lepidoptera > Tortricidae > Clepsis > Clepsis dumicolana. The sequence continues at coordinate 16,062,404 of OY829513.1, forward strand.
ACCATGCCCAAAATGAACAAAGTTGGATACATCAGAGGATAGAAAGGATACACCCCATAGTATCGAAGATACAATTACCTTAAATACCTGTTCTGCACCCTCTCCACCATCGTGATGTACTTCTGTTCATGCCGTGCCCATATCACTGCGTTGCATTTCAAGTGACTCCTAACTAAAGCATTATACAAAGCGATAATAGATGCAATGTTATTGAATTTTGTAACTGTTCTAAGAATGAACCCTAACACTTCATGTGTATTATACACTGTAGTGGCTGTAAGTTAGTCAGGCACAGCAAGCAAACACATTAGCGCTGCCTGCGTGTCGGAGACACTCCGGCTCGAGGGCCGCTGACTGGCCCCCGCTCGCAAGCGCCCGAGCAGCCCCACTTGTCGGGTCACACCACACGACACTCAAGCGGAAACAATGACGACATGAGTAGGTCGCTCCACCATACCATTTAAAACCGGATTATGAGGGAACGTTAAAAGATGGTTGGATTTCGTTGTTTTACGTGAGGCCATGACCTTGTGCATGGCCTTTTGCTACCACTGTCTAACTCGCTAATCCTGCCGCTAAACAGCAATTCTTGCACAGCCGTGTTCCGGGGAAAATACGGGGATAAGAGGAATTTCGTCTTAGAGGTTAACTACGCATCTGCAATCTCTCCTCTGGTGTTGTGGGTGTCTAGGGGCAGCGGTTATCACTTTAATCATAAGGTAACTTACTTGCTCGATTTTATTTATTTTCCCATAAAAAAAATTGTTGCAAACAAGTAATGTTAGATCATGGTTGACGCATAAGAAGCGTCTCTTACGCTTCTGAGCGCCAACTGAATGGAAAAAAAAACAGTTTATTTATAGACGTATGCATGAGTGAGAATTTAATCAAATCTACATACTCTACATTAAGTCCTCTATTTATCGGCACCGTTTTTGTAAATGATTTTCATGCAGTAGAGAGTGCAAGTCAGCAAGCTATGATACAGACGTCTTTGTTGGTCTTAAATTGAATTCAGAAGATAAAAGACTCTGTTTCCAATAGTTTTCATTGAACGGGTGGTATTCCCTGTTTTCCCCGCGGGACTCTCGCAAGTTCCGACGTGTGCTCTCAACCGCTCGATTTATTTCTCAACTTTTTCTCCGAAGTACATTCTTCGAAATGCCATTTTAAATTTAGTTCCAACGCCGCCTTGGTCTAAGTTTTGATCTTTGCCAATGGCGTATGACAGCAGCTGCCGCCGACTCTGGCGATGCTAGCCTCTGAACATGGAAACTGCCGCTCACTACACCTGCTAATTAACCTGCCAGTAACATAACAATATTCTCGTTTTCCAAGAATTTTCGCTGTACAAGTGTAAACGAAATTTAATTACGTACAAATAGCGTGCTCTACCTAAGAGAACTATGCTTCTACTGAAGTAACGGTATCAGTCAAACACCATTCTCTAATATTAAAGCTTCCATTTGTATTGAATCAAATGTAGCTTTATTAATTCCGCAGTTGTATAACGTACAGTGAAACGATAAATTAGATTTTGATTTGAGTAGAAATCACGCGGCCGTCAACTCGTCGCCGTCCGCCGAACGACGGGCGTAATGCCTTGCCGCCGCCTACCCCGGCCGCCCGCGAGCGACGCGCCCGAAGACGAAGCATACAACACGCGCCTGAAAAGAACGATCATGTTGAAGAATTGCCAAAACGTGCAATGGACAACAAAATAGCAATGCAGTTGCTATATCCCCGAGACGTTAGGCTCCTAGGTTATTTATCGGGGAGAGCGGAAGCGGCGCGTGCAAATCCCTCTAACTGGACGCGGGCCGGCGTCGCGCGATATTGCCTCGCACACACACACGCACGGGCGACGCAGCGGCCGCCGGATAATGGACCGGCTGCCGTCATCTGCGCGGAATTAGACGCGAGTGAGCCGGCTGCTTGATGAGAAACAATCCACTCTATAAACTCCCCCAAGGAACAGTAAGCTGCAGAGAAAAGTGCCCCACTAGAGTAACTACGGAAGTTACAAAGAGGTTAATTTTCCCTGCAACTGACTACATTCAGCGATTCAGCATAACTTTAGCCCGTATGTTACTATAACTAACGTTACAATAGCAGTTACGTTTCATTGTCAATATGAAGCGCACTAAAACGAAAACCCTTCAAGTCAGCAATTTACATCAAATTGTCATTATAAACTAACATTTTGTAACGTTGGTGAAATAGGGGTCTGACCGTAGACCTGTCGTAATAAACATTTCAAAGCCCATTTTCACAAACCTTCAAACCGCCATTCAAACCTTGAACAGCCGTTAAGTGTATGAGTAAACGACCCACTAAAACTTAAACGCTAGTTTAACGGTTGGTGAACACGGGCCTAAGCATTCAACAATTTGTAGTTCTATTAAAGTGTCATAGTTTCCACTTCGATATGGGCGCGATATTATTCCATCCAACATACTTGGTCTAAGCGATGGGTCTACAGAGACGGGCTGCGGGCTGGCCCGACTCGTGTCCACAAGAAGAGCCGCGGCCGTGCTACGCGACTACGGCGAGGCGTAGCACAGAGAGTTTATAAGGCATATTTTACTGCATGCTGCTATTAAAGGCTACTACATGAAATATATAAAACTGAAATTTATATCAAACTACAACTAATTAACCTATCCAAAAGTATCGCCAAGTTGTATGGCAGTGCTGATTCTCTAAGCGAAATATTGGCTAGCGCTGTGGTCATGATACAGAGTTTTGACCCCAAACGCCTCAATGTTATAGATATCATTCGTAATGTTATCTAATAGCTACCAAGTCTGTAAGGTTTTTCATTCTCATTTTATTGCTCACTTCGTCATTCAGTCCTATGATGGCAAACAGTCTGCGTAAAAGAAGAAGTCATAAACCACATTTAACTGTTGGGCGACAGATAACCACTAAAGAAGGAGTCATAAAACGGAGTGCGAACAAAGTAATGTGCGATTCCGTAATCAGAGCATTTATAGGAACGTATTGTAAATTCAAAAGACTATAATAATAAAGTTTTATTTGATCGCGAAGAGAGAACGGACAACTCGGTTTTTTGCGCCTCTAAGAAACTGTAATATCATTTTTCACCCGAACACATGTTGGAACATTGTTTCCCGTCTTAAGTCTGAGATAAATGTTACTCACGCGCGCCAATAAAGAACATTTCATATCAGGTTACGATTCCCCAATAAAGTAGAGAAAGGGTTTTACTGAAACTGCATTTCGTTATTCTTAAACCGGATAAAAGGATTGAACGGATCTGAATTTGTACGAAATCAACCACTTTATGGTGCACATATTTCACGCAAAATTGCTTTTAAAGCTCGACAATGATTAGAAAAGCATTATAGAGTACGAGTCGATCCGCTCTAATGTTGTCAGCGCACACTCGTGAGTCGATATCGCGTAGGTTTAGTGTGTGTCGGGGTGCGAGGGAGGCACGTCGCGGCAGTAACCATCGTGGTGATGCTGCGGTCTCGATTGTACCCTAATTTAGGGAGCAATCAGACGATTATCTAAAGCTTTATCGGTAGCGGCCGACCGCACGTAGCGTCCTCCGCCGCGAACGATGTCACCCCGAACATTGGATTAGATACAGTCGCCAACACGCTTAACCGGCCATTCATAAGCCTTATCGCAACGTGGTGTGAATGGTCAGTAGGAAGTGTCAGCGTCTGTACTCCATACACACAAAACAATGGTCACATCGTTAAAGAGGCCGCTACAGCTACGCATTTTGATATTGCTACCAGATATTAGGAAGAATATCAAATTTCTGAAGGTATTTATTATCTTTCAACATGAAGGCGAAAGCAATGTTTACTATCATTATCTTCAGCCTATTTTCGTCCCACTGCTGAGCATAGGCTTCTGCTGACAATGAGAGGCCTGGAACTATAAGGTCCCACGCGGATTGGAAACTTTACACACACTATTGAATTAACTCGCAAGAGTGTGTACAGCAGGTTTTGCACATAAATTCTGAAATCTCAGAGGTGCGAGCCGGGGCTCGAACCCACGGCCCTGTGCTTGAGAGGCCATAGGCCAAACCACTAGGCTATCACGGCTATCGGGCCATTCAGTCACAGGCAACGAGCAAAAGACCATTGTGCAGGAATTAATGAAGTTAGTGTATTCTGTGTCGCCGGAGGACCGACCGGCTGGCAAGAAGCACCGAAGCAGTCACGGGGGCCTAGTTAGTTTTTGTTATCGAATAATCATCGGCCGGTCTGTTTATGTTTGCCGTGAGGGACGAGGACGAGGGGGTCGCTCAGAGTATTGTTACGCTTTGTTATGGCTGCCTAACTAATGTGAAATAAATAACTGTATTTGTTTCATTTATTCTACCTAATGAACGAACAGGAAATATTATGTTCATGTTTAATAGAGCATTGCAGCGCAGGACTACTTGAATATTAAAATATTTAAGCAACGAGGCGTAAAGCGTTGAGTGCTACGTTATTTTTAAAAATAAATCGGTCGCTTTATAAATGTTAACTGCTGTCAAGTACTCTCGAGAAAAGCATTCAAATACAACGAAGATTGTTACACCCACGCGGGCAGCGAGGTACAATTAATAGTGGGTGGGTGATAAACAAATAAAGAATTGAATGAGTCACATACAAACATGTGTATCTTTACATCATCATCATCATCATCAACCACAGTTGGGCTATAGTTCCCACGCGAGCCCAGTGCGGATTGGGAACTTCACACACATCATTGAATTGCTTAGCAGGTGTGTGCAGGTTTGCTCACGATGTTTTCCTTCACCGAAAAGCTCATGATAAATTACAAATGTAATTCCGCACATAAATTCCGAAAAACTCAGAGGTGCAAGCCGGGGTTTGAACCCACGACACTCTTTAACACTGTTGTTATATTCCATAATAAAACTGAGGTAATTAAAATAAGTACCTAATGGTAGTCGACCTCTAAATATGGCTGGAAAAAGGGCGCCACCACGTCAGTGTGGAAAGCGCGCCGACACTAAACTAGCCAATAATTACAGTTTCACGTGAATAATCTGAAACAATCTGTAGAGTTCAGTAAAAAAATGACAATAGAGATGTTGTGCCTCGTCGCATTCAAATTCCCCGCTGGTCCTGCGAGGCCGTTCGCCAGCCGCCGAGGCGCGCGGCTCTTGTTATTCCTAACAAGCGATGCGACACGGGTCTGCAGCCCACATGTCCGTTGCGTGGTTCCTATACCAAACACCACAGGGTTCACGTTTCCGTGCTCTGACTGCAAGAGCTGGTTGGTGGATCCGACGCGGCTGACAGATGGAAGTTTTATTGAAAACAAACAGACAGTGATTGCCTGCCGACTGATGCCTTTTCAATTGCCTCTGCGACGTCATGCCGTGGCGGCTGCGACGTGACGCGACGTGGCGCGACGTGGCGTGACGTGGCGTAACGTGGCGTGACGTGGCGTGGCGTGACGTCAAGCAACAAAGGAAGCCGTTGGCCCTACTCAATCAGAGTACAACGTCAGCCAAATCTCGACGCAAATATTCCATGTGTAAAAGTAATCAGAAATGGCATTTTTATGTTGAATGTTTATTGTATTTCAGAATCATAACTGTAACAAATTGGCACAGTCTGATTGCTTCCAACTAAACGCAAGAAAACAAGGTACTCTATTTCAACTATAACTCAGCTAGCTCAATTCGTGATATCAATAACAAGAAGTAAAACCGCCTTCAAAAAAAACCTCAGAAAAAAAACATAATAATAATCCCCCAAAAAGCCATGAGTTTTATGGCCTAGCAGAAACATAAGGTCGGTGCGGCGCGAGCGGAATATTCTTGGAATGAAGCTTTTACTTTTTGTTAAAAGACTTTTTATTTCACAATTTTTAGTTACGTTAATATTTAAAATATTATCCTCCAACTCCTAACCGTTAAGAAGTTGTACCTTCCATCATCACCTCATCAACACGAAATGATGACTACCAGACGCAAGTACTTAAATAGCTTTCGAAAATATATGAAACACATGATACGTCCCTATAAAATTTGAAGGTTGCCCTCGATTTCCCTGGGATCCCATCATCAGATCCTGACTTGGTGACAGTGGGACCACCTCAGGAGTACACCCTTTCGAATAATGATTTAACATTTTCAGAATTATCCTCCAACTCCTAACCGTTAAGGAATTGTACCTTCCATCATCAGCTCATCAACATGGGATGATGACTACCAGACGCAAATACTTAAATAGCTTTAGAAAATACATGAAATACATGATTCGTCCCTATAAAATTTGAGGGTTGCCCTCGATTTCCCTGGGATCCCATCATCAGATCCTGACTTGGTGACAGTGGGACCACCTCAGGAGTACACCCTTTCGAATAATGATTTAACATTTTCAGAATTATCCTCCAACTCCTAATCGTTAAGGAATTGTACCTTCCATCATCAGCTCATCAATATGGGATGATGACTACCAGACGCAAATACTTAAATAGCTTTAGAAAATACATGAAATACATGATTCGTCCCTATAAAATTTGAGGGTTGCCCTCGATTTCCCTGGGATCCCATCATCAGATCCTGACTTGGTGACAATGGGACCAACTAGAAAGTATACCCTATCAAAGAAAAAAAATATTTTTGAAATCGGTCCAGCCGTCTTCGAGTAATCGGGGAACATACATAAAAAAATAAATAATAATATTCCGACGAATTGAGAACCTCGTCCTTTTTTTTTAAGTCGGTTAAAAACAACCAAATCCTTACGGCTACAACACGGCGCTCGCTATCTTTCAATTGCGATCAAACGACGAAATAACGACCAATTTGTAGGAACTATCACCTCCCCCTCTGCGGGGCAGGGGGGGGGGGGGCAGTTTATGGTATAGCGGCCCGCTAGGGCGGCAGTCCTGCGCCGGCGCGAATACTGTGACAAAGCTAAGACTAAAATTAATGCCATTTTCAACAACAGGTACTTACCCAATTAGGACTCCTCTCTGGCGTACCGGTAATGTCTCTACTTAACAGTTATAAAATTATAATCTACAGAACTATATGTATAGACATAGAAGGGAAGAGTGTGTATACGACATACTCGTTGTCCAAGCATATTATTCGGTTGTAAGGTTGGCAGCCAGTCTGCCGATTCCCGCGCTACGACGGTGGCGCCGTGTGGCGGAAAAAGGCACTACTGTACTCGGCGAATTCGAACATGGCGTGTGCGCTCCATGGCTCCGCCAAATTAATATTAAAAATCGGTGTTTCCAATAAGAATTTACGGACGGTTCGGCTTAAAAACTATTTACGGTGCTTTTGGTGTTGTGGAACATTATGGACAGAGTTTGTGGCCATCACCCTAACTTCCTTCAGACGGACTTCAACCCGGCGGCTCCCACGCGTTCCCCAAGCAGTCTCCAAGGTACGAATAATTGTCTTTCATTATTGTATAATATGCTTGGACCACACAGAGAGATAGTTAGGTATTAACCTTGACTGTATTACGTTCTTACATCCACTCGGGCTCTCTGACTGATCATACCTACTATCGAAGCGTAATATATTACTGCAACACTCGTACCCGGCGAGCCAATTGCTCGTCGCGAACTTAAGCCCGCTCCAGACCGCTTTAAAAAACACAAAGACGACAAATTTTAAAAACAAAAGTTGTTGTTCAATAATTGCTTGTTTAATAACCACGACAATACCACCAAAAAAGTTTGAATTGACGTACGTATATCCATTCATAGGCATGGTACTGTTTGTCCTAAAATATTCCCATACGAAACGATAAACTCTTTCCTTCTATTTCGATAATAGTTCTGTGTTATAACTGCTTTAATATTCAAATGAGATAACGTGAAGCCATACCGACTGTAAACATCTTGTTCATTTAGATTCCACAGCACGTCAACGTTTCCGCTAAAATGATCAATGTGGAGCAATCAGCGCGGTTATTGAGATACCTCCCCTCCCCCTCTCCTCCCCCTCGCCCCCGTAGTGAAGTGATACGGAGACGGTCGTTGTCACGCAGCTGACACGACGACGGACACGCCGCCCGAGTCCAGCTCTAGCGCTATGGACATTCCAGTCAACAGAACATGATTGTTCATTTTGTATTCAAATGAGATCATACTCTCTGAGCAATAATCGAATGCGTCGCGCCCGCATGACGGTGTTAGTAGACGCGAGGATCGGTGACGGACATTTCCAAAGTGTTATCTATGTATTTATTAGTCCTTGTTGCAATAAAAAAAAACATTTTGCTATTCGCATTGAGGAAGCACTGTTTCAAATTTCAAATTGATATCCTGCGATAACCAGTTGTGACGGACAGACAGCCAGATGGACCGAGACACGCCATAAGGGTTACTTTTTACCCTTTTAGCTCTGAACTCAAAAGAAAACTTTGTCAACACAAAAAGCAAATCAGTCGTAAGTCGTTCAATAAAAACCCCACAACTTTATTTACTAATTGTACACAAAACAATCAGACTTACAAACAATTGGATACGTGTCTTCGAAGTTCGTGTTTACTTTCGTAATGAAACTGCGTGCTCGAGCGCCCGCCGCCCGCCGCCCGCCGCCCGCCGCCCACCGCCGCGTTACCATGAAGCAACTGGTAGCAAAGTAACTTGATTCACCGTCATGTTAGCCTCTAAAATGTAACCTTGCTCGCAGTCACGCCCACGACTGTTACTGTCACTTATTTTTTACTAACGACATTAAAGCCGATTTGACATTTCAACGCTGAAACTGTCATGAGTAATCTTAAAGAATAACAACCCTTGTTGATTTCTTGTAAGACAAGAAAAAAAAGAAGTGGCCTCTCAAGCCGAGGACCGTGGGTTCGAACCCAGACTCATTCCTCTGAGTTTTTCGGAATTTGTGTGCGAGATTACATTAAATTTTTAATTTTTCATATGCCTTTCGGTGAGGAAAAAAAACAACCCGACAAAAAAAATCATGGTGTGACTTGCACACCGCGAGGGTTACTTAAAAATTTTAGGTAAGTATGTATGTTCGTATATCACGGAAATCGAGTCTCGAAGATTTTCCCGCTTTTCCCGAATGTTTAAGTTGTCCAGTGTTAGCAGAGCCCTGCTCCTGAGCAAAATGTACATCAATCTGATTTATAGTGCGGCGAGCGTAACTCGGTGCTGAGTTGAGTTACGCCGGTGTCATACGCGGCAATATAGTGGCAGTTGCACCTAACTACTTTAATAATGTGAACCGCTTGACTATGCGGCCGCCTGTGACGGATAAGAGCGGCTGCTATAATCAGTCAGAGGCGTAGTGTGCGGCGGCGGCGGCAGCCCTGCAATGGCAAATATCTAATTCGTCTCAGACTGGCATGCGATGCAAGTTGTCAGCGCAGAAGGCTGTATATCCTAACTATATAATATAATATAATATAATATGCATACAATAATATTATATTATATTATATATTTTACATTATCTTATATATTATATTATATTATAAATGCGAAAGTAACTCTCTTTCTGTCTCTCTGTCTGTCTGTTTGTTACCTCTTCACGCAAAATCCGAACTTCCGATCATGATGAAATTTGACAAGAAGATAGCTTGAACATCCAGGAGTAACATAGGCTACTTTTTATCCCGGAAAACTGCAAAATTCCCGCGGGATAACGATAATTCGAGAAAATGGACTCGCGGACCCCCGTGCAACCTTTTTACAATAAAATTCATAATGATTTCTTCGGCAGATGTATGGTATGTCAGTATGACATTTGCAGTGATACGGTTCCACAGTCATACAATCAACATACGATTCAGTTCGCGCATTCCGTGGAACCTTTTCCCAATACATTTCATATTGATTTCTTTGTGGCATGTATTGTACGTCAATGTGACATTTGTAGTGAAACGGTCCTGTAACGAAAATGATACAGTGAATCACTTTTACACGGATTTTTAGTAATTTTTAGTGATAGAAGAAATAAAAAATAAAGTAAAACGGCGTAATACATATATTATGTCATTTATACATTTAAAATTCACTGTTATACAAATAAAAAACATTAGTTCTTCTTCCAAAACACAATACAAGCATTATTGATGCCACGATTTAGTCTTGACTTGATGCTGTCGTACGGTATCGTGTAGCCGAAATTGTAAATCCGATCCGGTGTGCAGTTACCGGCATCGCACAGGCCATTCAAAATCACAGTAGTCGGCAAGGTCCTTAAAGAAATAACTGCAGAGAGAGAGAGCAAAAAATACAATCATTCGAATAACAACAAACGTGATAATTACGAAGTAAATGCTTATGCCACTATGACATTTCTTTTAACCATAGATCTACAGTTTTTATCTTACTCCAAAACAGTACATATGTATAAACTCTTTGGTGTTTACTAAAAGTACCTCATTACGTGTGTAGTAGGAACAAAGATAGCGGTGGATTTTATATATTACAGAAAAAAGTTCCTGTAAAGGATTATTAGAACATCAATTTTATTTTCGTTAATGTTTTATTCCCATACTGCTGGGGCCCTCTTTTAGGCAGCCCCCGCAACGAGAAGAGCATAAATACAACTATTATTGCCTCCAGAATATTCATTAGTAGCGGACCACTCTACTGCAGCAACTAAAGAGCAGCAACACCCCCCCGCCACAAAAAGAACATAAACCGTACTCTTTCCTTCAAGCCATTGATAAGTAGCTAACCACCATGCCGCAGGAAGGAAACAGGGGGGCTCGGGGGACGCAGCCCCCCGCCATAAAAATAAAATAAACGCTGCTGTGACCTCCAAGCCATTTATAAGTAGCAAACCACTACGCCGCAGAAAGTAAAGAGGGAGGCTCGGGGGGCGCAGCCCCCCGCCATAAAAAGATAACAAACACTTCTTTTTGCTCCAAGCCATTAATAAGTAGCGAATCACCACGCCACAGGAAGGAAAGAAGGGGGCTCGGGAGGCGTAGCCCTCCCCGCCATAAAAAGGACACAAGCACTACTCTTTTCTCCAAGCCATTGATAAGTAGCGAATCAACACGCCGCAGGAAGCAAAGAGGGCCTTGGGGGGCGTAGCCCCCGCCATAAAAAGTACACAAACACTACTCTTTCCTCCAAGCTATTTATAAGTAGCAAACCACTACGCCGCAAAGAGTGAAGAGGGGGGCTCGGGGGGCGCAGCCCCCCGCCATAAAAAGAAAACAAACACTACTTTTTGCTCCAAGCCATTGATAAGTAGCGAATCAACACGCCGCAGGAAGAAAAGAGGGGGGCTCGGGGGGCGCAGCCCCCTCCATAAAAAAGACACAAGCACTACTCTTTCCCCCCTGTAACAAGAAGCGTACAAATACTTTCTAAAACTATTTCCTTCTGAATATTGATAAGTAATGAAAATTAAATGAAATTATTTAATCCAGACTCCAGAATAAATTCCATACGTTAAGTAAGTAAGAAAAAGTAAATCACTACGCTGCTGCAGTTAGCAGATTTCTCAGTGAGCACAACTGCAATTCGCTATTGTAGTACTAGATATATTAGATGGAATCTCTGCTTGTCTAAGTGACTGTCATAGTTCAAGGCTTCAACGCTTCTTTCGAAATGAAATTATACGAAAAAGATTCTCGACAATTTATTGTAAGAAATATTACAAATTTTTAAAATGTAAAGTGTCCCGCGGCCTCTCGTTTACACGGGTTTTGCCGCATCCTTTTACGACACGGCGGTAAAATTTTCTAAAGCCACAGAGAGCTTGTTGTCAGATGTTTAAAATTAGTATTCTTTTTGCGACTTCGTTTTACTCGGCAACAACCTTAATGACAGGGTTCTTTGAATTAAGGCAGCTAAATCTCGCAATCAGTACTACATGACATGTGTTCCAATTACGCAAATGCGCAAATGTAAAAAGCACTTAATTGTAACTAATAGCCGACATTGATTAGTTGGCTGTACGTTCAACAACGGCGTAAATGTTGAAGACACTCGCCACCGCCAAATCATTGTGGCAGCGCTTACATACGGAGATCCCGACATGAGATGAATAACAACCTGTGGAAACCAACTTTCCCGGCATTCCTTCATTATTCTTTGGTCTTATACCCATCGCAAAGTAAACATTACCACCAGTTTGCAAGAGCAAACTGGTGGTAATGTTTGGGTAATGGGCTGTGAAAGATCACAGCCCATTACTCAGGTGGGCGCCCCGCGCGTGAGTCGCCAGCAGTACGCAACGAGGTCTTCGCGCCGCGATGTTTGCGACGATTTACGAGTATTCACCCGCGTCAGCCGCCGCCATTGTGGCACAATCTGTGCAAACAACTAGCCCGGAGCTACTACAAGATGGCATCGCAATATTTCGTAGAACGGCCCCAATCTCACGCAAACAATAGCAATTCAGCGCGCTATTATGACGCTCCTCGCGCCTTATCTTTGTATTGAATTCGAGACGCTCAGCTCGCGGCTGCTCGTGACGAACCGACCCGCGTGAGAGGCCATGGGGGGGGGGAATATTATTAAGAGTGATGAGTCGCCTGCCCCGTGCCATGAAATTGGCTGCACTTTGCCGATGAATCTCCGCTAAAAGAGAAGGCCGTCAGTTGACACAACCCCCCACCGCAGCACTCACGATCAGCTATTGCCATCTCCAGTAAAAAACTACAAAATTCAAAATTCTAATGATTTATTGCTTACATGTTGTTAAATTACATGGTGTTATAAATTAATAATGTTTCAAACATGCACCCTGCAAGGGCATTGCAAAATAGTACTTATATCTAACTTACCTAAACTAATAACACATTTAGCTACCCTTTTGTCGCGCATATTTTTATTTGTGTGAGTGTTTTTTATTTAATAAGTAATGGCCTAAATAATTGCGCTGACACAGAACCCTAATCCTAATTGTCCATTTTACGCTGACGAGGCCTTGACAGCCGTAACCAGAAGCTAATCCATATAATATATATAATATATTTAATATATTGTCACAATACGCAAGCTATTGGACATTAAAAAGTTCCGCCATAATCCGCTAGATGGCGCTTTTCCGCACTTAGGCGAATAATATTAATTTAAATAGAATTAAAATTGCATCGATTGTAAATTAATTAATTAACAACCGCTACTTGCACTTAGCCAACATAAAACACATAAAAAACTACATTACACACTACACAGAAACAATACGTTGGTATTCAAAATGAGAAGCACGGACACGCCCATGGGCGTCGCCCAATTCAAAATCTTTTGGTTGTCCGTATCCGGTCCCACTCAACCATAAAACCGCTTGTACGGCTGGGAGACCCCACATTTCTCTACAACTCCTGAGTGGAACCAGCCAGCCCAGAACTTGGTAAGAATACTGATCGTTTCTGTACTTTATCATTGTGTTACACTACTTGTGTCTTTTATTGTAATTTATTTAATTCTATAGGGTTTCCACTCTGTTACTCTGTCCGAAGCATTACTGTACCTTAATAGCGCTCCGGACAGTTAATTATAATTTAATCTTTCCCTATTTCACTGCTCTACGGTTATAGACGTAGCGCTTATTTTAAAACCTAACGTCTTCCTAGAACGGTTGGAATTTAAAGTTCCAACGGTCACTTTGTTTAAATCTGTTATCCACTCTCACTAAAAACCTGTAAAAGCTTACTCTCTGACTCTAGCTAAATTGTAAATCCGTATGACCCTCCGTATTGCCATGCACTGCCAATCTGGTTCCCACTCCCTCGGGAATGGTCGGACTGGAAGGCGGAATATGGCAGTGCGAGCATACCATGGACGTTTGGCTCACACCAGCTTATTTACAGGGCAACTACGCTACCCGTGGGAAATCTCTCCACCCACTACTGGTTCCTAACGGACCCCTGCCGACCTCTCGCAGCCTACTCAGAGGCTAGCCGTTGGCACGCTACGGTCCCCTTCACACCATCTCAACACCACGTCATCACACGAGCCCCCTGGTCACTCCTGGTTGCTCTACGACGCCTGCGCCCTATCTTCGCCGTCGCCGGAGGATCCAGACACCCGAGGGAAGTGTAGGCCACATTAGCGTGTAATCGAACCCAGTATCTTCAAAAGTGTCTTCGAACTCAATCCCCTGAGATTCTCTATTTTAATTGTCAATTTAGCCTACCGATTTTGTAGAAATAAATGTATTAAACTTGTAATTTGTTTCCTTCACAAAACCCTAGGTAGGCTACCTTAAAACAGACTGTTTCCCCTCATGAAAACGGCCTGTGACAGTGGCGCCCAACGTGGGGCACGAACCCACGACCCTGAGATTAAGAGTCTCATGCTCTACCGACTGAGCTAGCCGGGCTAGCTCTTTACAAAACTTCATTCATTCATCTACTTACATTGGACCCGGACAAGTCCTTAAACTGTGCCCATACTTACACTTGGACCCGGACAAGTCCTTAAACTGTGCCCATACTTACACTTGGACCCGGACAAGTCCTTAAACTGTGCCCATACTTACACTTGGACCCGGACAAGTCCTTAAACTGTGCCCACACTCACACTTGGACCCGGACAAGTCCTTAAACTGTGCCCACACTCACACTTGGACCCGGACAAGTCCTTAAACTGTGCCCATACTTACACTTGGACCCGGACAAGTCCTTAAACTGTGCCCACAAACACAAACACACACACACACACATTTTTTTCCTTCTTTATCACCTACCAGCGCGCCGCGCAGTCTCGCTCATCTGCATTGCTAGCGCATGACTCATTCGCTACTCGTTTTGGCCGCGTGAGGATGTTTCGTTGCTCGGCACTATACCTATTACTGTTAGCCGCGTAATACTTAAATTAATGTAAATTCAATATTAAATTGACGCTTCTTTGTTCGTCCGTTAAACCATCACAACTGCTACACTTGCAAGTTATGTTACAATTAATGATTCTGTTCTTTAAGCCTATTACCCGAGACTAGACAACTCGTTAAAACGCAATGAACTTCGCTAAGGTAACGGTATCCGTGCGGTTAGGTAACACGTAAAACAAGCCCTTACCACTGTTACCCAAAGTTCTTCTAATCATTATAATTGTTGGAACGGTCGGTAAATTCCAACACAGACTCATTAATAAGTACAGCCTCGTCCTTCTTGGTAACTACTAACAAAATACCTATGACATAAGGGTCAACAAGCTAATATTATTGTTCGACCTGCCTTGTAAGTAGATGAATGAATGAAGTTTTGTAAAGAGATGTATGAAAGTGTTATGGCATAGAGTTCTATATTGACGAAATTTGCACTGAGGTTCAAATTTCTTTCCATAGGGGGGATGTACTGTCACAATACGCAAGCTATTGGACATTAAAAAGTTCCGCCATAATCCGCTAGATGGCGCTTTTCCGCACTTAGGCGAATAATATTAATTTAAATAGAATTAAAATTGCATCGATTGTAAATTAATTAATTAACAACCGCTACTTGCACTTAGCCAACATAAAACACATAAAAAACTACATTACACACTACACAGAAACAATACGTTGGTATTCAAAATGAGAAGCACGGACACGCCCATGGGCGTCGCCCAATTCAAAATCTTTTGGTTGTCCGTATCCGGTCCCACTCAACCATAAAACCGCTTGTACGGCTGGGAGACCCCACATTTCTCTACAACTCCTGAGTGGAACCAGCCAGCCCAGAACTTGGTAAGAATACTGATCGTTTCTGTACTTTATCATTGTGTTACACTACTTGTGTCTTTTATTGTAATTTATTTAATTCTATAGGGTTTCCACTCTGTTACTCTGTCCGAAGCATTACTGTACCTTAATAGCGCTCCGGACAGTTAATTATAATTTAATCTTTCCCTGTTTCACTGCTCTACGGTTATAGACGTAGCGCTTATTTTAAAACCTAACGTCTTCCTAGAACGGTTGGAATTTAAAGTTCCAACGGTCACTTTGTTTAAATCTGTTATCCACTCTCACTAAAAACCTGTAAAAGCTTACTCTCTGACTCTAGCTAAATTGTAAATCCGTATGACCCTCCGTATTGCCATGCACTGCCAATCTGGTTCCCACTCCCTCGGGAATGGTCGGACTGGAAGGCGGAATATGGCAGTGCGAGCATACCATGGACGTTTGGCTCACACCAGCTTATTTACAGGGCAACTACGCTACCCGTGGGAAATCTCTCCACCCACTACTGGTTCCTAACGGACCCCTGCCGACCTCTCGCAGCCTACTCAGAGGCTAGCCGTTGGCACGCTACGGTCCCCTTCACACCATCTCAACACCACGTCATCACACGAGCCCCCTGGTCACTCCTGGTTGCTCTACGACGCCTGCGCCCTATCTTCGCCGTCGCCGGAGGATCCAGACACCCGAGGGAAGTGTAGGCCACATTAGCGTGTAATCGAACCCAGTATCTTCAAAAGTGTCTTCGAACTCAATCCCCTGAGATTCTCTATTTTAATTGTCAATTTAGCCTACCGATTTTGTAGAAATAAATGTATTAAACTTGTAATTTGTTTCCTTCACAAAACCCTAGGTAGGCTACCTTAAAACAGACTGTTTCCCCTCATGAAAACGGCCTGTGACAATATTTACCTATAAATATTTTGTGTTTTTAAATACTACAATTTATCGTCTAAGTATTCGTTTAGGGAGTAATAGGCTTTGTTTACTAAAATTTCCTTTAATTTATTAATAAATAGGTTATCTTTTACTTCTTCTTTTAATAATTCGGGTAGATTATTACATACCTTTATAGTCATTTTAAAAGGGCCGGTAGAATGAAGTTTTAGTCTAGATGGTGGGAGTATCAATCCATTATTTTGCCTAGACGCGTTTCTCAATTTTGCATCTTCTCTCTTGATATAAAATTGCGGGTATTTTCGTATGAATTTGCATATCTCTAGGATGTATAAACACGTTAGGGTCAGTATTTTGTGCTTAATGAAGTAAGGTTTACAGCTATCAGTTTGTTTGATGTTTGCTAGTACATGTTTACTACTACACATATACATCGAACTAACTAATGTTCTATGTGACCGAAATAATTCAGCTCAATGTGCTACGTGTAAACGAGGCTAAGTGAATTGGTGCTGAAATCGAAAAACGCGATCACCCGAACTATTTCCGAGACAGTGTGGGCATTTCCGTCGGCAGTGAATTAACGATATTACCGATATTCCGGGAATTATTGGCATTTGCCGCGTCGTTAGCGCTAACGAGCAGGCGCCGGCTTCAGCTGTGTTTGTACTTTACAGCGAACACAGAAAAATAATAGCAAAAACCTCATAACGAGATTGTACGTACTTGGTTACAAAATAATATAACATTCGAGCCGCAATATTGGACGCGCGCGATAAACGAAGTGTGGAGTTCATTAATACGGAGTAGCCATTTGTTTCTGGAGGCCGGGTGATCTGCTATCTCTTTGCTTACTAGATACACAAGTTATTAAAATACCTGACGTTCAAGAATTAAAATAATTTAATATTTTATGGAAAATATTCCAGAATGTGCAAACAAAGCCATTTCATTATGACACCTCATTTTAACCTAGTAAGGGGAAGTTTCCAGACTTTTAAGATCCTCTTGCAATAAAAATAAATAATATTTTCTATTTGCAAAATACTTGGGAACGCATCATATTATTATAACTAAAACAAATCCAAATTTCAAGTCGATAGCATTAGTTGTTTTTGAGATAACCAGCTGTGACGGACAGACAGACACACTAAGTCACACCATAAGGGTTCCCTTTTACAATTTCGGTTCAGGACCCTAAAAAGCGAAAACTTTCGTAATCTAACTTCCAAGCTCAGAACACAGAACAAACCAGAACCCGCGAGCGCGCCTAAAACTGATGCATCTAAAACTACACTTTCATAGAGTAGTAGTAGCAAAAATTCTTTGAAGACTCACAAAATATGTAGAAATGTTTTAATGCTTCTGAAATGTTCGTGTTTGTTTGTTGTTTTGCGTCCCGAGTAGGTGTCATGATCATGATAGTGTGTGAAAATTGCAAAATTCGACTTTCGTTTCAATACGTGTTTTAATAATTTAATAAATTGTAAGTAAAAATTGAAAATGTGATTATTGTAAATTAACAATTCTTAATCTATTTGACATGTACCTATATTATTTATATTATTTTAATTAACACATTTTTAATGACTCTTTGACATAGGTAATTTTCGATCAAGGAACGAAGTACATAATTAATATTAGACCATGACTACGTATAATTAATGTAAACAATTTTGACATCATGATTATCCTAGACTTAGTTTTAATTATTATTGTGTGCCCTTACAGGGCGTCATGGACTGACATAATACCAATGTAACATCTCTATTGTAATGTACATGACAATGAATAAATGAAATTGAATTGAATTGAATTGAGTTATTAGTTTCGCATAGTCATCTCCTTGCACGCACGTTAACGTGGCGTGTTGTACGAACGACAGACACTAATTAATCCTTTCTCGTGACACATGCAGAAATTCCGTTGGGCTTATAAAAACAGAAAATTATTACATTTTATGTGTAAACGGGTAGCGAAATCAATAAACACAGTGCGCGACGTGCGGTTATGACTGAACGCGGCTTCTGGTTTGTTCCGTATTCTGAGCTTCCAAGTAAGTAATTGTTACTCTGCTTTCTTTAAATTACTTAGTTACTTTTTACGTGGGCAGCAGCAGAGTACAACAAGGGTTCAGCGACCTTTCCTGTGTTTTTTATTGTGTGACGTTTTAGCTATTTATTAGGTTTATGTTTATAGGGTTCCGTGCTTCAAAAGAAAAAACGGAACCCTTATAGAATCATATTGTTGTCCGTTTGTGTGTCTGTCAAGACCCCTTTTCTCTGGAACTCGTAGCATGCTGAAATTAATATCAAATACTCAAGCCTGTAATCCCTTAAAACTGTAAAAAAAATAAATTACTTACTAAGTCAACGCAATCAATATATACTGTCATTGAGCCAGCTGTGACAGACGGGCAAACGGACGAACTGAGTCGCACCATAAGGCTTCTTTTTTACCATTTTGGTTCGGAACCCTAAAAAGGTGTTTCCATACAATTTGCCGTAGAAACAATGCCTACAGGGTAAGTACTTTCAGTTGTCCTAAAAACTTGAAATTTTGTATATAAAGGATGATGTTTTAATTATTATAGGTCTTACAGCACAACCAATCACAGTTATTTTTTCTCCCTCTGTATAATTTGTCATAGACCAATATAGTATTGTTTTATCCACATTCAACGCTTGCTAATAATGTGTGCGTGCACGTCCGAATCCGTCAAGCCCCGTGGAGCGTTCTGGCCGTTACGCTCCACTAAACACACCGATGCTCATACGATGCTGGTGCGCAGAATACTCGGTGTTACAGGAAACGACGCCGCCGTCAGTTAATGCTAAACCAATGTACTCTGTAATCGCTTTACATCGCCCGCCGGCCCGGCCGAGGGGATTACGGTCCACGGACGCGGCCGCACACAGCTTGTATAAACAAGGCCACGAAGCGCACGCTGTTTGCTTGTTCGTTCTTTACAAAAGTAATTAGTTGGAGTTAGGATCAGTGATTAATAGCTTCGCTCCGGCTGCCGGCTACCGGCTGCCGGCCAGGCGCTAGCGGCCGAACTTGACGAGCCTAAGCGATACCGAGCCGGCGAAATACATCTAAGTTGAACTGAAGTCCCTTTTCCAGTTTTTGTCCGACATTGCCAAATATTGTTAGGCCCTTCGATCCATTTTCAATGTTACAAAGTACCTTTAAGGACATTTGGAGTTTGCTTTGTTATTTTTTCTTTGTAAGAAACTTGAGTCAATAATGACTTAGCTACAACAATTCCGATAAATTTTTAGGTACTTACGGCGAAGCGGAGAGCTGCGTGTCGATAAAGAACGCGCAGTTCGAATATCAATAACATCAATAACATGCCGACACAGATAATAATAATTGTTATTAGTTTTGCGAAAGACCGCTGGTTGGAGATGATTGCATATCGGGCTCGCGGTCATCCGTCACCGTCGGCGGACGACACGCTCCGGCAATCAATAACTCGCCATATTTGACAGATGTCCACACTCTCAGGGGCTCACCTACGCACAGAACACCTAGATACAGGACACTACTAAGCTAGGTGATCTTCAAAAATATAACAGAACTACAAACTTGTTTGTTTAAATGATTGTAGTAGGTACTGTGGGCTGGTGCCTATTTAGGCACCGCCTTTGGGTGAGTGTAGCCCTAGTGGCTCAAGCTGCGAGAGGCGTAAGAAGAGGGAAGACACTAAACTTGTGTTTTAAATTATTTTTATTCTTTTCTTCAAATAAAAACGAATACACGACTTATCGTATGAAAGCCTATTTTAAAATCAACGAACACAATCATCAAACAATGAGCGGCCTCTTCACAGTACATACAACCTTAAAATTTGATTACCTGCCACTCTGTTACAATATTCGAATAACTAGAGCAACATAAAAAGTGACTCACAAACAGAGTACTTAGCCGCTTGAATCAACTTAGTACATTCCTAGCCTAACAGCCTAAATCCACAATCTAAATTCCACAGAGGGCCTCTGTAATACAATAATTGTAAGTAATGGAGGTTATAAATAAATAAATTAAATAAATAAATAAATATCATGGGACAAGTGACACCAAGTGACGTAGAAGAACAAACATTCGTATTCATCATACAAACATCTGCCCCGACCGGGATTCGAACCCGGGACCTCAAGCTTCGTAGTCAGGGTCTCTAATCACTAGGTTATAAAAATACAAAACTGTTTCAGAGCAATCCTTTTAGAGCAATTTGTAAGGCGCCTGAATATTTATTAACTTGCTAACGAAGGTTTATTGGCTCGTCCGGCCGTGATTGTAAACTTACTTTACAAATTCATGGGCTAATGGCCGCCGCGACGGATCCGGTTGCGCGGGATTGATGCGGCGATTAATAACCGGTTGCGGAGCCGGGCCCTGGCATTACCGGCCTGCTCTTTTCGGCTCCGTATGTACTAGAAAACTGTTACTTTATTATTCAATTTGACCGAGAAACACGATATCCGTGAAATATGTATTAACACAACAGATTTCCAAAGTATTTAGCCTCTGTACCTCTCATAAATGGTTTTTCATTTATGTACTATGCAACAACAGCTGTCACGAAAAGATGTAAGATCTTCCGAAGCATTACCCTTGTCACAAAATAATGAGATTTGTGTCTTATTCCGTTTACCATGGTTTGATCGGCTGACAACATGGCAGCTTCCTGTCGCAGAGGGGATGTGGGTTGTAAACGGTTTGATGATAATTATTAACCAGGCTCGCAGGCAGCGTGCGACGGCCCCTGCGGCGTTGCTGCGGCCGCAGGCTGTAGACACGGCTGTAGGCCCTGCGAGCCGACATCGTCAGTACAGAGTGGCGAGCTCGCCGCCACCCGTCCCCGTTTTTAGTTACACACTTGTGCTATAGTTGGCTTGGGCTATAGTTCCCACGCGAACCCAGTGCGGATTGAGAACTTCACATACACCGTTGAATTGCTTCTCAGGAGTGTTCAGGTTTCCTACACCTAAAAGCTCGCTATAAATTACAAATGTGATTCCGAAAAACACAGAGGTTCAAGCCTGGGCTCGAACCCACGACTCTCGGCTTGACAGGCCATTAGGCTATCACGGCTTTTATGTCATAATTATGTTGGTAACTACTGCAGAGAAATGCCCTATTTATTTTTGAGCTTGTATAAGTCAGTGTATAGACGGCATTCACCATTTTTTTAATTTTTATGTTGCGTTATATGTTATACCTGTTAAAATAGTACGTAAGTATAATATCATAAATACCACGCGCATTACATTTACAAGTGAAAAGATCCGCATTTTCATGTTTTGCTCTTTTTGCATGCATTCCCCATTGAAAGGAAGGTACAATGGTGTCTATAGAAAACAAGACAAATGGGTGTCGGCGAGCATTCATTGTCCGGCCGAGCCGCCGTCGGGCGCGGCGCTGCAGCCGGCTCCAAGGACTCCAAGATTGGATTCAAATGCAAATAATGCTGGCATTTGCGACCAATACGGAACGTAGCTCTGATTCGTTTTATTTTTCCCGTATTTGTTTATATGTACAGTCGAGTTCTCCAATATCTGTACAGCCAACGGTTCATAAATATCTAAACACAGACCATAGTAACTGGCAATAAGGTCTGTGTATAGATATTTTTGAACTGTTGACTATATAGATATTGGAGAACTCGACTGTACTATGTTTATACTAGGTATATTCAATCGACTTAAAATGTTTATTTCGTTCAACTTGTGTAATTTCTTCTGCTACCACCCTACCTACATAACAACGTGACCCCCCCGTCGATTGATGGGACACTAGATACAGTGAACCAAATTCCATCATACTTACATATTCGTTACCTACTGGGTCAATGGTGTCTTGTGTATGCAATGGTGCCAACGGTCTGATTCATCTGATTGTCGCTCGCACCTCTATCCGCGCTAGAGTGCTTTGTCGCGGCGCCACAAACACTGACAACGAGTCCCCCTCCCCCTCCCCCCTCCCCCTTCCAACCCTCTGGCGAAACATAGCACTGCACTTAAGAAGCTCTGTCAACTTCCGATTTTTCGCCAAATAACCCTTTCCCCCAATATTGAAAAGGATTTCCCTGTTGAGGTTTTATGAGGACCATACTCCTGAATTGTTTGGGACTTTAACGGTTTCTCTAAGGAAAAATAACGTACCTTTCAGTAATTTACTTCGCAAAATACCTATTACAATATAAGAATTTGTATGCCTTTTTTGGCAATCGCGGAAAAAACGTTTGCTGGCCTGTAAACGGCAGGCGCCGGCGTAGCGACCCCTCGATGACTTACCTGAAAAAGAGCTTAAAACTAAAGTCTAATAAATACATATATTAAAAAGGGCTTTACAAAATACTTACCTGATACACTGAATGCTTATGTTTTTATAGTTTGCTTATATAATAAAGACGCATCACACGAAGCGAGCGCGAGGGACGCCTGTATTATGTATATCTGTAGATGTCAATAACGTATGTCATTACCTGCGCCCAATCGGGGAGCAGTTGCAAAATTAATGGCAATCCGAACGGTCGGTGTGTCGCCCTCGTGACCGTTTTCGCGAATTTAATACTTACGCTATTTGTTTTCTTGTTTCTCCAAGTCCGTTGCCTCTATTTTACCGTCTAAAGCTTACAAAAGTGGTCATTCAAACCGGATCTGTTTTTATTCTACATGATACGAACGCCGCACAAGATGGTAAATACCCGCAGCACCGTGAAAAAAGAACAAGAACGACAGAATCGTAATAACGAACTGGTCACAAAGGACGAATTTAATGTCCACGAGCAACTCACGAAGGAGCTACCTGATAAAAACCCCAAACCAGATGTTAAAGAGTTCGACAAGACTTACGTAGCAACTGATCCAGTTGCGGGTACCTCAACTTCAAAAGATGTGAGGAACTCGGCTGAAAAAGTGCCGTCTCGCCCGCCTGGTTCACGCCATGGCAACAGCTCGAAGTCAAAGAAATCTACATCTACATCATATCAATTAATAACCGAACGGAAGAAGCTAGAAATTCAGGCTGCTGAAGAATTAGCACGCATACAAACAGCACTAGTAAAAAAGAAATTGGCGGCTGAACTAGTAGCCCTGGAAGAAAAATACAGTCACGTATCATCGAAGGCAAGTGAAATGGTGAACGACGACCAAATTGAGAAGTGGATCGATCAAAGTCAGCAGGCGTTCCCACAGGGCCAGGAGGCCGATGTGCACGAGGAGGAGCGCCCCCGAGGCCGCCCTGCATCAGCCAAGGGCGCCCCAGAAGCCGACGCCACCTTACTGCTAGCGCAGGCTCTCAACAACCTCACGTCTTCCACCAGCAATCACGACCAGCATTTAATAAGTCGTTTGAGTACTCCACGTGAATTACCTACATTTTCGGGTGATGCAATGGAGTGGTTGAATTTTAAGCAAGCTTTTGAAGAATCAACGGAAGTTTGTAACTATACCTCAAAAGAAAATCAATGGCGCTTAAGAAAGTGCCTCGTCGGACCAGCGAAAGAAGCTGTGTCCGCTTTACTCATGAGCGGTGCCTCGCCCGATATAATAATATCAACCCTCGAACTGCAATTTGGAAATACTGATGTGATCATAACTAGAATCATGAGCGACATTAAAAAGCTTCCCCCGCTATCCCCTAATTATATCTGTGATATTGTGAAGTTCTAAATTAAAATTAAAAACTTTGTGGCTGCGGTGAAGACTCTCGGCCGAGACGAGTACCTGCAGGGGGTGAGCATATGTTCTATAATATTGTCCAAGCTACCTACCGCCCTGCTCACTAAATGGTCTGATTTTATTTATAATCACAGACACAGAGTCATAAACAAAGAGTCAAAACTAGATTTGCTATCGAGATTCCTGTCCGAAGAAGCAAAAAAGATTACAGAGGCCGGAATCAGTCAAATAAACACGATAAACTATATCGACAAAGGAGCAAGCAAACAACACGCAAATTTCGCAATCAATCACACAAAAAAATGTAAATATTGCAAGCTATCACCGCACAGTCTCATCAACTGCAGGTTATTTAAAAAATCATTGCGCAAAGAAAGATGGAGCTACGTTAGAAATAACGGAATTTGCTTTAAATGTTTATCAAGCAATCATGACAAAGAGAGTTGCTCAGCACCGATGTGCGATAAGGATGGATGTGGGCAGCCGCACCACGCATTGTTGCACTACCCGCCACAGCCGTCAGCGGCGCAAGCGCCGCCGCTGCGCGTGCACACCGTTGACGTTGACGCCAACGTCGCCGCAGCCGAACCGGAGCCCGCCGCCGACTCGGAGTCCGACAGCGAGCCCGTCCCCGAGGCCACGGTGGCCAACGTAAACATAAACAATAATAAAGTGTTATTAAAAATTGTTCGAGTGAACATTCACGGTCCTAAGGGCGTGATAACAGCGTTCGCGCTCCTGGACGATGGCGCTACCGTGTCGTTAATTTCCGCGGACTTAGTGAATCAGTTAGACCTGACCGGAAAAGCCGAAACTTTACGTTTACGTGGTGCTTGGAACTCTGGTGAAATATTGTGTAAATCGGAACTTATCGACTTTAAATTATCTAACGAAAATAATCAAACTTTCGATTTGCGAGCACGTAAAATTTCTGAGTTAGATTTACCAGTGCAAAAGTTATCTAAGATAGACATTAATAACTATGATTATCTATGTAACATAAAAGATTATCTTCAAAATATAAATGTTAAACCTCAATTGTTAATAGGACAAGACAATTATCATCTCATGATGCCCTTAAGAATAATTTCTCGTAATCAATGTGAACCTTTTGCCACTTTAACACCATTAGGATGGTGTGTACACGGCCTTATAATGTCGCCACTAATCCGAGGGTCGCTAAGCCAGCGCCCCGCGCTGTCAAATCCTGTTGATCAATTTGCGTTACGTCACCCGGGCGCCGCACACCCGATGCCCAGCAGTGGGCCGGGCGCGCGCGCCGCCGCCCCTGCCCCGCGCGCGCGCACCGCTACCTCTGCCCCGCGCGCGGGCACCCCGCCGCCGTCACCTACCTGCACAGCTGATTTACCGACGAGAACCGAGCGACTTCATGTTGATAGATCATGCGCAATTATAAACATTGCCTCGAGTGAACGCGCGAGTACCTACAGTGAAGAAGAAATATTACATGAGATGGTGCGCCAATACTTCGCATTAGAAAATATAGGCATTGGTAATAAAAAAAGAGAAAATAAAGATGAACAACGGGCGTTGTCTCTATTGAATAACACCGCAATAATTACAAATGGTAGATGGGAAGTTGGTCTCCCGTGGAGAACCGAGGAAGGATTGAAGAATTCCCTTCCGAATGCACACAAACGATTTAAATCAATCGAGAATAAATTACGAAGCAATAAAGAATACGCGCAGCGGTACAGGGAACGCATTCAGCATTTATTAGAGAATGACTACGCCAGAGAAGTGACAGAGACTGCAGAAACCGGAAGTCGGATTTGGTACCTTCCCCACTTTGGAGTAGATAACCCTCGTAAGAAGAAGCTAAGGCTGGTTTTCGACGCCGCCGCTACCGCCCACGGAAAATCCCTAAATGACTACCTTCTGCAAGGGCCAGATTTATTGCAGTCACTTTACGGTATTATGCTACGATTTAGAGAAAATTGCATCGGAGTAACCGGAGATATTCGTGACATGTTTCTCAGAATAAAAATAAGAAACGAGGATCAAAACGCGCTGAGGTTCTTATGGCGCGATAGTGAAAGACAACCGATAAAACATTATGCGATGACATCACTTATTTTTGGCGCAAACTGCTCTCCGTTTATAGCTCAATTTATTAAGGATAAAAATGCACAGCTGTTCACACAAACAAAGCCGGACGCCGTGCGAGCCATCGTCCAAAGTCATTACATGGACGATTACATAGACTCCATGTCCACTGCGAGCGAAGCGATAAAGTTGATAAATGACGTATCCACGGTGCACAGTTATGGAGGATTTGAAATGCGCGGGTGGACCTGTAATAACAAACAAGTGTTATTGCATTTGCCCAAAGATCAATTAAGTGACAATGGAGAAAATCTATTGATCGACGGTGAAAATAAATCCCAGCAAACCTCGGGGCTGTTGTGGGACCCAATTGAAGACTCGTTAGCTGTGGATATTTCGCTGAAGAATATTCCCGACGACATCCTCGAATTTAGGAGACCACCTACAAAAAGAGAGGTTTTGAGAATTGCAATGTCTATTTACGACATATACGGAATTTTATCTCCCGTTACTATAAAGGGAAAAATATTATTGTGATCTATCTGGAAGACAGACCTTAGATGGGACGACAAAATAACAAAAGAATTGTTTATTGATTTTCAAGACTGGATCAATGACTTAAAACAAGTTGTTGGTTTGCGTGTGCCGAGATGGTTTTTCTCGCCCGCGCATAAGACTACGACCGTGAGTACGAAAGAGATGGCGGACGAGTTACAACTGCATGTGTTTTGCGACGCTTCGCCCAGTTCATACTCAGCTGTTGCGTATTGGCGGTCAATTAACTCGAGCGGCGATGTGTGCGTTGCATTCATCGCTTGTAAAAATAGAATTGCACCTACAAAACTAGTATCGGTGCCGAGGCTCGAACTGCAGGGCGCGTTGCTTGCGGCCCGCCTGGCTAAAACAATACGAGATGAACATCGAATTAAATCAAAACAAACTTACTACTGGACGGATTCTACAACTGTATTGTATTGGATAAGGAACGAGAGTCGCAACTACAAGGAGTATATAGCAAATAGTCTGGGCAAGATTGACGAGTTAACGAGTTGTTTTGATTGGCGTTACGTTCCTTCTCAAATGAATATCGCTGATTTAGCGACAAAAAAAACACAGTATAAACTACACAGCGAGAGCAATTGGCTAAAGGGCCCAACATTTTTGCACTGCAGCGAGGACGAGTGGCCGGCGGACATTCTATCGAACGAAATTAAGAAAGAAAATTTGGAGTTGGCATTGATAGTCCACCGGGACTCTGAAAATTTAAACATACCTGAACCGACGAGATTTTCTTCATGGATCCGTCTGCTGTGCGCGACCGCTGCTGTTTTGAAGTTTATTTACAAACTAAAAAAGTATGAATTTGATCATTTGGAAGCTACAACAATAGAACACGCAGAATGTCTAATCCTGAAATATTCACAAAATCAATCATTTAGCGAAGAAATAGCGCTGCTTAAGGAAAGAAAATTATTAAATAAGAATCACTTACCTGTACTATGCACCTTATCTCCTTACCTGGATAGAAATGGACTGATGCGAGCTGAAGGTCGAATCAACGCTGCGACCAACGTGAGTCCTGAAATGAAAACACCTATTATTTTAGAAGGACGAAATTACATAGTCAGACTGCTTGTTAAATATTATCACGAAAAAGCCGCTCATGGATATAATGAGATGGTAGTGAATGAATTAAAGCAAAAATACTGGATAATTCGCATGAGACCTACAGTCAAAGCTGTGGCTGCCGAATGCTTGACCTGCAAGATTCACAAAGCTAAACCCCAAATTCCGCGAATGGGTGAGCTCCCAGAAGCCAGATTAGCTCATCATCAAAGGCCGTTCAGCTACTGCGGCGTGGACTTATTCGGCCCCATGGAGGCAACAGTCGGCCGCCGCCGCGAGAAGCGATACGGGGTGCTGTTCACATGCCTGACGGTGAGAGCGGTTCACATTGAACTGGTTCATACTTTGACTACGGACTCGCTCATCATGGCCCTGCGCAGAATGGCCGCAAGACGTGGCTGGCCACAAAATCTGTTTTCTGATAATGGAACTAACCTAAGAGGTGCTGATACCGAACTCAAATTAGCTATTCAAGATTTGGACGAAGTCGCACTCACGTCAGAGGCCGCCAACCGGGGTATTAAATGGTCATTTATCCCACCAGCTAGCCCCCACATGGCTGGAGCCTGGGAGCGTTTAATCCGGTCTATTAAGACCTCTTTAAAAGTAATTTTGAAGGAAAGAGCTCCTCGGGAAGAGGTGTTAACAACCCTACTTGCAGAGGCCGAGAATATGGCAAACAGTAGACCTTTAACCCATGTATCTGTGGAGCCTGGATGCCCTGAAGGACTCACACCCAACCACTTTCTTCTCGGGTCTTCTTCAAACCTGCCGCAAATCGGAATATTTGATGACTCTGACCTCTACTTAAAACGGCAGTGGCGAATAGCACAGAGATTAGCTGACCGGTACTGGAGCCGATGGGTGAAAGAGGTTTTACCTGAGTTGCTGTCCCGCCAAAAGTGGCATGAAGAACACCCAAACTTACAAGCCGGGGACCTAGTACTTGTTGCTGACCCAAACGCTCCTCGTAATCATTGGGCACGTGGTCTGGTGCAGGAGGTGTGCCCCGGCAGGGACGGACGCGTAAGGACGGTCCACAAAAAAACCAAGTCGAATGTGTTAGTGCGACCGGCCGCCCGCCTCGTACGCCTACCGATGTGAGTGCTGCCGACGCAGCACTGGGGGGGAGATTGTAAACGGCAGGCGCCGGCGTAGCGACCCCTCGATGACTTACCTGAAAAAGAGCTTAAAACTAAAGTCTAATAAATACATATATTAAAAAGGGCTTTACAAAATACTTACCTGATACACTGAATGCTTATGTTTTTATAGTTTGCTTATATAATAAAGACGCATCACACGAAGCGAGCGCGAGGGACGCCTGTATTATGTATATCTGTAGATGTCAATAACGTATGTCATTACCTGCGCCCAATCGGGGAGCAGTTGCAAAATTAATGGCAATCCGAACGGTCGGTGTGTCGCCCTCGTGACCGTTTTCGCGAATTTAATACTTACGCTATTTGTTTTCTTGTTTCTCCAAGTCCGTTGCCTCTATTTTACCGTCTAAAGCTTACATGGCCCAATTCCCGTCTAGACATGTTTTGTAGCCGAGTTGCGAGTTGGAGACGGAGATGTGACATTATTTTCCTTTGACGATTGTTGTAGCTGTAGCGAACACGTTTCTGCTATTTGGTTTTACATAAATAATTGCGTGGAGCTTGACGCGTAAAATGGTTTTCTGTGAGACCTTTATGTGAATGACCTTCGATCCGTAGCTCTTCACTTTTCCGTGTTATTATGTTCCTTTTCTAAAAAAAACTACAATGCTTATATAATATTATCTAGAAATAAAAGCTTTATTTCTCGGACCACCTGGAAATACTTGGATTTACTTGAGATTTCCAGCACCAGGCTTTGGTAGAAAATGTCACTTGTACGAACACTTTTACAATAATTTCTCAAATATTCTAGAATTAACAGAAACTGGTAATCTAGGCGACCACTATCATAACTACACACATAGGTGTAGTAAATTCCAGATTAGGTAGATTGAAATCAGAGCGAAGATCGCTGATGCCGTCTCGTCACGTCCAGCGAATGAAAGGGAACGTGATCCATTCGCGGGAGTGAGCCACGTCCGCGGCGCACGCGGGGCGAGCGGACAGTCAGGTGGCCTTTAACTACCTAATACTCTTATTATTTATTTTATTGTCATGTCGATCGAGTTTCCACTCAAGTCAGGTTTCACTATATTTATGTTCATTTCTTCTTGTTTCGTTAATGTCGGCCTCTAGGGTTTGTGCTAATTTCAGTGTATGTATAATAATAAATTTGCAAGTTTGTAATTGAAAAAAAAAACAGTAAAAAAACTCGTACAGTAAAAAAATATCGGGTTCTTAGCCACCGACCAATGATGCTCCATAAATCATTTTGGCAGTGAAATTATTTACTGACGCCCACGGCCCAAGGTGCATCAATCCAAGCGTTGCTTTTCCCCCCGGGTAGATCCAGAAGGGAATCGCAGCTCTCGGCCACACGAGGAGGTAACCCAACACGCACCCTTTTATAATTCAGTTCTGAAACTAGGCAATTTGTTGACATTTGGTGTGAAAACCTCAAACTAATTGCTGTAATTTCTCCGCCTAGGTGCAGCCGCCTCTGCCACCGCTCACGACAACAGTCGCCGCGCCTCTGGACAGTCCGAGTTGCCAGTGACTACAGACTACACTCGTGAGTCCCGCGTTAGTGCGTCGGCGTAATTCAGCGCCAGAGACATAAATCCTCTCCCACCGACGGGTTTATCGCTCTCCGGCGCCGCACGCAACCCGCACGACCACTACCTCTTAAATTACCCACCGACAAAATATAACCGCGATTATTCCTTAACCTAAAACTATTGTCCGTTCTTCGGTACCTAATAAGGGTTCACTGCTGCTGATGTTTACTCTCACGATGGGTTCCCGAATTAAATACAAATGCTGAGCTAATAAAGGCCTGACGGGGCAAGGAGCGCACGCGCCATCGGAAACAGATTCCCATGCTAATGCTGGGCCCGAACCAGCCCACTAACAATACTGGCGATAGCAATTAATGGAAAATAGCTGTTGTGTTATTCCTTTACCCTGTCATTGGTCGTACCTTGTAAACGTTGCATATTTGGAATGGTTTTCCGCATCGCACCTTGTTTCAACGTTGACGATTTCGGGGAGCAAGCTCGGAATGGAGCCTGAAACTGCAGCCTATTAAAGAATCGATTCATGTTACCTTCCAGTTTTCGGCATTGTGTACTTATAATGAAAATGAATAATGTTGGTGAGGAGGGTCCCTGCACGGCTCCATTTAGTGTTGTTATTTATTCAGCTGGTAATCCGCGGCCGGGCAGCTCTATAATGTCCGGAAGCACTTTGAATCCACTATCTCCGATTTACCTACTAGAATATGTATACGCTGTTGTATGAATGCCTAGAGCCGGGCGTTCGCTGGCAGGGCAGCCTGTCCAAACACACACGCTTTTATTAACTCCGCTGTCACGAGATTGAGTGACAAGACCCTTTTGTGTTAGTTTATGAATCCGGCCCGTGCCTCGCCGCCGGCCCGCCGGCACCCGGCATCCGGCACCCGGCACCCGGGGCGCAGCCGGCGCCGGCCCGACAACCAACGTTTACGTAGGTACTTACTCGTCCATGCCTGTTTTTCATAAATTCATATTTTCAGAGGAATTGCCAATAGTTCTTCCTCTATTTTTTTATTAATATGAAAGGAGAACCAACCTCAATATTAATCCAAAATCTTTGGCCAAGTATACTTAAGCATTAAAATCCACAGGTAACCATTTACAGGACCGTGATTTTAAAACCCTTGGGGAAGGTCTATGTCCAGCAGCGGACGTCTTCTGGCTGATATGATGATGAATTGGAAAACAGCCGAACAGACCATCGAGCGTTGTAATCTCCGCACAGAGCGTGTTTATTTTGGAGGAATGCTTTTCGAGTTTTCTTATAGTAGTCTTTTTATCTACCTTTCACTCGAGCGGGCTGGTTCAGATATTGTGTGCGCTATCGGTGAGCGGTGGCCTGCAGGTCGAGGGGCACAATATTAATAGGATAATAGGTATGTCGGCCCAGTACAGAGGCGGCGGGCGCCCGCTTAGCGCAGCATAAAAGACGATGAGGTTCTTATTGCAGCAGTACAAATCCTAACTTATACTGGTTTAAAACAAAACTGTCAGCAAGGGTTCCGCACTCAGCGTGTTTCGGTTTTTTTCCTTAACTTGTGTTGTGAGACATTACACATTACACATTACACATTCTAGGTCAAAAGGTGGCACCTTTTGGGATTTGATCTTGGGGTTGACGGACAGACGGATAATATATACATAACAATATAGTGATCCTATAAGGGTTCCGTTTTTCACTTTTTTGGTACAGAACCCAAAAAAAAATAACTATGAAACAATCCACTGCCCCGTAGATACGGATATTAGAAGTTCGCAAAGTATCCATCACGTCTTATCACACGACCGCTCAAATTGCCGCCGCAGCCCCGGCTCTGGGTCCGCTGATTGAATCCGTCGGCGTAGCCCGCCCGTTACTGCGCAAGTAGACCTGGCGACACCTTTGTTACACATCGCACCGTCTCAAAATTTAACTGGCATCTGTGTTCATTTTTATCACGTCAAAACATTTTTTCGACAAAACAGATAGAAAGACACTTTTATCAATATTCATGATAAACAACAACACGTAACACAATGTTGCTACCTGCGACCGGCCTTTTACTTCTACGCTGTGAATCCATCTCAAAGCCTGTCCAAATCAACTGAGTTAAATTTTGATACCCTGAAATTAACAATTAATTTTACGATATTAATTCCCGACAAGGAAGGAATAAATTTACCTGAGCTTTATCGTTTGGATATACAACAATAATATCTACCTATAATAAGACGTTGTGTAGCAAACATGTACCTATTACCAACTGTAAATGACTAAGATAAACCTGAACATTTCGTTATTGTCTTGTTCAACGTTCACTCATACTGACAGTTTGAATACCGTATGTACATTATTATGAATGGCGCCCAACATGGGGCTCACAAGTAATTCTAACAGTTACCTGCTCCTTAATTATGTGATTTCAAACACAGTGTA
This sequence comes from Clepsis dumicolana, assembly GCA_963691665.1. Lineage (NCBI taxonomy): Eukaryota > Metazoa > Arthropoda > Insecta > Lepidoptera > Tortricidae > Clepsis > Clepsis dumicolana. The sequence goes on from OY829513.1 coordinate 16,095,412, forward strand.
TATTGTTTGAAGAAATAAATTTCATTGCAATGCAAGTGACTATAATGTACATAATTATACAGGTTGTTACAAAAATACCCGTAAAGCCGAAAAAATCATACCTACAATTATGCAAACCCTAAACCTATGCTATGTATTTTTTACTAGTTACTTTGAAACACGTTATAATTATGTTAAATTCAATAGGTAGTTGTTCTGTGCAAGGTAAACTGATTTGCTGGACACGAAAAAGGTGAGATGAGATGCGTGTCATGCCGCGAGCCGTGAGCCGCCAGCCGGCGGCCGGCTCCGGCGCGCGGCAGTCCGCGGCCGCCACTCGCGCCGACCGCTCGCCGGCGACGCGCATCTGTGACAGCCGCGCTTTCGCGATACTCACGTTAACTGAGTTACGAAGTGAGTGTACAAAAGCATGCTAACATTCAAGTTTAGAGCACAAAAGTATGAGTACGGCTTTTAAGGTAAAAAAGAAAGACAGTTAGAATTAAAAAACTTTCTGAGTTATGTGAAAAACTTTTTCCAAAGTTATAAATAACGTCGGCCGTTTTGATTTTATAATTACTATGAGCATTGTGAGCTACTATGAGCTTATTTGCAGACGGAATTTACATAAAAGGACTCACATCGAATTGAAATTTTTTGTGTAACTCGATAAAACACCATAAAGTAAAACTTCCAGAATGTAGGGGTACTTCCCGAATTTGTTTGCTCTGTCGTTCAAGGATCATAAGATCGACGAGTACAATGAGTAGTGATGCTCGTGGCATGTCCCGTTGAGCATGCGTCGGGCCGCGCTGCTGGCGCTGCTGGCGCTGGCGCTGGGGGTCGCGGGGGCGGCGCGGGGTGCGGGCGGCGGCGGCGGCGGCGGCCTCGCCAACCTGACCGCGCTGGCGCTGGGCCGCGCGCACCCGCTGCCGCACAAGCACACGCGCTACAAACGCGTGCCGCACTCACTGCTGGGGCCCTTCGACCTCAGTAGGCTGTTCAAAAAGAAGAAACCGAAACCCAAGCCCAGCGCTGACCTCGCGCCCAGCGCCTTCCCGCTACGCGCCGCCGCCTCCCCGAGCCCCAACCACACCTCCTCCGCTCTGAGTACAACGGCCTTGGCGCTACCTGAAGATTTCACATCAACCGGTACATCCGAAGCCCCTAAAACTTTTCTAAAGCTCGATTACACCACTTCACCTAGTTTTACGTCTGAGGAACCATCACAACCATTCACGTTGGCCGAGATGATTACAGAAAAAGCTCAGACGGTATCGATTAATAGCAGTTTAGTCAACATCAATCGCCCAATGAGGCTCAAAGCTACAGTCGAAACTCCGCAGCAAAAAGCAAAGGGCAAATTGCGAAAATCCAAGGTGAACAATTCGACTATGATAAACGGTTCAAAGAGTAGAACGGCGAGCGCGCGGCGATCAGCGCGGCCGGCGGCGGGCGCGGGCAGCCCGGGGGGCACGGGGGGCGCGGGGGGCGGCAAGAAGAAGGACGAGCCGCTGCCGTGGCCCGTCAAACACGCCGCCGTTGTCGAGGGCGACGTCATCCTCGGCGGCCTCATGATGGTGAGCGGCAGCCGGCACACACACCACTCACCCCATAGAACCCTTAGGATCATCAAAAAGCATTCATTCATAGACTGTATAATGATCCCGTAACAAAATCTTAATAGCTTCCGATGTACGAGACATCACTATACAACCTGCCACCATGTAGGTACATCGACTTTTCAAGTACTACCAATCGGTTACCGTTGCTATCTTGTCAACGAGGTTAGCGCCTTTGTGTATTTATGGTAAACTTATTGAGAAACGCAATTATCCTCACAAAGCTTTAAGTTACCAAATAGGTAGTGCATTGTGTAGTATTAAGGGTGGTAGGTAAGAAATTACGATAGAGGCTCCAGTAGAAGCCTGAATTCGGAGACAGGGCTACAAGTATCTGAGCGGAGGTTCGTAATTTCTGTACCGCCCGTAACACATACAATGTTTTTCATCACACTTGCGAGGAACACAGCGCGCAGTGCTGATGGGGCCGCCCGTGGGTGCACGCCATTACAGCTTTTGGGCGGTATGAAAATAAAAACCGGACAAGTGCGAGTCGGACTCGCGCACGAGGGTTCCGTATAAAGATTTCCCTGCTTTTCCCCTGTTTGAGCCCTGTTCCTGAACAAAATGTACGCAGTGTGGGGTCATATTACACTGCGTTACACGATTTTGGTACCCACGTAAGTGTTAGCTGGAATGAATAGCTAATGAGTCACAGATTAAATGTTCCAAACATATGTGGTATCTATCACGTCTAGTTTTCGAGGTACATGCCAAATTATTTTTTCTATTACCCTCACTTTAGGCGTAAACGAAATAGTTACCATTTTTGATGTGTTGTACTTTTTTATTATTTTGTTTTGTTCAGTAGTCATTTTTATTCGATAACGTCGATATATTCGTACATATTTCTTTGGAAATCCATTATGAATACTGGACTAAGTGGTCGTCGCAACTGCTTAAATGCACCAAATAAGTTTTGTTATGTTTGCGGACAGTATATTGTGAAGTCACAAACAAAAAATGTTTCCAAAAAAGTGAGAAGTGCATATTTACTATATTTTGGGCGTGCTATTAATCAAGATAAACCATGGATACCAAAGTTTTTTTGTGTTTCGTGCTATGCTACTCTGATATCTTGGTTGAATGGAAACAAGACGTCAATGCCATTTGCCGTACCAGCATTATGGCGTGAACCTAGTAATCATTTCAATGATTGCTACTTTTGCTTGACTGACATACGTGGTTTTACAAAGAAAATCAAGCATAACATCAAGTATCCTGACGTTCCTTCAATATCGAAACCAGTACCTCACAGTGAAGAGATGCCTCCTCCTTTACCTCCCTCCAAAAATCAAATTGAGATTACAGAAGAGCCCGATTTGTCAAATGTTATAGAATATAATGACGGAGACAGCGAAGATCCTGAGTTTTTACCTTCAACAAGTTCTCTTGGCCGTCCACGTCTGATAAATCAAAATCAATTAAATGATTTGATAAGAGACTTAAATTTATCGATTAGGCAAGCTGAATTACTAGGATCTAGGCTAAAAGAGTGGAATTTGTTGGCTCCTAACACAAACGTGACTGTGCAACGAAAACGTAATAAAGAGCTGGCTTCATTTTATTCAACTTTTGAAAACATATGTTACTGTAACGATATAGAAACTTTGATGAGTGAGTTAAGCATTCCTTACGAAACACAAGACTGGCGTTTATTTATTGATGGTTCAAAAACAAGTCTGAAAGCGGTATTGCTGCACAATGGCAATAAGTATGCGTCAGTACCAATAGCATATTCAACTGTTTTAAAAGAAACGTACGAAAATATGAAAGCCATATTAAATTTAATAAAATACAAAGATTTTGGCTGGAAAGTATGCGCTGATCTCAAAGTTATAGCTATTTTGCTCGGATTACAGGGTGGATTTACTAAATACTGTTGTTTTCTTTGTATGTGGGACAGCAGAGCCACAGAAAAGCACTATACTACAAGAGTATGGCCAGAAAGATCAGAGTTTATTTGTGGAAAATCTAATGTGAAACATATACCATTGATAGATCCTAAAAATGTCATTTTACCACCACTCCACATAAAACTTGGTTTGATGAAAAATTTTGTGAAGGCTATGAATAAAGAGGGAGATGGCTTTTTATATTTAAAAACAGTATTTTCAAAGTTAAGTGATGCAAAACTCAAAGAAGGAATATTTGTAGGACCACAAATACGCACATTGATGAAAGACCCAAATTTTGAGAAAAAGCTTACTGACAAGGAACTTGATGCCTGGTTATCGCTGAAAGCAGTTATTAAAGGGTTTTTAGGGAATCACAGGGCCGAAAATGCGAAAAAGCTAGTTGACGACATGTTAGAAGCATATAAAAAGTTGGGTTGCAGAATGTCGTTAAAAATTCACTTCCTTCATTCTCACTTTTCTTTTTTCCCATCTAATCTTGGTGCAGTCAGTGATGAGCAAGGTGAGAGGTTCCACCAGGATGTAAAGAAGCTTGAAGAACGATTTCAAGGGCGTTGGGACACAACTATGCTAGGCGATTACTGCTGGCGTTTAAAACGAGAAGATCATTCAAAGCACAGAAGAAAAAGTTAAAGTTTTGCGATCTTTTGTGTTAAAACTTTTTATAATGTTTTTTTTTTGTTTTTTTAACCTTAATGATAAAATTAAACTTGGTCAATGTGAAAAAATCTGGTTGATTTAACTAATTTTCTTTAAAATATGTTTTAGCATTTAAATTTTTAGTAAAATTTGGCACATTCTTATGGAAGAAAAATGAGACGTGATGAATGGAAATTTTGTATGTATTTTTAATAAACTATAAGTATTCATAAGAAAACATGACATTTCAATGCGGGTACTCAATTTTTTTTTTTCATTTGTAACGCAGTGTTATTGGTCTGTGCAATCTACAGACATATAAAAATTAAAGATTTTGTGTATTTTCTGAGTGGTTGTGCTATATTTTTAGTCATTATTATTAATTATAGAAATACAGATATCTAATATTAATACGGTCGCTATTAATCTTGGTAGGTAACTAATTAAATAACAATTTATGACAAAAGTGTAGTCCATAGACTCCACCTAAAATGACTGACTTGGTTGTAGGTACATGACATCTCACAACTTTTTGCGCTGGAATTTTATGTTTTTGATGGGATCTCATTTCTTTTTGTAGACCATTCTCCTTTTATTGTTTTCGGGTACAGTGCGGTGCGTTCTTTGAACGTTATGTAGTCATGATTAATAATTTAACGAATAAATGAAAATAGTCTCAACAAAGCTACAGGAGGCACCTAAGTGCCGCGAATGGTTTCGAAGAAAGTATGGTACGCCTGTGTTTCACTTGGCAGGAGCACTTCCGCACCCCCGGATTACTCACAACGAAATTAGAGGGCATTTTTATGTACCTTGAGTCGCTTAAAAAAAAGTATGGTATAGCTGTGCTCGACTTGGTGGATGCACTGCCGTGCCCCCAGATTACTCACACACAATGAAATTAAAAGGGGCATGATGGTTGCTGATGTTATTTCAATATGAATTATTTTAACTTGACATTGTACCTGTACCTTTGCATTCTTTTTATGGCGGGTGGCTACGCCCCCTGAGCCCCCCCCCCCCCCTCATTTCTTCTTGCAGCGTACTGGTTCGCTACTTTTATCAATAGGCTTGGAGGAAAGAGTAGTGTTTGTGTCCTTTTTATGGCGGGGGGCTTCGCCCCCCGAGCCCCCCCCCCCCTTTTTTGCTTCCTGTGGCGATGTGGTTCGTTACCTATCAATGACTTGGAGGAAAGAGTAGTGTTTGCATGTTTTTAAAGCACTGCCGTGCGTCTGTATTATAAATGTTTAGGTATCAGTTTTCTTTATAGGCTTAAATTCGAAATTTGAAGTTTATAGTTGATTCTAGAAAGGGATAATGCTATGCATTACTTGTTGGGAGCACTACCGTGCCCCTGTATTAGGCATGTTTCAGTTTTACCTTCCTTTATAGGCCTTAATTCAAATCCGAAGTTTGGAGTTGATTCTAGAAAAGGATGGTTGGCTATGCATGACTTGGCGCGAGCACTACCGTGTTCCTGTATTCGGCATATTTCCGTTTTAACTTCCTTTATAGGCCTTAATTCAAATCTGAAGATTGGAGTTGATTCTAGAAAAAGATGGTTGGCTGTGGATGACTTGGCGGGAGCACTACCATGCCCCTGTACTCGGGTTGTTTCAGTATCAACTTCCTTTATTGGCTTGAAGTTTGGTGTTGAAGCATGGTTGGCTATACGCATTACTTGGCGGGAGCACTACTGTGCCCCTGTATTCGGGACATTTAAATTTTTTATTTCTTTTTAGCCTTATCTCTAACTAAATCCAAAGTTTGAAGTTTCTGTGACTGCTAGAAGTACCTTAGAATATTGATGATCGTATGTCAGTCAGTCAGTCAGTCAGTCACCTTCCAAATTAAAGAACTTTGACTGGCGATAATTCATAAACTATAATATGTAATTGTTCGGTATTTGGCAATATGTATGTAGTACAGTAGGTACATGGTATGCTCTCTTTGTGCCTAAAAATTCAAACTTCTAGCTTTACTCACGACGAAGTTACAGGGGGGTCAAAAGTGCCGTGAGTCGGTTCGAGAAAAGGATGGTACGGCCGTGCCTCTTTGTTTTGTTCGACTTGGCGGGGGCACTGCAGTGCCCCCAGATTATCTTTACGCGTTTGTAAATACTACTGTCTTATGCAATAGTTTGCTAACGAAAATTTCTTTATGTCATTTTTGTAGAGCTCTGCATTTTTCGTAATTATTATATTACAAACCATTGGTAATTACGAACCAATGAAACATCAATGAAATGTTATTGTTGTAACTTGTGTTTTATCCTATTTTTTGTACAATAAAGTGTTTACTTACTTACTTACTTACATCTGTACAGCTTGCGGTTGATATCAATCACAATCGCCAGCCTTTTTTACGTCCCACTGCTGGGCACAGGCCTCCTCTCAGAATGAGTGGGCTTGGACTATAGTTCCCACGCGGGCCCAGTGTGGATTGGGAACTTCACACATATCATTAGATTGCTTTGCAGGTGTGTGCAGGTTTCCTCGCCATGTTTTCCTTCACTGAAAGGCTCATGATAAATTGCAAACTTAATTCCACGCATAAATTCCGAAAAACTCAGAGGTGGCCGGGGTTTGAACCCACGACACTCTGTTTGAGAGGCCATAGGTCAAACCACTATGCTATCACGGCTTGCGGTGGACATACTGACGATAAATAAACCATTTAGTTCTACCGGGTTCGATTCCCGGGCTATGTTGTCTCTTCTGGTTTTCTATGCAATCTCGTTTCAATAAGTACCTAGTATTAAAACATTTGATAGTAATATTGTACCTACTTTGTAAATGGCGCCCAACATGGGGCTAAAATTATTTATCAGTTAATTGAATCGTTTTTAAAAGACACGCGCTGGCGAAGATAAACCACTTATAAAACTAACTTATTTGCCAGCAAAACTTTATAATTATATTGTCTTCTAAGTCTCCTAAGCGTCCCGTTGACCACAAAACTCTAAAGGAACTCGAAATGTCGGGATTTGTAATGTCAATTATATTGAAGTTATTAACCGGCTTAAAAAAAGAAGGGGGTTCTCAATTTGTCGGAATAATTTCATTTTCATTTAATTTTTTTACGTCTAACGTAAAGCCTCGGACAAAAAAAATTACACAAAGGTGTCCCTTATGATTTAGATAAGGAAAAACATTCAAAGATTCCTTTATAACCTTTAGACCGTTATTTAAGTTAATTTCAAAATGTTGACACCCTAATTGCAAGCGTTGCAATATATGTATTGACCGTTCCTTTGTAACTTAGTGTAGTGTTATTAACAAAATAACTGTTATGTTCACATCAGACTCGCGTATCTACTGAATGTTTCAGTACCAGCATACATTACACGCATACAACATACCTACCTATTTCATTTTATCATTTATTTAAAGGCAGCCTTTTCATAAAATAATTATAAGCATTGATTTTATACAAACATTCAAGCGCCGTCAGCTTTTTAATCAAACATGTAGAGGCGAGCGAGCCGCGGGCCGCAGCCGGCGCGCCGACAGCTTTTTAAGGTAGCTGATATTTTAATCTTGGATGTAGCACTATGTTCATTACAAAAGGTCCAAATCCATCCAGCCGTTATTGTGTTGTAAATAACAACATCCCAACGTACTAACTTTCCTATTTATAATTATTAGCAGGATAGGATTAGGAGTATAACTTTTATTCTTAATGAGCAGTTTCAATTATTGGAATTAAGGTGTCAAACATTGACGTTGCCCTTTTATAAGGTGTAGCATGTTTGTTGTGAAGGTGCACGGTCGCTCGGAGGGCGCGACGTGCGGGCCGGTAATGGCGCAGGGCGGCGTGCAGGCGCTGGAGGCGATGCTGTTCGCGTTGGACCACGCGGCGCGCGCGCACCTCGCGCCGCCCGGTGTGCGCGTCGGCGCGCTCGTGCTCGACGACTGCGACAACGACACCTACGGCCTCGAGATGGCGCTCGACTTCATCAAGGGTACCCTACCTACACAGAGTAGTTAGCTTAGCGACCCTAGCGCCACCTTGTCATCGAATAAATGAACTACTACTACGGATGGTAGGTCGCTAGCCGTCAATTTGTGCAATCGAAGTTCTTGATGTGAGCACATAAATGCAACTTCCTTTAGTCTTCAGGCCTCAGTCAAAACATCTACTTAGATTATAATTATGTGCGGCCTCTCCCCCACAATGGTTAGTTCAACCGGTTGTGTGTTGTTTGCAGGGTCGATCAGCAACATCGAGGAGGAGCAGTACGCGTGCGCGGCGCCCGGCGTGCGGCAGGTGATCTCGGGCGTGGTGGGCGCGGCCAGCAGCGTCACGTCCGTGCAAGTGGCCAACCTGCTGCGGCTCTTCAAGATCCCGCAGGTGTCCTACTTCAGCACGTCGCCCGAGCTGTCCAACAAGGCGCGCTTCGAGTACTTCACGCGCACCATCCCCTCCGACCTGCACCAGGTTCGCGCTATGGTCGAGATCGTCAAGAAGTTCGGCTGGCGCTACGTCTCCATCATCTACGAGGAGTCTAACTACGGAATCAAAGTGAGCCAAATTACTTCACTGATTTTTATTACTAGTGTACCGCTTGGAACTGTTTTTCAAAGTCTCGTCCATTCGGCAGGCGTTCGAAGAACTGGAGACGCTCTTGGCGCGCAACGAGATCTGCATCGCGGTGAAAGAGCGGCTGGTGAAGGATTCGGGCGAGGCCCCCGCCAGCGCCTACGACACCATTGTAGCGCGCCTGCTGTCGCGCCCGCGCGCCCGAGGTCAGGATACTTACCTCTTACATTCCTGTTCACAATGTTTGTGATAGCATTGATTATTTGTCGGTCATTTATTGCAGGAGTGATAGTGTTCGGGTCGGATCAGGAGGTGGCGGGTGTGATGGAGGCGGTGCAGCGCGCAGGTGCGGAGGGCGCGTTCGGCTGGGTAGGGTCGGACGGCTGGTCGGCGCGCGCGCTGGTGGCAGCGGGTCGTGAGCGTGCCGTCGAGGGCACCATCTCCGTGCAGCCGCTGGCGCGCCCAGTGCGCGGCTTCCGCGAGTACTTCCTCAACCTCACCGTGTACAACAACCGCCGCAACCCCTGGTTTGTAGGTAAACTCACGTTCGCGTTTCACGTGCTTCCGTCTAAGCGAGCAACGTGATCCGTGACTGATAATTGTGCTTTGCAGAGTTTTGGGAGGAGCAATTCCAGTGCCGCTGGGAAGGCCCGGGCGCGGCGCGCACGCCGTACAACGGGCACGCGCGGCGCTGCACGGGGCGCGAGCGGCTCACGGCCGACAACACAGATCTGGAGGCGCAGCTGCAGTTCGTGGCGGACGCCGTGCTGGCGTTCGTGCACGCGCTGCGCGACATGCACGCGGCCGAGTGCCACGGCCGGCCCGGGCTGTGCGCCGCGCTGCGCCAGCCGCAGGGGCCCGCGCTGCTGCGCTACCTGCGCAACGTGCGCTTCACCGGTCAGTGCCCTCGGAATGTAATGACCTGCCAATTTACGGCTACGGACTCACAGCGAGAAGGTTTGCTGAAAAGTTTCGCAAACTCAGTGAACTCAAGGTCTGATCTCAGTTACCTACGTATAGGTATCGTCACCCGAGAAAGTCCGACTACTTAAATACCAACACCGATTCAACCAGCACCCGACCGCGAAGACGAAACAACAAAAATAATTGAACACATTTTCGCTTTTATTTCGCCTTCACCTCGAGCCTTCCGCAGGGTTAAGCGGCGAGGAGTTCCACTTCGACGCGAGCGGCGACGGGCCGGCGCGCTACAACATCCTGCACTTCAAGCAGGTGCAGCGCGGCGTGTTCCGCTGGCTCAGGGTCGGCCGCTACCTCGACGGCGAACTGGAACTAGATATGGATGGTGACAATTTTTGCATTACAATGTAGAATGCGTCAGACTTTTCTTGCATTTTAAATAATGGCATTCAAATGGGTGTATATTTTTTTTTATATATGTGAAAATACAGAGATACAATTCAAGTGGGAGTCACCTCGGCCGCCAGAATCGGTGTGCAGCGCCGAGTGCGAGCTCGGCCAAGCCAAGCAATACGTGGAAGGAGAGAGCTGTTGCTGGCACTGCTTCAACTGTACGCAGTACGAGGTGACTGACTCCATAAACTTATATTCAATAACTTTACTGACCTCGCTCAGCATTCAGCAGCTCACTGGTTAGATAGATCTTACCTCCTTTACCCTAATGGCAATGAAAATTACTGACAGACCATCCTTTTGTCGCAGATCCGTGCGCCGGAGTCGGAGACGGCGTGCCGGGAGTGTCCGCGCGGCACGCTGCCCGACGCCACGCGCACGCACTGCGCGCTGCTGCCCGCGCAGTACCTGCGCCCCGCCTCGCCCGCCGCGCGCGGCGCCATGGCTTTCTCCGCTCTCGGAATACTCTTTACCGTGTACGTATTCATTCATCTCTTCAATTATGTGTTATTAAGTAACCCAATCAAATCTCTGGATCCCAAATCAAACCATTTCTTTTATTTATAATAGAAACTATGTGTAGCTTAAAGGCAGAGAGTGTCAATTTGGGTACCGAGACTACCGAGTAATAGTATAAGCCCAAGTATGACTTGTACCTAATTTTAAATAGTTCAAATTGTGCTTTCATAAAAACGGTACTAGTCACCGTCAGATGGTACCGTCAGCGCGGTAAAAAGCTACTTTAATGAAACGTGGAACATTGCAGATGCCACGAATCCATAGACTCGATTTAATATTGTGTCGAGTTCCCCCTTATCAAAATTCCATGTTCTGAGGATCGACCATACATAGCCGTTGTAAACTTGAATTACCGTTTGTTTGCTAGCGATTTTATAATCTGTAGTGTGAGCTGCGCCTCGCACACACACACACTCCTATCATTACATTATACATAGTCTTAAGTCTTTACATAATACAGACAGTATATACTCGCAACTCCCGTGTATCACTTGTCCCCCAAGTTCCCACCTTCACAAATCTGTCTTCCATTCTATCTAAGGGCAATGTATGCTCAGGTTCGTGCTGGGCGTGTGGGTGTGGCGCGGCGACACACCGGTGGTGCGCGCCAGCGGGCGCGAGCTGAGCTACGTGCTGCTAGGCGGCATCCTCATGTGCTACCTCGTCACCTTCGCGCTAGTGCTGCGGCCCACCGACGCGCTGTGCACGGTGCAGAGGTCAGCGCCCCCACCCGGTTCCCTGGTAAGCATATCCCACCTCCTGCGTCGCACTCACTGTTGTTCCGTTTCCACAGGTTCGGCACGGGGCTGTGCTTCACGATCGTGTACGCGGCGCTGCTGACGAAGACGAACCGCATCGCGCGCATCTTCGCGGCGGGCGAGCGGTCGGCGCGGCGGCCGGCGTTCATCTCGCCGCGCTCGCAGCTGGCGGTGTGCGCGCTGCTGGTGACCGTGCAGTTGGTGATCGTGGGCGTGTGGCAGGCGGCGGCGCCGGCGCGCGCCGTGCGGCACCTGCCCAGCCGCGAGGCCGCCGTGCTCGTGTGCGACGCCTACGTGGACGCCTCCTACACGCTCGCCTTCAGCTACCCCGCTGCGCTCATTGCCACATGCACCGTCTACGCCGTGCTCACGCGCAAGATCCCCGAGGCCTTCAACGAGAGCAAGCACATCGGTGAGTCCCCGCCTCCCCGCGCCTCACGCCCCGGCTGCGGCGCCCGACTGACCACGCACCTTCCCGCAGGGTTCACAATGTATACGACGTGCGTGATCTGGCTGGCCTTCGTGCCTCTTTACTTCGGCACGGCGAGCCATGTGGCGCTGCGCGTCACCACCATCGCCGTCACCATATCGCTCAGCGCCTCTGTCACGCTCGCCTGCCTGTTCGCACCCAAGGTACTCACCGGGTCAGTGTTGCACGAGTCCTGGCTCGGCCTCGTGGGATGATACGATGGTTGTCGTGGTGTCGTGTTGCAGGTGTACATCATTCTGTTCCGGCCGGAGCGCAACGTGCGCGCGAGCCTGATGCCGGGGCGCTGGCGCGCGGCGGGCGGCGCGCCGGGCGGCGCGGCGGGCGGCGCGGTGTGCGCGGCGCTAGTGGGCGCGGCCGCCCCGTTGCCGCCGCGCGCGCCGCTCACCGCCACGCCCTCCACCGACCACTCCACGCTCAACGACAACGGTCATTATTACAATATCAAATCACAACAGTTTTCCACTATATTGTTTCTACGCATGTGTGGCCTTGATGATCACCGTGGAACTACAAAACATGCTTAAATAATATAAAACTTGACTTATCGATTTGAAGGTTGATGAAATGATTCTAAATAAACCGTGTTCGCAGCGAATGACCTGCCTATTTGTACATTTCAGACCGCACGCCAAGCTCGTGTCTCGACCGGCAGGTGCAGACGGAGCCCATGGAGCAGTTCCCGGCGCTGCCGCCCGCGCCCGCGCCCGCGCCGCCCGCCGCCCCCGCGGAGTTGCGCCTGGACGCGCGCGCGCTGGGGGGGCTGGCGCGGGGTGCGGGGCTGCCGCCGTTCCCGCTGGCGGAGCCGCCGGCGCTGCCCAACGGCCCGCGCGCCGCGCCGCCGCCGCCACTGGCCGAGCGCCCCTTATAGCGCCCTCCGCGCCCAGCGCGCCGCACGCCCCGCACCCCTCGCGCGCCCCGCACGCCCGTGCTCGTGTGACGGTCGCACGTATCAGATTGATATTCACCTTTGTTTCGAGTCGAGACAGCTGAGAACGGAGAGTCAACTGAACTGATTGATTAGCACGATAAGAAATATTATAATAAGGTAATACGAGTAATTATTTTTAATAAAACTTGACTGTGTAAATAGCTAAACAGAGTGTAAGCTACACTATCTTATCTGACTCGATATAGTCTGTTTGAGAAGTTTCGTTGTGTAAAGTTTACTGTAGGTGTAATGTACATACTTACGAATTTCTCGCTAGGAGCCCTTTAAAAGTTCCTAAGAATTTTAAAAGTAATAATTCGTTAATTGAATTACTAATAAGTGGAACAAACCAAATTGTGATACTAGTTTAGGTTATTAAAGTCAAATAAACAGAATCGTTGTGTTGTTTTATTACTTAAATAGTGACCTAAATTTTGCCATTTTATCCGGTTGCAAAAGACTGGATCAAATAATAAACTATAATTTTTCATTATCTCTTCTTAATTAATCGTTCCCCCATTGCTGAGGATTCTGATTGTGACTCCTTAGACGACTCATAGGGTGCCTCTAGCCGATCCGGTCCGGCGCGCGGCGGATGCGACGCCGACTGGTAACTCCAGCTGTTCATAAATCAGCGGCCTTATTGTCTAACTCGCTCGGATTCACTATCGCGTTCATTTTGTACAGTCGTACAAAAACTGACAATTAAAATTGTTACACAATAAAGCTATTACTGGCCACCTCATACTGAAAATGAACTCTGTACCCCTACAAACAGAATTCGATTTAGTATAACGCGGCCAGTAATAAGTATTGGAAGTTAGGGTCTATAAATGAGAAATAAACGTTATACGATCAATAGCTTTCTTTTAATTGATTATATTTGTACTAGGAAGCAATGACACGTCCCTTCTCTTTCCTATCTGAACAGCGAGTGAGGATACCCTCATAATACAAAACATGTTAGTGACAGTCGTTATAATAATATAGATAGGTAGGTACTTCGATTTACACACATTAGTTAATGATATTTTTTTTGCACCATAGGTAAGTAGAATAAATCAACAATAAGTAGTGTGCTAAGCACAAAATTTTATACCTACAAGGTGTCACAGAATCCAATAATTATCCGTCGAAAGCTGATAATAAGGCTACTAATCGTTACCTCGTAACTAATATCTCTCTCTCTCTCTTATCTTAAGTGAATACATCCACAGAACTCGCCCTAGCGAACTCGACTGTACGCTGAAACGATCAGACACCTGCAGAAGCCCTACTAGCAATGTTCAAAGTTTGGTTGATCTCATCAACAACAGAGATAACTAAGAGAAAACTGCGACAGTAATAACAGTAATAAAGCAGTGGAGGGTTTAAAATTTCAGATAATTTTTATTTTTTACTTTTTTTTAAAAGCTTTGAAAACTGAACAGAAAAATTGAATAATTTTCGAAACGCACATGAAAGAGAGGCGTCAATATAACGAAAAGTAGAATAATATGCTAATTTAACTTAAATCCAGCTTAAAACTACATCAGATGAATCAAATATGTGAAATATTGCAAATTTTCCCTATTACAAGTTATTTTATTAGGTAATAAAATTTTAGAAGGTGAACATTTACAAATTGTGAAGCACTATACAAGCGGACATGGTATCAAACGGTGTAGAATAAATACCTCTACTATACAAAAATGATTTGCGTCACAAAAAACAAGAAGATTAATCGATTGTTGAAGAAAAACTAGTTAAATACCTACCGACCGAGGTGATGTAGCCAAGCGTTCGACTGGTGGGTGGGTGCGGAGAGCGAAATTTAATGCGTGTTTTTAATTGCTTAATATGAAAAAATCATAGCACTAGCCATGAAACGTAAGAATAAAGCTAAATAGATGTAAAAATATACAGCAAGCAAAAAAAATATTAAATTTAATATTTAAAAAAAAAAAAATTTTTTAAACCTAATCGTAGCGGACCTTAAATAATTGAATCAACATTATAATAACCTATTAAACGAAGTAATTGTGAACCTAACCAATGCAAACCTAAGGTTTGTAAACCTAAGCTTACCCTCACTATATTAAACCTAACCACTATGAACCTAACCAATTCAAACCTGATGTTTGTGAACCTAAACATTCTAAACCTCACTTTATAAAACCTATCTTCTGTGAACCTAACCAATGCAAACCTAAGGTTTGTGAACCTAAACATTCTAAACCTCACTTTATAAAACCTAACTACTGTGAACCTAACCAATGCAAACCTTTTTTTTTTTACGTATGGAAAATGCGCCTTATGCATGCACCGTGTTCGACGCAACAAGGGGGTCTGTGGGGCTCTCCCACATAAGGTGGGCATACCCACTAAAAACCACACGCGTTCCCTACTGGCCATTGTGGCACGCCACGGGATACCCCGAAGGTTGCGACCGCGACGCCCACTGGCCGCCCCGGGATGGTAAGGCTTGCGCCGTCCGCCCGATGTGGCTCACCCTTGCCTTTCCCTGTCCTAAAAAGGACAGGTACTGGGTTCGGGCTCGCCTCCGTCAATGAGGCATCCGCCAAAAGGCGAGACGCCGCCCTCACTGCGGACCTACGAATGGGCCCGCTGGAGATGATCAACTGCAACCAAAGTCTTAGGATCCTTCTCCCCCAGTCGGATATTAGCCGCCGGGTAACTAAACTACTTCTAGATTAGTTACCCGTCGTTGCCCAGGGTGCACCAGGAACGGACGTTACCTTTTCCTACCCCATGAGGCCTACGCCTCGGATAGTAGGGAACTGAAACGACTGATCACTCGGGGAGGTTTCCAACATCGCACCCCGACCAATGCAAACCTAAGGCTTGTAAACCTACACATTCTAAACCTCACTTTATAAAACCTAACTACTGTGAACCTAACCATTGCGAAACTAAGGTTTGTGAACCTAAACATTCCAAACCGCACTTTATAAAACCTAGCTTTGATTCTTGTTCTTTGTTAGTTGCTTTAAAATTCGTATTTTGATCCTATTTCTCTATCTTCCATAGTTTAAAAGTTTCGCGTTTTACAAACTGTTTCCCTTAAGGAAATACAGTTGGTTTGCAAAATTTTTGCTAAAACACAACTTTTCTAAAATTCGTGACTTTGTTTTGTTTTGGCCTAAAATTATTCTAATTTGAATTTAGACACCACTGAGCCTGAGGGGCCCAAAACAACCCTCCTCCAGCAGCCCACCACTTCGCTACCCTAACCACCTATCCTACCTATCAACGTAAAGTTGCCTGAAGCTATGGACTCTGGGAGGCGAGAGTGAAGAAAAGAATTAAAAAACTTGACTTTCCTGGCCCCCTACCTCCGAAACGGTACTAGCTACAGTGGCGCTTGAAGTGATGCTAGGCGGCGCAAACTACCTCCTATACACTCCCTTAGCACAGTAACACCCCTGATTCTACGTTTTAGACCAACAAAAGGTTCTAAAATTATGAGATAAAAGGGGATTGCTAGGACTCTAGAAGTGGTGACTAAAACAGGAATTAGAATAATCTTAGTCCAAAAGAAACAAAATTACGAATTTTAGAACAGTTGTGTTTTAGCAAAACTTTTACAAACCAACTGTATTTCCTTATGGGAAACAGTTTGTAAAACGCAAAACTTTTAAACTATGAAAGATAGAGAAATAGGATCAAAAGACGAAATTTAAAGCAACATACAAAGAACAAGAATCAAAGCGGGGTTTGTAATGGTTATTTTTTGAAAGACACATTATCGGGGTTTATTTCAAGTACTCGAACAGTATTGTTGATTGTTATTGTATTTAGTCTATAGAAGCAGTGTTGCTAGTTGACATTAAAGCAGCCGAATAGCTGTCAGGAAGTAAGTATTATAATTAAAATATTTTCGAAATCATTTAGATTTCCTCCTTTTATCGCCCAATCGTCTTCTTTTGAAAAGTTTTGCTATTTTGGTAATTCCAGGGCTATTCCTCCACTTATCTTGTGACATTTCATGGACCTGTCAAACTCAATTGTTTCGGGTGGCAACTTTGGTCATCCATGGTTTTTTATTCTGACTATTTGGCGAGTGCAGTGGAGTTTAGTCGAAATCGAGGAAAATCTTGTAGGATTCCTTCTATATTGGTGTTTAATGGCGTTATTAATATTGAAGTTCGTCTATTTGACCTGTATTTTGTTCAATTTCAGTTGTGCATAATTTAACAATTAATTTGGTGGCCTAACCTACAAATCCGGTGAGGTGTGCTGCTGGTACCTCCGTTTGTCCGTCTCTGTACCGACTTAAATCGAGGGATTCGTTCCCCTGCATCGTAAGTATCTCCGACAGTGGCTACAGACGAATGTTCACAAATTCTGTGATACTAGTGTTAACCTAAACGTGTCATTTCAGCGAGCGCACCGAAGTCTTGAGTGACCAGAGTGTCCCAGCTTTCCCTGGAGTTGACATTTGTCACTTTCTCAGGCAGGACAATTATCCTCCGAAAGGTGAGTTCACTCCAATTCTTACCACTTGACCCGCAAGTGAGGTTATGCGACATGCTTAGGGCCCAAGCCTTCTGCTGTGTTTTCCCCTATCACTATGGCCAAAGCCTCCAAGGCAGCTAAGCATATAGAACGATTGCTAGCCTGTCACCTGCCGTAATGTCCCATCCTGCGGAAGGTCGCTTTATACTTTCACCATATTCATTGAGTTGCCCATTGCAGGAGGGGTTTGGTACACCCCAGTAAGCTCGCCGGGTCGCCCCGGACGTGCTCTGCCCTTCAGGCCTTCACCGCGGTCCGACCTCAGCGTTGACGCCGGCTACCAGCAGCCCCAGACATCCAGGGAGCTCCGCTGCCAACAGCTGAGTCGAACCCAAATTACTCGATTTTGTGTTCCCATCTTCAGGCGTTATCGATCAAAGCGTTTAGATAGAACCCTTGACTTAAAACGTTATAAAATATTCGAAATACCATACATATCCTCTCAACCATATTTACCGAGCCCGTTAGGGCCTAATGTAGGCTGTATATACTTTCATTTTTGAATACAGTAGTGTTCTGAACCGGTGTTTGATTTCGTGCCACTAAAAAATAAACATTATATGGCGCCCGAACATATTATCTAACGTTTTCACTTAATCAGGTCAAAATTACATAGCTCTGAAAGGAGTTGATCGATAACGCTTGTTGTGTTAATAAACTTGGTTAAATTTTAAGTAATTTGTAGACTTTCCAGCCTAGTTCAATTTTTCAAGTTGGTAATTTCAATTAAGAGCAGGTATTCATTGTGTTTGAAATTACAAGTCAATAAAAAAAAAAAAACAAAAAAAAATTATTTAATATCCTAATATAAATACTAAGGTTATGAAGTAACTTGTGTTTTCGGTTCTTGTACTTCATATGTACTTGTATAAGGCAATATTACTTGTCTATCTTTCCGTTTATGCACAACTGATTTCTGTGAATTTCCCTATCGACTGTACTCGCCCAGCTCCTAAGAACCAACTTATACATATATTTTTACAATTTTATTTTTACATAGTTATTAAACTTTTATGAATTGTATTGCTAAAGTTTACACAGTTTTTAAGCTTCTGTGACATACCACTAAAGGGTTTACCCCACTATTTGGAGCCAACTTTTCTGAAGTTATGTACCTACTTGTTAAAGTATAAAGGAGCTAAGTATAAAAACTTGTTTGTGTTATCTTGTTAAAATTAAAATATTGTCATCAACTACTATGGTAGTACAAAGGATTGGCTCATGGTTGGTTGAAATTTCACCCTATACTTATAAGATTACTCTTAGGTAAACCTGACAACTACTTAATTATTGTAATTGATCGATCACGCTCGAACCTACAGGGAAAACATATTTTTCTATACCTATAGTTACATAACCCATTTTGGACATTATAACTACATACCTACTTCAACGGCAACTTTAAAAATAATAAAATTGATTACATAAATTTGACCTAGCAGGTCAGTACTTACCATTAAATAGTTCCACACTAGTAGTGTTTCCTCACGTTATTTTCGTGAGACATTGTTGGTTAACATTAGGTACCTAAACCGGTCCTTCTACCTCTACTGCGTTGAATTTATCACAGGTAATGGAAGAACGTCCCATTTTATTTAACCTATTACACAAGGATGAGTTGGAGTACGAGGTTAGAGTACGACTTGGCATCCCCGCTGCAAACATCGCGGACTTACGAGCCCAAATTCGTAAACTAAATGCCGAGATACCTACGGATGAAGTGGCGGAGTTTGTTGGCGATATTTCGGAGGAGCTCATCGCGATTACTGCGAAGCTTGCAGAGCTAGACTCGTTGTTACAGGAGTCGGCGGACAGGCGTAGTTCCGTAAAGGTTTTAAATAGGGTTCAGGCAGTCGCCCACCACCTCTACCACCGAATTACGCGAGTTAACCCCTCCGATGCCGACACCATCCAGTTCACAGAAATATCCGACAGGTTGCATAAATTACTGTATAAATTAGATACGATTATGTCAAACTTCCGCAGTGCTTTAATTATAGAACCAGCCGTCGAGCCGAACGTACATACACCTAACACTACCCCTAACTGTAGGTGTGGACGCCACGCTAGTGTGCATAAATTAAACTTACAATATAATGGTAACACTTGTGTTAAAACTTTCCTTAGGAAATTAGAGCAATTACGGTTGTCGCGCGGGATTACCGAGACTGATTTGTTATGTTCTGCTTGCGAACTATTTACCGACGGAGCGGCGTCTTGGTTCGATGGTCTCGGCTTGGCGGCGAACAGCTGGGCAGAACTAAAGCAGTGGCTCTTATCGGAATACCTGCCAGCTGACTACAACGAGCGCCTACTCGACGAGATCAGAACCCGGACGCAGGGCACTGACGAGAGCATAACAAATTATTTGAATACAATGCAGTGCTACTTCGCTCGCTTAGATAAAACAATACCAGAGTCGGAGAAGTTATATATAGTAATGCGTAACGTGCGACCGTATTATTCTAAACAATTAGCTTTACAAACGATAGATTCATTAACAGACTTAAAAAGTAAGTGTCGATTGCTTGAGGCCGCCAATCAACGGGCCAAGTTGTTTACAGAACCAACCACGAATACAAAGAACTTACTAGCGTCAGATTTGGTGTATAAGTCATTCGGCAAAAATAGTCACGTGTCGGTGGTAACACATGCTCCGAATTTTTGTGTCAGATGTCGTGTAAATGGTCACACCTTAAAGGAGTGTAGATCACCTCATAAACTAATTTGTTATCGCTGTGGTGAAAATCATGTAACCGCGCGTACTTGTCCAAAATGCTTACCAGATTTGAATGCAAAAAACGAATAAACCGGTCCCAGAGTATGGCTGGCCCGGTTAATCATTCTAAATTACCTCCAAATTTAAAAATAAATGCTATACCTAAAGTTACTCCATTTAAAGGAAAATTATTCAATTTTACCACAAACCATACACAACCGGATATGACTTTCCCACATATACCTACTCGGAATTACCCATCCTTTCCCACTAACAAATATAATACCCCACGAATGCTTATTAACGCTTATGACCCTAATAACATTCCCGTCCACGCTGCGCATACATATACCTACTCGAACTTTAAAAATACCCCACCGCCATTTAGTACCGCTACCCATACACACGCATCGCTTCCCACTAACAAACCTAACACTAACATTACTACTTACCCTACCTACAGTACTAATGCTACCCGATTACAAAAATCTCCCCAGTACTACTTAAACGCTACCTCGAATAAAAAATACTTTAAATCAAGAATTTATTACCCGTCCTCGTTAAATTACCAATACCCAATTTCTACTACGTCGAATAATAACAACATTGTGAAATCTTCAAACAACATGATACCTAAAGGACCCCCCAATAAAATATCAACAACCAATAATCTTTTGAAACACCTCCAAACTTCCTACCCAGGAAAAGTTGAAAATACTAAACACCCCAACAGATCACCCCCTAAAAAGTTAACAACTTCTCCAATTATTTTCACCACAGCGGAACAACCCCCGAATGATGATAACATACAACGACATCAATTAAATACAACTAACACATCTAAGAAGGTTGCACTCCGCCCGGTCGAGTGGCGGGCTTGGTTGTTGACACTTAGGAATTTTTTTGAGAATTACCCACATTCAAAATTAAATAGTTTAATAGAAGGCCAGGATTTGCGTCCATACCTAGCAGTGAAGATTTATGACGTTCGGTACAACGGCCTCTTAGATTCGGGATCAGAGATTTCAATCATCGGTGATGACACTTGTCGGTATTTCAAAGACGCTGTCACTATTCACAAATCTCCGGATCTTGATCACATCATAACAGCGAACGGTTCCTCTTCTCCAGTATCGGGTTACGTGTTTTTACCAGTTACGGTGGGAGATAAGACGTCAATTATTAAATTTTATGTAATTCCTGGGGTTTCCACAAAGATATTACTTGGTATCAACTTTTGGAAGTCATTCAACATTGCTCCAGATGTACTTAGTCTACTGCAAAATGGGTGTTCTTTCTCGGACGAGGAGCATATTTCAACTATTACTTCAGAGGTTAGGTTTATACAAGGATTAGAATCTCTATCATCGGAGGAACAAGCACGGGCTGAGGACTTACTGAAAGAATTCGAGCAAATATCTTCGGAACTAAAGGGTTTAGGTCGTACACACTTGCTGACTCACACCATCGACACCGGTGACGCTAAACCGATTAAACAACGGTACTACATGCTATCCCCGTCAAGGTTAGCCGAGTTGAACAAGCAGCTGGATGAGATGTTGGAGCTTGACGTTGTTGAACCTAGCTCCAGCCCATGGAACAATCCCGTCACAATGGCTCCGAAGGCTGACGGTTCGTTACGATTTTGCCTCGACAGCAGAAAGCTCAACGAAATTTCGAAACACGATGCCTATCCACTGCCGTATATCAATCAAATATTAGATCAGCTTGGTAACGCTAAGTTCTTATCCTCCCTCGATCTGAAATCCGCTTTTTGGCAAATCCCTCTCGATTCGCAGGAGTCTAAAGAAAAAACCGCATTTACCGTTCCGTCCCGCGGTTTGTTTCATTTTAAAGTCATGTGCTTCGGACTGACTTCGGCGCCTGCGACTCAACAACGACTTATGGACATACTTTTTGGACCCGAGTATAGTGGTCGCATATTCATCTACTTGGATGATATTATTATTGTTTCCGAGACCTTTACCGAGCATCTTACCTTACTTCGTGCCGTTTTGGATCGCCTTCGTTTTGCTAACCTTACCATTAACTTATCTAAATGCAATTTTTTCCGTAAACAACTTAAGTACCTGGGCTTTGTCGTGGATGAGTTCGGTCTACGCACTGATCCCGACAAAGTCAAGGCTATCATCGATTTTCCAATTCCGGCAAGCCGTAAGGACGTTAAGCGATTCCTGGGCACAGCGTCATACTACAGGCGATTTATTAAAAATTTCAGTAACATAGCTGGGCCTCTTAATCAACTTACTACAACTAAAAAAGGGGCTCCACCTTTCCGCTGGTCACCGGAAGCTGACAACGCCTTCTGCGAACTTAAACAGGCCATGACTACTGCCCCAGTCCTTGCATGCCCTGACTTCACAAAGCCGTTCACGGTCCATTGTGACGCGTCCGACTTCGGCGTAGGAGGCACACTGACCCAGGATTTTGAAGGCGAAGAACACCCTTTGGCATACTACAGTAGGTCATTGTCACCACCAGAACGTAACTATTCAGCTACTGAACGAGAGGCTCTAGCTGTTGTTAATGTTGTCGAGCATTTTAGGCCTTACCTCGAAGGCGATAAACAATTTAAAATTATCACGGACCATTCCAGTCTAAAATGGTTCCTAAATCTAAAAAACCCTACGGGACGCCTCGAGCGTTGGGGTTGTCGTCTCTCCCCTTACAATTTTGTAATTGAGCACCGTCGAGGCTCAGAGAATATTTTGCCAGATGCTCTGTCAAGGTCCGTTCCTCTAACTAGTTCCTCTGACTACACTATACCCGTCTGTCTTATAAATACAAATTTTATACTAGATACATGGTACCTTGGCATTCGTAAACGGTGTGAGGAGAACCCGGCATCGTGCCCCAACTTCCAAATTACGGACGGTCGTCTCTACCGATATACCAAATCGAATAACTCCTTAAAGAAGGACTTTGAGTGGAAAGAGGTTATACCGGCTGACTTTCGCGAAGAAACCATGCATGCGAATCACTCTGTTCCCACCGCCGCACATCTGGGTACCGCGAAAACGTACAAAAGGCTAAGATTGCGTTACTTCTGGCCCGGTATGTATTCAGATGTGATCCGCTACGTCGCAAATTGCTCAGTATGTTCAGCATATAAACATAGCCAGCAACCCACCCCCGGTTTTATGGGCAATGCCAAGGAGTGCTCTCGTCCCTTTCAGTGCCTCAGCCTGGACTTGGTTGGTCCGCTTCCACCTTCGAGACAGCTAAACACCTATCTGCTAGTGGTTATGTGTATCTTCACCAAATACTGCATGCTGTTTCCTATGCGTCGAGCGACCGGTAAAGTAATTTCACAACGTATGGAGGACCACGTCTTTATGGTACACGGTATCCCGCAAACTATTATTGCGGACAATGCATCTTACTTCACGGGGGGCGATGTTCATCAGTTATTTGCTAAGTATAACATACCTCAGCTTCATTATACCCCAGTGTACTGTCCACAGGTAAATACAGTTGAAAGATACAATAAAACTATCGTTACCGCCGTTTCTAGTTTCGTGGAATCTGATCACAGAACGTGGGACGTAAATATCTCAAAAATACAGTTCGCACTGAATACGTCAGTTAACGAATCAACGTCGTTCTCTCCATTCCTATTAGTGCATGGACGCGAAGCGGTGCCGGACGGCACGATTTATGGTGATCCTGAAACCGTCGAGGAGATTATCTTCTCTTCGAGACGAGACTACGTGGATAAGATCGTCGTTCTCAAGGATATCTTCTCCACGGTGAAAGACTCGTTACAAAAAGCTCACGATCGTAACATTAAGCACTATAACAGCAAGCGTCGTGACATCGAGTTTAATGTGGGCGACGAGGTGTGGAAACGAACTTTTAAGCAGAGCAATGCTGGAAAATATTTCGCTGCGAAGTTGGCACCGAAGTATGAAAAATGTCGCGTGCTTCGCAAGATCTCGCGTCTAGTTTACGAGCTAGAGGACATGAACGGAAAGCCGTTGGGAAAGTGGCACGTAAAAGACTGCAAGCCACCTTCTACTAATGCTACTTAACTGGTTATGACTTTGGTTCCCCCGGACCGTGGAGATTATAATATTGGAATGATAAACATTTGTCCTGGGTGTTGGATCAATATTGGTGTGATAAGTCTTTAAAGTTGGTTATGCGTTGTCCCCTTTGATCAATTTAGATCATTGAGCGGTTTCATTTTCCTTTAGGTTAAATTAAATTCTTACTCGTTGGTCAGGCTTGAACGTGTTTTGCTGTGCTGTCGTTGGCTAGGTATCGACTTGCCTGTGTATGAATGTATAGATGTTCTTACTTCCTTCAGGTGAACCTGTCCAGTGTTAAGCCTACACCGGTGTGGCTCAGGACTAATCGTCTTAAGTAGTTCACACGTTGTTGAGAGCGGGTGGTGACTCTAGTAGTGCTGTGATAAGGGAGGAACCGGTATTTATTTTTTCCTGTTTCTTTGGATCTCTCTTGTGGGTCTCTTCAGAATCCGCCGACGGTATGGAACACCGGAACCGGTTTAAATCTGAATGATTGCCACCCTTTTTTCTTTGGAGCTCTTTTTTGGATCTCTGTAGAATTCGTCAAAGGTTCGATTAGAACATCACTGAGTGGTTGGTAACCCAGTTTTCTGCGACGGTTTCTCTGGAATCATTAACTTTTTTTTTTCTCCATTATTATTATAGTGATATTTACGCTACCGCTTGCACCTCGCAAAACAGAACACGTTCAATTCCTTGTGTAAGTGTTAGTAAATTAATTATTGATTAAGGCATGTTAGTAAATTTAAGATAAGTCGTTAATGTTAGTCCGGTCCTCTAACTTAGTGAAAGGAGAATAAACTTAGGGTTCCATTACCTTTACGTCTCTAGGGCGTTAGGTATCATCAATAATATACCTACCCTCTTATTATTTTTATTGTCTTGGACAATTTATCTCTTCCGTTGTTTTATACAGTACTTACTGTTATAGATTGGTTCCGTTTTACCAGTCAATTGCCATGGTGCAATGTAATTTGAATACTGCATGATTT
The DNA here is from genome assembly GCA_963691665.1 of Clepsis dumicolana. Lineage (NCBI taxonomy): Eukaryota > Metazoa > Arthropoda > Insecta > Lepidoptera > Tortricidae > Clepsis > Clepsis dumicolana. The sequence goes on from OY829513.1 coordinate 16,120,460, forward strand.
TTTTTTTCTCTTTAGCATTCATCCGGCTGCTGCATGATTGTCCTTACGCTGCAGTGCCGGAGGCCTCGATGCGTTCGTTTCCAGCGACGGCCCCGCGGACTCGAACGATGCCAAGGTGCTGCAGCACCTGTGTGTCCTGGGCCGGGATGCCAGGGTGCTTCATCGTCATCAGCAGTAACTACAACTGCGTTTTGTTAGTTCTGTTATTGCTTGTTTGTAGGCCTTGTTGCAGCTCGAGGGCGAGCTTGAATTTTACTTGTTCAGCTTGCTTCCGGCGTAAAATTCTCCTGGTTGAGGGGGTGTGTAATGGTTATTTTTTGAATATTTTATAACGTTTTAAGTCAAGGGTTCTATCTAAACGCTTTGATCGA